>SNQJ01S0010225.1:90050-119277 GCA_010110895.2 Picea sitchensis | reverse complement strand
GTCTCGATCACCCAAGCATAGGTATGCCTGCCTTGGGTTTTGAAATATGTCATGATATTTGTTGGATGTTTGTGTGCAGCTTCCGTCAGGTTCTCCGAGTCTATACCCTTGATTGAACGTCTACAAAGTATTTCAGTCATCAGTTCGCATATTCTGTCTTCATACTTTGGGGGGCATTCTGTTACACATCAAAATTAATCAACTGGATAAGTGTCGCATATTCCTCTCAATTGTCGTAAGTGTCGCAACTTCCTTACAATTTTCGCAAGTGTCGCAAGTTGGTTACAAGTGTCACAAATGTTGTTGAATCATACTGCCATGATGACGGCACTAAGGAGGCACTTAAAACATCTTATGTACTTGGTTTGAAGAAGGAGAACTGGTTCACTGGAGTCAAATAACTCTTAACACCTGAAAAGGGCTTCCAATCAAGAGTTTTGAGGGTGAACGCTCCTCTGAAACAACCTTAGGAGCGATGGCGCTCCCCCATAAGGCCTCAGGGAGAGTTATAACGCTTCCTCACCTCTCTAAAGGAGAGCTTCCCACTTTTGAAGCGTTGGTGCTCCCCTTAAGCTTCTTTGGGAGCGTTCTAGCGCTCTGATGCCCCTTTTGAAGGAGTGCTCCCTAATCTGGGTCAGTTGCTAGCCTGGTGAGGAGAATAAGGAAAGGATCTTTCTAGATTAGGAGGCAGTTGTACTCAAATTCTTGGTTTCATCAAGAGATCCCTGATCCAGGGAGGAGGTTCCCAACTTGTTCTAAACATAACTCAAGAGGTTAAGCTCCTCTCAACCTATATAAACAAGCTCTATGATGGTGGAAAGGGGGAAGAATTGCTAGCATGAAACCTATGATCTTATAGGAAACACACAGTCAGCCAAAGGAGAAGTGATCAGTGAAGCTGCTGTCAATCAGGTTGTGCATATTTCGAGCAAGGGTTAGACGAAGGGAACTTGACGAAGCTGGCGCATTCGCATCTATGATTGTAAGTATTGTTGTCGTTATTCTCATCAATATGACACACTTCGCCTGTTTCTTTCTAGTTTGTGTCTAATGTTACATGAACTTATCATTAATTGGTAGATCTGTTTTCAAGCTAATATCAATAGAGTAGGAAGTGGTCGTATCTTGTTTGTCTGCAGAACTCAGCGAGGAGGAAAGGATTGGAGCGCAGCTTAGAGCGTGCAGGGACAAACGTCGATAAAAAGGTACTTCTGTCATCCTTCCTTCTCATGTATTAGTTTAGATAGATTTGAAAGGAAGTCAGTGTCCACGTTAAGAATTTTTCTGTCTAGCGTTAAGGTCAAGCTCTTAGAGGTGATCTACCTGTCCGTAGGGAGATTTTCCTACAACAAAGGGCTCTGATGTCTGATGCACCTTCAGAATCAGAGGCTCAATATCGTTTTGCCCAGGGAAAATCTTCAACTTCATCCCCGACAACGGTGCCATAAATGTTGGCAATGGAAGTCACTCCTAGATTGCTTGCAGGAGCAGAGCCCGACGCCCATCAGTTTTTATGTCACGATTTGTTTTAATGGGGTGATCAAATGGATAAAGACTCAAGAAGATAAAACTTTAACTCAGGAAACCAGGCCTGGTATGTATGCAGCAAGGGAGGTCTTGGTCCAACTTCTGTCAGTAAATGGATTAAAGGCTGGTAGAGGGAAGACTTGTGAGAAGGGCGAGCAAGACTGCCTCGGGCGACAAGCCTTCAGAAGCTTGAGGATGAAAAGCTTGGAAGCCAATATCCTCTTGGTCCAGAGCCTCAAGGAGCTGAGGGGTGACTCGACCGGATCCTCCAATTCCAAGTCATTTAGCACTAAGAAAATCACAGGAACCGATTAGAAACAATGCAACTGTTACAGTGATCCAATCTACATCATCCTATAACAGCTACAACTTGACTAGATCCTCCAATTTCGAGTTGTTCTAACACAGTAAACAAAGAGATGGAAAAGAGGCTAACATCCATAAAGTAAGAAGTATGCAATGGCTTGTACATTAACCAGAGCGACCAACGCTTCATCAAAACTTTACAATTGGGAGCCTTGCTCAACCATCGATCATTACCAAAATGGTGAAAACGCCTACATATACTCAAAAACAACAACAACAACAAAAACAAGACGCTGCATTAAACACATTGTGTCTGCATGTCTTCTGACAGTCTGCGCATGAAGACTCTGGCCGATCGTGCACCCAAGAATTGGTGTCCCCTCGGCCAAATTCGGACGGCTATTTTTTGTCAGACGCCACCTTAACTGCGCATGGCTCCTGCAAGGGAAGTAGCTGAGCCATTAAGAGCCGAGCTAGCATGTGCAGACCTCCTCCAGCTGGTCAAGGACTCGGTATGGCTTCTTTGGAAAAATGGGTATATAGGACCTTCTCGAGCAGACTTCTTGCCAGATTATCCATACCTTACACTTAATGCCCAAGGAGAGGTTTCAACCACCCCTTCTCACCTTCATTTACTCCATGTGACAACCAGGATCGAGGTCGAATTAGATGGCGCATGGAGATCACGATGATCCTTCTGGCGACTAGACTGGACGCCTTTGGCCCCCCTTTGGATAGCTCCTTTCTTTCCCAAGTGACCACGGGTTGTGACCCCATGTTTATCCCCAAGGCTCTTTCGGCGTTCACAAATGGAAGGAGATAATCCTTGCTTATTCATAGTCGCGATGAGAAAAACGCCAAGATGGTCTGATTGGGTGCCACGCATCCCTCTCAGATCTGATGATCCTAAACTTACTCAGGGATATTGTGTGCCCGGGTCCTGGATGCTCCTGACACCTCGCGCATCAGGAATATGACGGAGCTTCTCCTTGCTCCTTGAAACCGTGATGGGCGAAAAGGTGAGGAGCCTAATCGTGCACCAGGTTTCCCCTTTGGATGAATGGTTGAGACTGCTTCGTGATACTGCGGGCTTGACTCTGGGTGCTTTCGGTGCTTTGGGGTTCGGGGTTTCGAGATGTGATATGATGAGGGACTTTTACCCTTCAAACTCCCGAATGTCGATATGCCGACTAGATCTCGCACTATGTGTCGCTGGATCGGACGACCCAGATTCAGTCTTGAAATATAGGCGCTTTCTCTGACGCTATGTATCAGTTAACTTGGTAGCCTCGATATCCCGATGACCGTTGATCTGCTCTTATGGATGAATCTAGACCGTCAACAACATAACCTCGCCCTATTACATGCTTGGAAGCCTTAAAACGAGATTTTTCCATACTGCTCTCGGGCGCTTCTCGTGCAACTTGTAGACCCGAATACTCTTGTGTCTAGGACAAGAAATGTTGCTAACAGAAAGAATCAGAGAAAGCTCAGACTACATTATTACAGCTGAAAGAAACAATGGATGTTCACAAAGATGTCAGTTTACCAAAGATCCTGAAAGTAAAACAATTCATAAGTACAAGAATAGAAGACTTCGACATAAACTGTGTCTTGGATGAGGAAACACAAATGAATATTATAACATAAGAAACTTGGAATTTTTTTGGAAAGCCTACTATGGTACCTTCATTGGGAAGGATAGGCTTGTTTAAAGGAAAGATGATAACCCTATGTGGAAGAGTTACTAATGTACCTATTATTGTTCATGCAACATTGACAGAAGAAGAATTTGAAGTCATTAAGTTTGTTGAGAACACCACCCTTTCCCACTTTTTTTAGGTAATACTTGGATTGAGAGGGATCAAACCAGAAGGAAAGAAAAGGAAGAAGCTACAAAAAATAAAAATCAAGAACCAAGGGATTTCATAGCCAGAAAAATAGACAGACTAATAGAAGAGCGAGAGGATAAGTCAAAGAAACATAACAAAGTAACAACTGAAGAGGGACAGAAGGCAAGAGAATTAGTTTTCAAGGTTGAAAGAATGCAATAAGGTTTGAAGGACCTATCCATTCAAGAAATAAGAATACCCTCCTAGGAAGTATTAAGAGAAGGGATATTAACTTGAGATCCTTTGAAGGCACATCAGTAGTGTGAAGCCACTACACTAAAGGAAGATAAGAATAAGAATGGAATGAGGATTCAAGAAATAGTTAGAGAGACTCAAATCACAGGAAAGAAGGCAAGGAAGATCAATAAAATGAAATCTAAGTTGGAAAAGCTACAGGAAGCCACAGAGAACAGATGGAAGACTTCGCAGACTGGAACCTTGCAGGAGGAAGGTTTGCAGGATTTAAACCTTGTCGGAACAGCAGGACCGCACAGAATGGGACTTCACCCTGGTAAAGCTATATGACCGTTGGAGGCGCCCCGATCATTAGAAAGACACTCTGGAATGGTTAGAAAATTCATTTATGGGAAGATCGACCGCTTTTGGGACATTTATACCATGCCATAATGGACATATTTACATTGATGGAGGCATCTATTGGCCATTGGAAGAATCCATTACGAGGCCCTTCTTATTTAATTTGTTGGTCGTTGCGCCAGGACCACTTTTTGCTACCTGTGATTAACTAAGCCAAGAAGAGAATTGATTGTGTTTCAAATAGTGTTATCTGAAGCTAGACCTTGCCATCCATTAGACAAGTCTATCAAGGAGGTCCTCAAGAAGCTAATGGCTGACAGACCATTATCTGAAGGTTTACAAGCATTGTTGACTAGGGGACTGCAGGCTTCCCCTTCGATTAGACATCATTCTCGCCATGTTAACCTCATGACTGAGTAGAAAAGTAAGCATCTCGGTGACTTGGCTAATGCGAAGAATATCCCCTCAATCATACCCAAGTACATTCCACCTTTGGATGGAACAGTTAACCATGACATCATCCCATGAGACTATGAGTAGACTCTGTTCACCGTGTACATTCTGAAGGGAATATGCGTAGTCGGGAGTCAGCTAGGATAGATCTCTCTATTGAAGAACATCAACTTCAATCTAGGTGACAGGAAGAACTATGTTATGCTAGAACCTCACCACTACTTGATGAAGTCAACTGGGAAGAAGCCTCACCTCATCTCCCAGCCATGGCTTAAGGGGCTGGTGTAGTCCGTTGTGTTGAATGTTGTGAAGATTCCCCATTTTGGCCATCACTAGGAGGTTAATGCTTGTGTTAAACTCCTTTTTTCGTGTTATCATAGCAGACACTTGTGTCTCAACCAGAGTATTACTATGGATCCGGTGTTGATCCATCAGATTATAGGCTTAAGCATGAAGGGACTTGACCCTCAATAGTTTTATCGAGGGAAGGCCTTAGACCGCTCCTTGGCACAATGCATCAGGGAAGCTTACGGAGAAGTAAAAAAAGGAAAGCAAGGTTACAAGGTATCCTCTATCCAGGATGGCACAGTATGCCTCATGTGCCAAATCATAGCTGGAAATCTTGTAAGAAAGAAATGCCCCACACAAGTCACTGGGTTCATGGTGGACCTCGCAGGAAAATGTGTGGATGGTATGTAGATGAACTGGGCGAGCTACCTAGTCAATGAACTAGAGAAATATTTCCATTAAGATCAAGATTTTGGATATGAATTCCACTTCATCTGGTTGATCGTTTTGATTGCATTTGTCTCTTGGAAAATGCCTAAAAGAGCCTCCTTCCCAGAGATCGAACTATTGGAGTCATTGGCCACTAGGTTCTCAACCTTGTGGTACACCAACAATATGAAGAATAAATGACAGTCCAATGCCATGTTTAATGCATACTATCATCAACTAAAGGTTTCCATTGAATCATTTTTGTACATGACACCACGCACCCTGCACCAGTATAGACCACTAGACAAGTTCCACATAGATCCGCATTTCATTTACATCACTACGCATAGAGATGGGAGCAAGGAAGATTTATAGTCATACTACAAGCTAACAAATTAAGACATGGAGAAGATCACAAAGGAATGGCCAAAGGAGTTCCTTGTACCTGTCGATGATGTAGAACTCTTGAACATTGACACCATAGGAAGCCACATGGTCACCCGAGTTGAGCATGTCGGACAGTGCAGTGGGATGAAGAAGAAGAAGAAGCAGGAAGAAATCCATGATGTAGAGACCGATGAGGAGGACAACACCTCTGAAGAAAATGGATCTGGCTCGCTAGGAGGAGGAGGAGACAAAGCATATGGAAAAGGAGGAGGGAATGAGCAAGGAGGAGGTGAAAATACACCATCAGAAGACCCCCCTACTGAGACAGTCACACCGCAGAAGAGGAAGGTTTCTCCACAGAAACCTTTAGCAAGAAAGAATACGTGCACCAGTAATCCCCAGTTAGAAGCAATGCTCATGGAGGACGATATCAATTTAGTCCGTGGAGGTATGGGGGATGCTTCCAAGGATATATTGGAGAGATATGGAGCAAAGAGGGAAGATATATATGGACGGATCGAGAAGGAATTAAAGAAAGTATAGAAAGGTATTTTTTTGGTCTGCGCAGTACCTACTGCGCCCTCCTTGTCACAAATTGCAGAATTGGGGATGAACTTGCCCAATTGCGAAGAATTTCAGATGAGATAGAAGTGCAACTTTAGAGAATATAGGAAGAGAAGGAGAAGGCTACAAAATCCTTGAAACAAGATAAAAATGAATCCTTAGAACAATTACGAGTAGCACGGTACAAAGTGGCCACCTACTAAAGTGTGAGAGAAGAGTTTCAAGTGATGCTCCAGGAGGAAAAATCCCAGATACAAAGAGAAAAGGAGAAGTTACTCGCAAAACGAGCCATAGTCAAAGAGGTAGTGAGTAAAGCATGTCATTTTGTGCTAGGATTGGCACAGGAGGAACAGAATTTGGTCAAGGCTCAAGTGGTCAAGCTCGTTGAAACCATCCAACAACTTCAAGCTAGAATAACAGAGTTGGAGGCACAAGCAATACCGAGCACCCCGTAGGAGGTGCGTGACTAGAGAGAGGAAACTGCTAAGAAATCAATAGGAAGGATAAGAGCCCTGGCCTCGGAGTGAAAAAAGATGAGTGATAGAAGTGCAAAAACATATGAATGCCTCATTGAGGATCCAAAGCTAAGAAATTTGGAAGTGCACTTACAAGAGGCACAACAACATGCATTCTCCATGCAGGCGTAGATGAGGTTGCTCACTACAGTTGAAAGAATGAAGATATCCCAGGAGTAGTGCACAGTACAACAATAGATTAATTTCATCTAGGGAAGAGTAATGGAAGTCATGTAGAAGCTGCAACTTGTGCAGGATGAAGCCTACAAGGTGTTTGAAAAGATTGATGGGCAGGGATCGCAATTGGACTAGGTAATTGCATCACTAGAACAACACCTAGAAGGGCCTGTTACAAAACATAAGATTTAGAAGCTCGCTAAGCAGGAGGTTTAGGCGAAGAAGCAAGTCGAGTAAACTTGAGTTAAGCTTGAGGCCTTTGAAGCAACATTTTCTAGACCTGAGTGACTCGATACAAGTCACAGGTGAGTGTTGGGGGCTTGTTGGCCCTCGACCAAGTTTTGAGGAAACCTTGGTTAGGTTTTGGACCACTTTGGAACTTCGACACATTGATTGAGGAAGGAGCAGCCAAGTGGAGCTGAGATCGTGGATCTCACCGATTTTGTGGGCTATGTGGACTTAGTAAGGGGTTTTCTATGGTTTTTGTAATGGGTTATGGGAAGTTGACCCATGATTAGGCATTATTGTAAGGGATGAAAAAAGTATAAATAAGTAAGAATGTATTCTAGAAGAGGTAGTAGTGGGTAGTGGCTAAGTGCAAGTAGTTTTGAGTTGCTTTGTGCAAAGAAATGTGTATGTATTAAGGCTTTGTGCTCGATAGAGAAGTTGGATTGGTGCATTGACCTAGTTTGGAAGGAGGATCTGGTGCTCAGTGCGCAGATATCATGTCCTATGCAAAGATAAACTCTATGGATTAGTGCACAAGAGTCACTGAATGTAGGATATTGACGAATACTAAAGAAGACGAAGCAATTGGTGGACATAGCCCCACATTGGGGTGAACCACATATATCTTGTGTCTTTGGTTTTCTTTGTGATGTGTTGTTTATGTTATGAATCTTCTCAGTGCCTTGATTATTATGTATGATAGATAGATCTTTTGATGCTTAGTGCTTTACTTGTGTTAAATATAAATGAATGTTAGATCTAACTCAATGCTAGGTTCTCAGGATATATGATAATTTATTGTTACTATGTCAATCTATATTTGGGTTTGTTCTGCAATGTTAATAAAGCTAATGAAATAGTGCATGTCATCTTCTAACTATTAATAGAATACTCTACGAAGTGTTGTTATCACATATTTGTGTCCCACCTTAGTTACCAACATTTGCGTCCTGTAACCCCCCCTGCTTATACCTTAGGTGAGACTTCGCTTGCTCCACAAGTGTTTCCTATAGGGTCAGTAGTTAAGGTTTTTTTGGTGTGTTGTTGAAGTGTTTAACCCTGGTTCTTCCCCTGTGCCAACAACAATCTACCTTTTCATCCATTCATACAACAAACAAGGAAATTCAACAAAGTATATCTCATGCATGTCAATATAGAGATACTTATCTTTCCATATCTTCACATTGACTCTCATACCTTGAGTTTCATGCTATGAAAACTCATGTTCCTTTGCATTTAAGCAATCTTGAATTTCCTCTTAAGATGGATACCACCTCATTCTCTTCCTTCATCATTTAATACAAGAATTTTAGGTCCCGACAATAGAACCATTTGTTGGGTTTTTTCACACTTACATGCATCCTTCCTAACATTGGGGGGTTAAGACCCATGGTTTTTCTAGAGTTGACCAACAAATACCCCAAAGCATCGGCATATTAATCCCTATCCAAGGCTGAAGAAAGTCTCACCCAAGATGATATGAGGATCATAGAGACCATATGGTCTCGTGTCAGGGATGAAGAGTTAAACACATCGATATCCATCCAGGATGACACTCATACATTCCATAGTTGACAACTTATTTCTCTTAATATGAAAAATAATACAAACACATATCCAAATACCACATTATAAATCATAATAACTACACCTTTATCGACCTCTTCATTCCATCAAACACAAGTATACATTAATAAAATCATATATGACAACAACAAAGTCTCATGTCCCTTTGGATAATTTCCCATAATGAAAATACATTGTTACATTCACATCCTTTCAGAGTCACCTTAGACATATGACAGACTCAGACTTACAATTATAACCATTACAACATTACAATACTATAGAGGCTCAGAGCGAGCTCTTAGACAATAGACAACAATAGTGACCAAGTGAATCAACTTGACTACCACAAAACAAAAAAGAACAAAAAAATCAACAAAAAACTTGATCCAAGTGGATATCTATGGCCACCCACCTTTTCCAACTGGCTCAAAATAGTCTTCTGGCAATTTAACAATCTTCTAGCAATTTACTATTTTTAGTAATTTTTTGGGTCCTAAAATTTTGGGACCATTTTGAGGGAATAAATGAAGTTTTTTGGGGGTCGATCACCTCAATTATACCCAAATGATATAATTGAGCCCATAAAATGAATCTCCTTGACGATACCTTTCCAACTAGCTATTGTGCACCCCAAACCAAGATTGTATGCCAAAGTTACGCCCCTAGGAAGTTGATACACCAAACTACCCTAAATGGGGTCCAAAAAACTATTGGCTTTTCATCTGATAGGTTTAGGGTTTTGGATTTTATTTATGTTAAAAATTCCTTTAGAGCCTCATTGTAATCATATTCTTGCAAATGCGATTAGTTGTCACATCTCTTCTCAGAGATAAGATGCCACCATTCTAGCAAGTCTTTCACTTTGTATTTCTATAGTTTTGTACATTTCGCTCATTAATAAAAATTGTGTATTATTGTATATTTTTGTCTCTTGTTATATATCCAATATATATTTATTATATTATTTTCTCTTTCTCAATATCTCTGTATATTTATGTGTTATATCTCTTCTCTCATTTCGTGCCGAAAATAATCTGGATCAGTGGTATCAGAGAAGGCTTCTCTTGATCATTTTTTTTCAGTGCATGTCCCCAACAAGGTCCGAGTATAGCAAGTTGGGTGTATAGATTGTATCCCTTGAGGACAATTACTCTTTCACACCCAAGAAACCCTCCATGGTGGAAGAAAATAAAAATGATAGAGAAAACGATTCTATTAATATGTTGCTTGAGCAAGCTCTCATGCGACAGAGGGACGACATGATGGAGATTTTTTCCCACATCCTTCAATGCCTATCGATAAAAACTAGCATGTATTCATAAAGTGGCCACTTTGGAGGCACATCACCTTTCAAGGTACAAGTTAAATTTTATATTCTCATATTTGAAGGAGAGATAGATGTGGATGTCCTAGAAAAATGGTTATTTCTCTATTCACAATTTTTCCGATAGGGAAAATATCACCTTTGCACTCCTTAAGGCTATCCCCCATGTCAAACATTGGTGGAAAAATTATTAGGAGAAAATTTCCATAGAGGAGTATGGAATATATGGGATCGAGCCCACTTGGGATTTTTTTGTGGATGCGGTCAAGGAACCCTGTTGGAAACTATGACGACCAGTACATGGGATGGACCACACTATGGAAAGAGAGGAGCCAAGTAGTGTCATATTTCACGAATACCTTCCATACCTTGCGCACCAAGCTAGGTATAAAATACTCCAAGCGACATCTAGTTCTGAAATACCGTGGGGCTCTACACAGATAAATCCAAATTGAAATGGATTTTATGGACATCTCATCATTGGGTGCTACTTATCGATATGTTGTTAAAATCGAGCATAAATTTAAGTAACAGAACAATTGGGAGTTCGAGTATACAAACCTGCAACAACCAAAGTATGGTAAAGACGGACCTAACAACTAGCGTTCATAAAACTACTCCAAGCCACAGGAAAATAAGGGTAACGGAAAGATGAAGGACACTGGAAAATAGTGTGATTTACACAAAATCCCCTGGCACAACACCGATGAATGTCACTCAAAATAGTCATTGGTGGTCGAGATCAAAGAAAAGGAGTCGAACCCTGATTCATAATATGATTTAGAAAATGTTGGTAGAAGATAGACCATCGAAGCAGACCCCACTGTTATTTTCATGACTGCAACAATTCAACTAGAAGAAATAGTAGATCCTGAAGAAGGGGAGTGCCTTTTTCAGTCACAGATGTGGATGAAGGAGACCCCACTGCATTTTATTGTTTATAGTGGAATCTAGAAGAACCTCATTTCGACAACGGTCATCAAACAATTGGCATTATCTTCAACACCACACCCACATCCATACAACATCGGGTGGCTTTGATAGGGATGTGATCTTTGTGTCAACCACCAGTTTTGATTGTCATATGACATCCAACCCTTCAAGGATGAGGTATTATCTGTCATACAATATCTGTGATGTTATCATGGGCCAGCCATATATGTGGAAGGACCATGATATTTATGAGTATTGACACCGTAGTTTCATTATTACTCTAGGGGGTCATCTCCAAAGGATACCAGAGGTAATTCAGACTACTGGCCCAGCTACAAATTTCCGCAAGGTAGCATCTCATACTACAAAATTCGGCTTCTTTACAATCTGTTCAAAAGGTGAATAGATGGACATTGCAATCAATGTACCTTCAGTCCAAGAACCTTCTATCTAGAAAAATTAGGTCGATAATATTGAATCAAAACACAAATACTCCTTCAACACACAATAATCACATCAGGTTCTCAACAACCTCCCATAAACCAAGCAACACAACTTCTCCAGTAAGGAAACCATCCCACTAAGTTCCAGATTCAACAAACATTTTTCCCTCTCCCCCGGGAACTCAATTCAATGGAGACCATTTCTTCCTAAGGAGGGAGGATTGATCCAAGTGGATATTGGTGGCCCCCCACCTTCTCCAACTGGATCAAAACAGTCTTTTGGCAATTTACTATTTTTAGCAATTGTTTGGGTCCTAAACTTACAGAGCAATTTTGAGGACCTAAATGAAGTTTTTCGGGATTGAGCACCTCACTCCTATCCAAAGGCTATGATTAATCCCCAAAAATGAATATCCTTGACGATACCTTTCCAATGAGCTATTGTGCTCCCCAAAAAAAGATCGTATGCCAAAGTTATGCCCCTAGGAAGTTGATACACAAAACTACCCAAAGCAGGGTCCACAAAATTGTTGGATTTTCATCTTCCGGGGTTAGGGTTTTGGATTTTATTTATGTTAAAAATGCCTTTAGAGCCTCATTGTGATCATATTTTTGTGAATGCGAATAGCCATCACATCTCTTATCCGAGATACGTTGTCACCATTCCAGTGAGTCTTTCACTCTGTATTTATATAATTTTGTACATTTCGCTCACTAATAGAAATTGTGTATTATTGTATATCTATGTCTCTTGTTATATATGCTATCTATATCTATTATATTATTGGCTCTCTTGAATTATATATGTATATTTATATGTTATATATTCGCTCTCATTTCGTGTCGAAAATAATCTGGATCAAACCTTTCCTTTGTCATCCTTTCTTCCTTTTGTATCCTTCTCATATATGGAGCTCTATCTCTGTGAATTGTACTCCACTCACTCTATTGACTAATAGTCTTGCATCCTTTTTCCACCTACCTGCATTCCATGTATCCTTTCTAGAATTGGGGCAATCTTAACTGTACTGCCAGCTCATCTTTTGTCTTCTCCACATTCCCTTGTGTTGATAGAAACAATCATTCAGGAAGATTTCCTGATGATTCCTTTCTTGATTCCGGCGTGAATTTTATTGATTCCTAGTGCACATCCAAAACTCATATCGAACTTCATTTGGTATACCTTGAACATGGCGTGCAATATCAAAACTTGTTCTAATGCACTCTTCTTTTCATTCCTGACACATTATCTTGGGTGCATGCTAAACTAGAATGGGTGCACACAACTTCATTTGTGTGTGCGCCCAATATTGACCCAAAAATTTTGGGTGATAACAAAGAACCCCCATTCAAACTTCCTCGGAGGACCTCAAAATTGGTCCCTTATCCCTTAATTTTTCTTAGTCCTAAAATTTTGGGGCCATTTTGAGGGAATAAATGAAGTTTTTTCGGGATCAATCACCTCAATTATACCCAAAGGATATAATTGAGCCCATAAAATGAATCTCCTTGACGATACCTTTCCAACTAGCTATTGTGCGCACCAAACCAAGATCGTATGCCAAAGTTACGCCCCTAGGAAGTTGATACACCAAACTACCCAAAATGGGGTCCAAAAAACTATTGGCTTTTCATCTTCTAGGTTTAGGGTTTTGGATTTTATTTATGTTAAAAAGGCCTTTAGAGCCTCATTGTAATCATATTCTTGCAAATGCGATTAGTTGTCACATCTCTTCTCAGAGATAAGATGCCACCATTCTAGCAAGTCTTTCACTTTGTATTTCTATAGTTTTGTACATTTTGCTCATTAATAGAAATTGTGTATTATTGTATATTTGTGTCTCTTGTTATATATCCAATATATCTCTATTATATTATTTCCTCTTTCTCAATATCTCTATATATTTATGTGTTATATCTCTGCTCTCATTTCGTGCTGAAAATAATCTGGATCAGTGGTATTAGAGAAGGCTTCTCTTGATCATTTTTTTTCAGTGCATGTCTCCGACGAGGTCCGAGTATAGCAAGTTGGGTATATAGATTGTATCCCTTGAGGAAAATCACTCTTCCACACCCAAGAAACCCTCCATGGCGGAAGAAAAGAAAAATGATAGAGAAAACAATTCTATTAATATGTTGCTTGAGCAAGCTCTCATGCGACAGAGGGACGACATGATGGAGATTTTTTCCCACATCCTTCAATGCCTGTCAATAACAACTAGCATGTATTCATGATGCAACCACTTTGGAGGCACATCGCCTTTCAAGGTACAAGTTAATTTTTATATTCCTGTATTTGAAGGAGAGATAGATGTGGATGCCCTAGAAAAATGGTTAAATTTGTTAGAAGGTTATTTCTCTATTCACAATTTTTTCGATAGGGAAAATATCACCTTTGCACTCCTTAAGGCTATCGCCCATGTCAAACATTGGTGGTAAACTTATTGGGAGAAATTTCCACAGAGGAGTATGGAATATATGGGATCGATCCCACTTGGGATTTTTTTGTGGTTGTGGTCAAGGAACAATATTACCCTGTTGGAAACTATGACAACCAGTACATGGGATGGACCACCCTATGGAAAAAGAGGAGCCAAGTAGTGTCATATTTCACCAATACCTTCCATACCTTGCGTACCAAGCTGGGTATAAAAGACTCCAAGCTACATCTAGTTCTGAAATACTGTGGGCTCTATATAAATAAATCCAAACTGAAATGGATTTTATGGACATCTCATCACTGGGTGCTACTTATCGATATGTTGTTAAAATCGAGCATAAATTTAAGTACCAGAACAAGAGGGAGTTCGAGTATACAAACCCACAACAACCAAATTATGGTAAAGATGGCCCTAACAACTAGCATTAATAAAAATATTCCAAGCCACATGAAAATAAGGGTAACGAAAATATGAAGGACACTGGAAAATAGTGTGATTTACACAAAATCCCCTGGCACAACACCAATGAATGTCACTCAAAATAGTCATTGGTGGTTGAGATCAAAGAAAAGGAGTTGAACCTTGATTCATAATATGATTAAGAAAATGTTGGTAGAAGATAGATCATTGATGCAGACCCCACTGTTATTGTCGCAACTGCAACAATTCAACCAAAAGAACTAGTAGATCCTGAAAAAGGGGAGTGCCTTTTTCAATCACAGATGTGGACGAAGGGGACCCCATTGAATTTTATTGTTGATAGCGGAATCCATAAGAACCTCATCTCGACAAAGGTTTTCAAACAATTGGGATTATCGACAACACCACACCTGTAGCCATACAACATTGGGTGGCTTTGCTAGGGACGTGATCTTTGTGTCAGCCATCAGTGTTGATTTGCATACAACATCCAACCCTTCAAGTATGAGGTATTATCTATCATACAATATCTGTGATGTTCTCTTGCGCCAGCCATATATGTGGAAGGACCATAATATCTATGAGTCTTGACCCCATAGTTTCATTATTACTCTAGGGGGTCATCTCTAAAGGATACCAGAGGTAGTTCCAACTACTGTCCCACCTAAAAATTTATGCAAGGTAGTATATCATACTACAAAATTTGGCTTCTTTACAATCTGTTCAAAAGGTGAATAGATGGACATTGCAATCACTATAGCTTTAGTCCAAGAACATTCTATTCAAAAAAATTAGGTCGATAAGATTGAATAAAAACACAAATATTCCTTCTACACACAATAATCTCATCAGGTTCTCAACAACCTCCGCTAAACCAAGAAACACAACTTCTCCAGCAAGGAAAGCATCTCACCAAGGTACATATTCAACAAACATTTTTCCCCTTTCCCCCAGACACTCAACGCAATGGAGACCATTTCTTCTTAAGGAGGGAGGATCGATCCAGGTGGATATTGGTGCCCCCCCACCTTCTCCAACTGGATCAAAACAGTCTTTTGGCAATTTACAATTTTTAGCAATTTTTTGGGTCCTAAACTTCTGTGGCAATTTTGAGGACCCAAATGAAGTTTTTCAGGATCGATCAACTCACTCATAGCCAAAGGCTATGATTGATCCCCAAAAATGAATATCCTTGATGATGTCTTTCCAATGAGCTATCGTGCTCCCCAAACAAATATCGTATGCCAAAGTTACGCCCCTTGAAAGTTGATACACAAAACTACCCAAAACAGGGTCCACAAAATTGTTGGATTTTCATCTTTCGGGGTTAGGGTTTTGGATTTTATTTATGTTAAAAAGGATTTTAGAGCCTCATTGTGATCATGTTATTGTGAATTCAAATATCAGTCACATCTCTTATCAGAGATATGCTGCCACCATTCTAGTGAGTCTTTCACTCTGCATTTATACAATTTTGTACATTTCACTCATTAATAAAAATTGTGTATTACTGTATATCTATGTATCTTATTATATATCCGATATATCTCTGTTATATATCAAATATATCTCTGTTATATTATTGTCTCTCTTGAATTATCTCTGTATATTTCTATGTTATATATTCGCTCTCATTTCATGCCAAAAATAATCTGGATCAAACATTTCCTTTGTCATCCTTTCTTCCTTTTGTATCCTTCTCATATATGGATCTCTATCTCTGTGAATTCTACTCCACTCACTCTATTAACTAACAGTCTTGCATCATTTTTCCACCTACCCACATTCCACGTATCCTTTCTGGAATTGGGGCAATCTTAACTGTCTTGCCAACTCATCTTTTGTCTTCTCCACATTCCCTTGTGTTGATAGAAACAATCATTCAGGAAGATTTCCTGATGATTCCTTTCTTGATTCCGATGTGCATTTTATTGATTTCTAGTGCACATCCAAAACTCATACCGAAGTTCATTTGGTATACCTTGAACATGGCGTGCAATATCAAAACTTGGTCTAATGCATGCTTCTTTTCATTCCTGACACATTATCTTGGGTGCATGCTAAACTAGAATGGGTGCACACAACTTCATTTGTGCGTGCGCGCAATATTGACCCAAAAATTTTGGGTGATAACAAAGAACCCCCATTAAAACTTCCTAAGAGGACCTCAAAATTGGTCCCTTATCCCTTAATTTTTCTTGGAGAAGAAGAATTTGAGTTTCATGATAATCCATAGCTTCATCATGATACTTGATTATCTGTCTAGTTTCTCTTAAATTTTTTTAATCCATAAAAATAGTGCTCCAAACCCAAAATACAAATTGAGAAAGAAGGGGGAACAAAGATCTTACAAATAAGGTGTTATTGAGGTGGTCCTGTTGATAGAAAGACTGCATCTTCAAGTTAAAATAATGCCAAGCTAAGAAGTTCAAGGGTGGACCAAAGCGCCCCCCCCAAATCAAGAGAGGAAAGGGTCCACAAAATATCTTCCAAAGAAGGAATTATCCACAAGAAATTGAAAGCTTGGCTTTGTGAGGAGAAATGCCAAACCCAAAATCCCACAATGAAAAACCACGATGAACTAAAGATTCTCTGAAGGGGTTAGAGCATAGTGTTGCACTTCCACTTGAGCATAAAATATATCCAACACTAAATCTACATGAAATCTTAAAGAAGCGAGATCAATGGTCCCTAAGAAACACTAAAACTTGATTGAAGAGATCCAAATACTAAAGAAGAGAAAATTTTCATCCACACAAATGTTTGAGACATCTAAGACCCAACAAAGTCGAAATCCTCCTAAATTGTAGATACTAAATTGCATGTTCGAAGCCATTAATATCCCACAATGATTCCCTTGATTCCATGGTAATAATTCAGGAGTATGTGCCACTATACACCCCTTCTTTTTCAAAGTAGTAATATTTTCTAGGATATCTTCCTCTTTATTATTTTCCCTTTTAAAAAGGTAAAAACTAAACTTTGTGAATAACTCTTGAATTTGCATTGGTATTTCAATTACACCAACTAGCTAGTCTAATGTGAGTAGGAGAGGTTCCTTGAACCATATGCCTAAGAATAATAAAGGCGTCCCCTATAAAAATAGAATTCCCCCCTCACTACTTGCCACCACTAGTTTAAGTGAAATTTTTTAAAATAGGTAATTACATATTTCTAATTTGAACTGATTAAAAATGAAATTATTCTATTTTTTTTATTTAATAATTAATATAAATTATTAGATGGATATTAATTATATTGAAAAAAAATTATAATATATAAAATTATTTTAAAATAAATTTATTAAAATAATTTTATAATAAAATTTTAATTTAAGATATTTAAAATAGATTCAAGCAAAACAACACATCTATGGAGCACTGGTTTCAAGATTCAGGAAGGCATCCATCCTTTTAACGCTCTTGACTTCCTTGGAAAAGTTCTCTAGGTTTATCTCTCATGCATTAACCTTTGTTTTTTGTTTTGGATTAGTTTTTTAATGGAGATAGTGGTGGTAGGCACATAACCTGAATTCACAAAGTGTTGTCAAATCCTTATGTTCAATTTAATATCCAAACGACTCTCTCAATGGATATGGCGACCCTGACTTCGTCCTCTCACTTAGGATCATGGTCTTCTAAGTCCGTGATAAAATATGACTATTTATTACGTTCACGTGTCAAAAAATTAGAGGACCCCCATGTTTCAAAAAAACACTAGAGGACATATGGGTCATAAATCCAAAAAGCTACGAAGGAAATAAAATATAGAAAATAAACACCCATTTTGAGAGCCCTTGGAGCAGGGAAATCCTTCCCTGGCAGTTGTAAATGATTATTCTATCCTTAAATGCAAGAGGGGTTGGGGGTGCCCCTAAAGCTGAGGCCCTAAAAAGGATGGTGGTTGAGTGCAGGCTTGATATTCTTCTAGTTTAGGAAACTACATGCTTGGTTGAGAAGGCTGTTGATTCTTTCAATCTTTGGATTAAGGATTGGTCTTTTTGTGCAAAGGATGTTGTGGGATTCTCAAGCGGGATTTTTTCTACTTGGGACTCATTTTCAAGAATTTTTTTGCTTATGTATTTTATTTTGGTTTAGTTTTGGATATTTTTCATCCCTCTTTATATGCCTCTTTTAGAATCCTAAACATATATGGCACATATGTTGACAAAATTCCATTTTATGAAGGGTTAAGTAATAATGGTTTCCTTCGAGCCACTAATGTTATTATCGGGGGTGATTTAAAATTTACTCTTTATATTAAAGAAATGCGGGGAAAATCTCACAGGAGTGACCCATAATTTGGTTGACTTGGAGCCTCCTAAAATTTCTCAGACTTGGAGGAATGGAAAAATGGGGAATTATCTTGTGGAGAAATGTATAGATAGGTTCCTGGTGAAAAATAAAACATGTTTTCTAACTCTGGGATAATCAAATCATCAGTTTTGATCAAAGGAATATCTGACCACATGCTTATTCTCTTAATTTTCTCAAACAGGGTTTCCAAACCCCCTTCCTCACTTAAATTCAACCATGATTGGTTAAAAGAACTCGATTATAGGAAATTTGTCTTAGAAACATAGTATCATCTTAAGGACATCCCAAGCATATCTTTCATGCATCAAATGCCACTTAATCTTGAAAAATTGAAGTGGGTATCTCAGGAAGGGGTACACAATTTTAACCTAAAAAAAATTCCCTATTGAGAGAAGTGGAAACTATTTTTATTGATTTATTAGTTTCAAGGCCTCTAGACTCCCTCTCGAAGGAGGAGGAATCCTAGATAAGATATTTACTTATATAGAAGGTGGATCTCTTGGCTCTTTAAGAGTCAAAATGGAGGTTAAAGAGTAGGGAAATATGGTTAAAAGAGGGTGATAGAAACTCTAATTTTTTCCACAATTATGAAAACCATATAAGGAATCTCAACTCTAATTCAGAGATAAATTCCTCTCATCATCGAAAGGTATCCTCCCTTTTAGAGATCGCACAAGATGGAGTCCATTATTTTTCTAAGCTTTACAAAGTCCCCCCTAGCTTCGCCATCAAAGAAATCCTTGACGTTATTGATCTCTTCCCTAGATCTATCTCTGCAAAAATGAATGATTCTCTTTAGGAAGAAATATTGGAAGGTGAAATTTTGGCAACCCTAGAGGATTTATAGAGAAGTAGAGTCCCTGGTCCTGATGACCTGTCGATTGAATTTTTTATAGGTTTTTATGATCTCATCAAAGATGATTTACTCAAGAATGGTTAGGAATCTCAAATATTAACCAAGGTTTTGGGATCCTTTAATAAGACTTTCTTGGCTCTGATTCCCAAAAAAGAAGGATACCTCATCCTTTGGTGCTTTTAGGCCTATTTCTTGTTGGAATCTAATCTATAAACTCATTTCCAAGATAATTGAAAATGATCTTAAACCTTTCCAAAGTGAGTTGATCTCTAAAGAACAATTTGGATTCCTTTTTAATAGATAGATCCATGATGTTCTTTCTCTAGCCAAAGAATCTTTTTCATTCCATCAAAAAAAATATACCTTCCTTTGTTTTGAAGTTGGATTTATCAAAAGAATATGATAAATTCAACTGGACCTTCTTGAGATTACTCTTGATATAGATTGGCATGAATTTACATATGGTTGATTGGATAATGAGTTGTGTGGAAATGACCTCCTTCCCAGTTCTGGTTAATGGCTCAGTGTCAAATTTATTCAACCCTTTTAGAGGATTGAGACACAGATTCCCTTTGTCCCTATCGTAGGGGCTAGTCGGCTCTGCTGACTAGACCCACCAGTCGACTAACCAAGTCGATTGGAGTAGTCGGTTAGGAAGTAGGTCAAGTAGACAATTAGAGTCGACTGACTTGACAGTTAAAGAATGTAACCGACTAGTAACAAAATATCATATATATATATATATATATATACACACACATGGATATGTAATGGAATGTAAGAGAATAAGTGATTGTTATGAATATAATAAAAAACTTTGATGGTTCTCTCACCTATTGTGTATGTCTATCTATATGACTTTGTGCTCTTTTACATAATGTTATAGTATGTGTTTCTCTATGTAAGGATATACCAACAACTATATTGTACTTCCTATCAGACTACAAAATTGGTTCCGTTGACAGTAGTTCTAAACTCGGGAATGCATAGAAAAGGCACATAGATGTTAACTTTGGAAGACATACATAAATGGTGGGAGCGTAAAATTACCAACTATATCAGAAACTACCCAAGAAGAAATCGACTGACACTAGAAAAATCCTGCACTTAATTCTTCTCAGAGATGCACAACATATTTTTGGAAGCTATTCCAGAGGCACTTTACGAATATCTTAGCCAATCTAATGCACAAACTAGCTCATTATGAGTAGTTTATGCATAAAATCATAAATGAAGGATTAAAAAAGCTAAATGAGTGCCTCAAGAGGATCATGCAAGACTACATCGAAGAAAAGGAAATCAAAGATAAAGAGTCAGTCCAAACCATCAAGAACAAATTTTATAAAGAACTTCATGACGGGTTCCTTTGCATTGTTCTGTCGTTACTTCACAAATTTCTCCTAGAAAAAGGAGCAGGTGACATCGTTGAATACCAACCCCTCTTGAAAAATCCTCCTCCAAACTCTAATTGGAAAGAAAGACAAGACAAGTGGGAACGGTTCTTGGAATCCAATTGCAAAGATACTAGAGAAGCTTGGGAATACTTCTTGAAGAAATAAGCATAAAAGAAATGATGAACACCATTGACCATAAATAATTTAGGATGACGTCAAGGGTTGGATGATCTATGAGATGGTATAAAGTCGAAGTTGAAGTCGAAGCACACCCAAGTTGAAAATGTCAGAATTTTGGAGGAATATAATTGATTCAAGTGAAAATTTTGAACATCAAACACAAACCCACAAACCTTCAATGGACATAAAAAAACTAGAGTGGGATAAGAGACAAAAGAGGTGAGAAGAGTTATGAAATGAGAGGGATCCCTTAAAATATCATAAAAAAACTATCCAAGAATGATAGATTACTGGAGAAAATATTGAGAGCGCCCCAACGATTCTTGAGAGGAGGAGAACATTGTAATAGATCATGGAATTCGGTGACACTCAACAAGAAGATGACTAAGTCGATATGGAGATCGACGATTCAGGACATGTAGTTCTACTTTCTCCTACAAAAAGTCCTAACCCACGTATCACAAACTTCCTTTGCCAAAGACTTTGTGTGGATACACATTCACCAAGGGTGTGGTGCTAAGTAGAAAATGTTGGTAAAATAAGAGATATTGTTCTCATTGAAGCATAATAAAATCAACCAAAAGATTTCATACTTCATGTAAGAGACCTCACAGACTCCACCCCCCTTCCAAATCTATTATTGGAAGATTAAAATTCTACAGACAGTGATAATGAATTGACGTGATCCTATAGAGGATGATTCATTGAGTATATAGAAAAATATTGTCCAATATATGTCCCAAGTACAATAAAATAACAAATACAGTTAGCAAGTGAATATATCCCTTGTGAAGACCGATAACAGATTATACTAGTTGAGTTGAATATCCTGACTACAACTCAAAGAAACAACTTTACTTCCCAGCCAACTTTGACACAAATTCTTGCAATATTCCTAGACAGAAAAAAATCTAAGAAAGTGATAATTGGTCTCAACCACATTCCAATCTATGAAGGAGATGAGGATCCAAAATGACATTGGTTTGTTTACGAAAATTTTCGGGATGCAACCAACATAACAGATGAAGATAAAAAAATGGCACAATTTGGTGCTACACTTCAATCTCGAGACCTTACCTGGTTTATGAACTACATTAATAACCAACAACGTCAAAGTAAAAAAAAAAAAGTTTCCTCAAATTCCTTAAGACACAAGACATCAGTCACCTGGCGGCTCAAAAACTAAAAGAAATCAAGCAGAACCCAAGCAAAACTATTTGGGAGTATGATAAAAGGTTCAAAGATATTTTGAGCCAAATTACCTATGAAATCAATGATAAATTTCTCGTACAATGGTACATAGTAGGCCTATTATAAAAAGTTTGAGTTCCACTGCGTATGTATGATCTTTCAACATGTGAAGAAATCTTGAAAAAATCACAATGAATAGAAATGGATTATGAAGGAATTTGAACTTCACTATTCATTGAAAATGACTAGAAGAAAAACTTGTGGAATTAAAACAATCAGTTAAGAACATGTCTATCTACCACAATGAATTATGGTGCACAATCTGTTCCAGCGAATACCACACAAAAGAATATTGCAAGTTCAACGATGCACTAGACCCTGTAGTCCACTGAATTTAGATTGAAACATTTTGCGATATATGTGAAGGGGTGACAAATCACACCATGAAGTACTTCCCACACAAACTAAGAAATGTGAACCCAAAGTGGTGTGACATATGTGAGGAGAATAATCATTCGACTCAATAATGTCAACTAAATGGAAAAAACCGAAAAAAAAATCACTCAATATATCACACACAAACAGTCAACCAGAACATTGACCAAGGAGGAAATGGATACAGAGGTCAATGTTGAGGAGGCTACCAAGTCCGTGGATGAGGAGCATGAGGAAATTTTGATAGAGGACAAGGTTGAGGATGATATTACTACTTCAACTGTTGGAAGGATGACCACATCAATCCAGATTGTCCAATCAAAGACATAACTGATTTCAAGTTCTATAATATTTTTGGAGTGGGATACCACTCACTCGAATACTATCCAATATCACTCGAAAAGTTAATGAAAAATATAAATGTAAATCTCTTTTATATAGTGCCAAAATAGAACATTTTGAATTCGAAGAACCTTCATGTAGTAACGTGCTCGGGAGCTGGTGAGGACATTTTTCCAGAACCACCAAATTGAAAGAAGGGTGGTCAAACTACCTATCCTGACTCGGAACATGAAAACAAACTAATGAAGGAAGCAATGAAATTATTTAGAAGTATCGACCAGGATTAAACTAACAAGGGAAGACATGAGAACATCTCATAAACCACACTAGAAAAAATCCTCCAACTACTGAAAGAGAAACAGTCAGTCAATCGATTGATTAATCTATTGAGCATCTTGAGGGAATATAAAGAGGAATAAACACCATTCAAAATTCAGTTCCAGTTATCACAAGAAGAACAAACAAACCACTTTGACCCTCAAGTCGACCTTGAAATAGATGAAAATTTGATCAAACAAGTCATAGTCGACTTCAGGTCCTAAGTAAATTTTCTTCCTAGAGACACATGGGTTTGACTTGGGAAGACACCTCTACTGCCTACAATGAATTTCTTGAATTTATAAGATCAAAGGTTTCTTGAACCAACCAATTGGTACACTGAAAAGTGTAATAACATCTATAATGGGAATCCTGACAAGAGTCAACTTCAAAATAATCAACTTGGTCAAAGACATCCCCTCCTACCCTGCATTATTCATATGACCTTGGGGTTGGAACATGAAGGCCAAAATATCTCACAAAAGAGATAGAATCAAGTTAAAAAGAAGCGATATAAAAATCATAATCCCCTTGGATCCAAAGTAAGGAAAACCTTGGGTCAAGACATGGGATGAAACACATGAAACCCATTGACTATATCAAGTCATGAATGAGCAGAAGAATAACATAAAACCAAAAAATGAAGGATAAATATTACTTAGGTGTCCATTTTCAATAGGCCAAAACTTGGATACATAACTATACAATTGGAAAATGGAAAACTATGAATCACAAGAAAAAGAGTGTTGGTCGATCGAAGCAATACCAACACGATGATGTAAATCATTCTTCTCAATACAAGAAGTACCTATTGTGGCCAAAATAAATCTGAAGTATACGTCAAAACTACTTCCGACACACTCACACATGAAGAAACCTCTGCGATCCAATGAAAGGAACTCTCCATTGGAGCATGTCAACGAAGTTTCTAATTCATTCGAGGAACATGGAAGAGTGAAAAGTCTAGTGGAATCATTTACAAGCCAAGCAGCCTGATGGTGGAAGACGCACACACCTTGACTACAGACATGGAACACTACTACACTTTATTTTGTACAACTATTTGGTGGGAAAAGACTATAAGCCAATATCGACATCTCGAGGTTCAAACCCAGGTTCGACCCAGTCTCTCACATCTAGCAATGTGGGAAGGAATGGAAGAATGTAGGATATAGAGATGAAAGGGTATGGCCTCACCTATTTCCAAACACATTGGATGGCATACCCCACAAATGGTATAAAATTGAGGAATCATGTGGACATACATTTGACTGGAATGAAAAAAAAAATAACTTCCTTAAATATTTCAAATTCAAACCTGAAGAAGCACTGTTAAACGAGGCCAAAAGAGAGATACAAAATTTCTTAGAACAACCAAGTCCCTAGCAAACTCAAAAAAAGAGTAAAAACTTAAAGTCGATATGGGATCGACTTCAAGTTGCAACTTAATATGAACGAACAATTCAATTAAGATCATATCTTGTCGAATAGACATGGAAAAAAGAATTTTTCCAGGACAAAGCTTTTGATGGAAGAAAACCCATCTAGGAGTAAAAATCACATAAAAATAATTTACTTCGTCACCAAGGAAGAAAAGGAAGACCAAGATGATATCGAAAAACCTGACTTTTGGTTGATATTAAGAAAGTTATAGAAGGAGAATGCCAATTGGACAAGTCAAAGTGCCTGAATGGATGGATGTAAAAATTAAAACCAAGGAATTCAACATTTCAATAAACGATCAACCAAAAATGTCTATAATAGGTGACTATTGGTCCAACAAGAAAACCATGGAAATAATTGATCTCCTAAAGGAATATCAAGATGTCTTCGGATGTGACTACAAATATCTCAAAGGATTGGTACAAGAGATGGGTGAAATGAAAATTGAACTCGTCCTTTGTGCCAATCCTGTTAAAAAATGACCATATAAGCTAGAAAAAAATGTTAATCCCTAAATAGTGGCACATTACCCCTTAATTGGGGCATATTACATTAGTATTGTTATTTTATTTATGTTGGCTTGGGTCTATTAGTTGTAATTGTACCTCCTAGTCTCTTATATATACCAAGGAGACCTTTTTATTTGGAATCATCTTGTAACTGTGAATTCATATGATGTATAAGGGGGTTTCCCCTAGAAGATCCTTATTATATTAATTTCTCACTTTTTCAAGGCATTGAGTTCTTATTCTTAGGGTTTTATGCTATTTTGAGATTTGGTTCTTAACATTTGGTTTCAGAGCTAGACAATCCTTGGGACCGACTTCTTCAAAACAAGTCTTCTTGGAATTTTCACTACAATTTTTTTTTTTTTCTAGAAGGTTTCAGTATCTAGAATTTCTATGGTGTAGATGAGACATATAGATATAACTTGAGTCCAAATTTGAGATCTTGTTTCGTTATATTTTTGGAGATACAGTCTGTTCAAGTTAGGGTTTTTTACTAGTCCTTAAACTAGTCTAAAATTTTTACAATACAAAGGAGGAATAGTGAAGTATCTTATGTGCAATTTTTTTCCCTTGATTCATTGTATTCTGAAATTTACTCTCCGAGGAAATTAGGGTTTTGGGTCGGTCCAAATTTCATTCTAAAACATGTGTTCTTGGGAAAACTATTATATATGAAACTAAAGACCTCCAAATTGAGTGCTACTTATTCCATTCATTAGGGTACAGATTGAAGTTGTACAAGTAATAATTTCAAGTTATGAAGTGAAGACGATGACATGTGGAAGTCCGTACAAGTTCTATCTCCTAAAAGGGAAAAATATAAGCACATCTTGGGAAAGTTATCATAAAATTCTATTCGAGAATCCAATCTTGGTCTAACCTATGGGGTTGGAAAGAAGAGTAATCCGGCTACCTTGGTTAGAAATTTTAGACTCACAAGGGCCGAAATGGTAGAGCTACAATAGAAGAAAGGTCAATTAGAAAAACATCCTCCAAATCAGGGTTTTAAAAGGTGCATTTTGTTTTTGGAAATTTGCATATCTTTTGACTAGAAGATCCAAATGGGGTGATTCAAAAAGTGGAATAAAAAGAGTATCACATAAATTTGAGAGAATATTAAGGTTTTTCAGGTACGTACGTATTCCGACGTATTTAAACATAGGATTTGTCGTTACTTGTCAGTGCTACAACCTAGGGAATGTATTGTTCTTCCACGTACCTAGAGTATATCAAAATTCCCCTTTCGAACGATTGCACATTCGACATCATTACTATGGATTTGATCTCCCACGTACCCGACGTATATTGGGAGACCCCCTAGAAACCCGAGACCAAACGAGTAAACCATTTGGATGTATTTTTGTTATAGTACACCTAGAACAACACTCACAGAGATCACTCTCTAGTACCTAGGTAGTCAGATAGTATGGATAAGGGCATGGCCAAGCCTCCTTAGTTAGCACCCTGAGATATTGGGTCGAGTACTATTGTTGGACCTCACAGGTATATCAGAGAGCTATAGAACCTGACACTCCCTTGTCTGTGAGGAAATTTTCCTAATCCAATTAGGAATTCTACCTTGTAGTGATACTTGGCCAACATGCCACCAAAAAAGGGAACTTATACACTAAATAATCCCTCAGACATTCCTACTTGGAATCTTGATGGAGGTGAAGAAATGTGCAAGGACATAGATGATTTACAAAAGAAGCGAGTAACAAAATATGAACTACAAAGGATGATGGATTCAACTGAAGCTAAGATGGAAGTGATAATGGATACTAAGATGGATGGTTTAAAAGGGGAGATCATTTAAGGATTGAAATTTTTTCTAATAGAGAGGTGACCTGAAAGTGACAATGTATCCCATGAAATTCATGACGAGGACAAAAAGAAGATGAATCAATACTGAAGAAACTCCAACTTTGGGTTGAAGACCAACCACTTTCCTAAGATTGATATGAGGAAGTTTTATGGAAAGGATCCAATCACATGGATACTACATATGGAGCAGTTCTTTGATCTACATGATGTTCCACACACACAAATGGTACGAATTATGTCTTTATATTTAGAACCCAATCAATTTGTGTGGTATCAATGGATTTGTTCTCACAAATCACTTGTCACTTGGAAAATTTTCACGGAAGAAATGATAGCACACTATGAGGATACAAGGAGCAATACCTTCTTCATCCAATTGATAAATCTCAAGCGAAAGGGTTCAATTGCAGAGCATATTGAGAACTTACAAAGATTGAATACAAAGGTAACGAATATTCCAGATGAGCACTTGATTGATGTGTTCATAGGAGCTGTAAAGGATAATATTCAACATGGGATTCACCTTTGGGAACCCAAATCATTGGAGAATGCGTTCAGGGTGGCGAGAAATGTTGAAAGTAAAAATATGGCTATGGCTACTAGAAGGACCACTCCTAACATCTATCGAGAGAATAATGTTCCTTCTTCTAAACCACCTCAACCTACAAGGTTGACACCTCAACAATTGGAGGAACTAAAAGAAAAAGGTTTATGATTTAATTTTGACAAGAAGTATAGTAAGGGACATAAGTATGGTGAGAAGAAATTATTCTACATATATTGTGAAGAGGAAGAATAACAAGAACAAGAACAAGAACCATCTCAAGATGAAAACGTAGAAGAGATTTATTTTTAAGAGTTGACTCCCACCATATCATGTAATGCATTGGCTGGAATTATCACTCATCAAACCCTCAAGATCAAAGGATATATCAAAAAGAAAAAAGTAATAGTCCTAATTGATTTTGGTAGTACTCATAATTTCATTCGCTATAAATTAGCCAAAGCTCTCAATTGCTTTATATATCCAGCACCAGAGTTTCAAGTAATGATTGCAAATGGAGGAACTATCAATTACTCAGAAAAATGCCATAAGATAAATCTTATTATGGGGGAACATGCAATTAATAGTCCATTGATTTCTATACCCATGGGTGATGTTGATGTCGTACTAGGAGTCCAATGGTTACAATCATTGGGAACAGTGGATTTTAATTTTCAATAAAATTTCATGAAATTTTCATTGGAGGGAAAGGAGATTAAGTTAAGGGATATCACAGGGAAACATAGTAAGGTGATAAGATCTAATGGTATGACAAAATTATTGAAAAAGGGGCATCAGGGTGTAATTGTACAACTATGCTCACTAGATTTTCAAACATCTAATCCATTTGTTCGTCTATATCTCTAAGAGATTATTGATAAGCATTCCAAAGTATTTGGAGATATCCCTAGAGGTCTTCCACCCACTCATATCATGATCATTCTATTCACCTAATTCTTGGGAGTGTTCCTCCTAACATGAGGCCCTAAAGATACCCTTATTCCCAGAAGAGTGAAATTGAGCATATGGTTGAATAAATGTTAGAGGTTGGAATTATTAGACCTATCCAAAGTTCTTACTTTGCACCGATGGTAATGGTACTCAAGAAAGATGGATCATGGAATATATGTCTAAATTATAGAGAGGTCAACAAGATCGCCTTTAAAGATAAGTTTCCCATTCCCGTCATTAATGAATTGTTAGATGAACTAAATGGAAAAATCTACTTCACAAATTTGGATCTTCATTCAGGGTATCATCAAATTAGAATGAAAGAAGCAAATATCTCAAAAACAACATTCCAAACTCATGAAGGCCATTATGAATTTTTGGTCATGCCTTTTAGCCTTACGAATGCATGTTACACATTATTTTCGTCATCCCTATGATCGTTAATGATGTAAACCTATCTGTTGCCTTCAGAGGGGTCACAGTGGCCTGAG
>SNQJ01S0010225.1:18925-30518 GCA_010110895.2 Picea sitchensis | reverse complement strand
TGCCACAAAGGGAAACCAGACCAGACCTTCCATATCCAGTTTCAAAAGCACAGACATAAAGAATTAACTAAAACTTTCCAACTAAACCAGAGTCTGTTACAGGTCTGAACTAACCTTCTACTTCCTGGGCATAGCTTCCATTAAACTAAAAAAACTAAAAAGCCGAACCTAAGAGGCGTTACATCCCCTGGGGGTGCTCCTTCCCGCCATCCGCTTGACCCTTATTATCCTCCTTTGGGGAGATCATGCGTGTCTTTCTGATTTGGGCTGGTGTGCCTTGTCCATCCACCGGTGTGATGTCCATGTGATGAACATATTATAGGTAAAGGTGGAACTGAGCTGCCAACTGCTCCAGCTTGCATTTTTGGTCCTTCTCTACCTCTATTAATAGTCTGATGATTGTCTCCAGACCGTTGAGGTGATGCTGGATTTCGTCCAACATGGTCTTGGTTTCCTGGTTATACTCCTATCTTTCTTCCTCCCTTTCTCATTTCACTTTCCCGATCAACATCTTGGTTAGCCAGGCCATATCTACCATTTTGTGGTAGAGGGTTTCCTTGGGTCGCGTAGCCCCCAGATCAATCACCCAGTCTGCTTCCAGCGCCATGTCACCCCACTCTTTTCCTTTTCACTCGTCCTTTAATTCCTCTTCCCACAAGGTAATTGCTTCCTTCCCTTTTGACGAAACCAGAGTGTGGAAGGTTCCCTCCACATATTTCGCTACCTGCTCCATTCTTGTTAATCATCGCGAACTTTCTGGGAATTCCTTCCCAAGGGGGATCCTCTTCCTCTGCGTGTGCTTCAGTCGTGCCATCTCTCTTTTCCTACCACAGATCCTTATTTGGTTATTATGTCTATCCCTCACTTCACAAGTTTCCTTAATCACTCTGCCCTTGAAACTATATTGACCCTTACTGCTATGCTTCTTTTGTTTGCTTTTTCTCCTGCTATCCCTCTTCTTATGGCATTTCCTTCGTTGCGGGCCTATACTTCTTGCCATAATTTGCCCGAGGTGGTGAGTGCTCCCGTCATTATTTGTTGGTAAGGATTGTTTGATCATGATGGTACCACCTTTATCCCTATACTTTCCACTTCCCTTACTTGCTTGCGATCCGATTGTGCCTATCCCCGTACTTGTACTAGGGGCTGGTGGATCGTTCCTGGTTATCATCATCTTCTCATGCCTTAATTCTTTCGTTGCATTCGGCTTGTTGGCTAACCATTCAACCTTGCTATCCCCACGACTCTTGTTGATATATCATCATTGCTTCTGTTCTCCCACATGTTGCCTATAGTGATCATGCATGATAATTGGTGGCCAAGTGCTAGGCAATCATACTCTGCTTGGATCCCACATTCTTTCGAGAAGCCTTGCGTTGTCCTCCTTGATCTGACTATCACTTCTAAAACTTCCATCACAATATTTTGTTGCCAGGTGGTTGTAGTATGTCCTAAGTTTCTCGCTCGGTATTCTGGTCCAGGCCTCGTCTAGTTTCGGGCCTTCCTTGTTGACCCCCTCGTTGGCGAGTTTGTCTGCTAGTGCATTTGTTGTCCTGCGCACCCACCGAAACTCCACTGTGATCAAGGTTCTCATATGCTCCTGGATTTTTTGCAGGGACTGTGTTAGGCACCATTGTCACTACACCTTTCCCACTCTGGTGTCGTTTTGGAGTCTTTTTGTCGTGTTGATAACCAGGGTGGAGTCACCTTCCACAATGGTGTTTTTCATCCCTTCTCTTCGTAGGATTTCAAGGTCTAGCTCCAGGGCTCTGAATTCCCCTGCGTTGTTTTTTGAGTTGCCTATGCTCCCAGCATACAGGCGGATGATATTGCCTCCACTGTCTCTGATCACTCCACCTGCCCCTACCACTCTCGGATTTCCCTTCGTCGCCCCGTCAAAATTTAGTTTAAGGATCCCTGACGGAGGAGGGTTCTAGCTATGGACTCCTGTTTGGATCTACGGTTCATGGCCCACAGGTATGCTATAACTCCAATATTTTAGATAGAAAAATTCCAGTATGCGGGAGTCTTGGTTTGTAAGTTGAATTTTCTCCTTATTGTGGTTACGGCTCAACATCGTTTCTCTTATTTGAGAGACTATTGCATCCTTTAGCCTCTCTACCGGTAGGTTGCCATTCCTGAAAATGTGCATGTTCCTTTCTTTCCAGATCGCCTAGATGACCATCCTCGGCGTTAGACTCCAACATAGGTTCACCATTTCATTTTCGTTGTATCTATCATTCCAGTCTTTGATGGTTGCTCTGATGTTCCCCCTGACTCTGCTCGATTGGTGGTAGATGCATGCCACCCAATCCCAAATTTTGGCTGTGTAGCTGCATTCGTCGAGGAGGTGATCATTTGTTTCCTCCTTGACCTCACAAATATGGCAACGAGAGGGACCTATGAAACCCCTTTTCATGAGGTTCTCCCAGGTTAAAATTTTGTTGTGTAGTACTAGCCATTCAAACATTTTGATTTTTTTCCATTGGGGACTCTTCCAGATCTTTTCCCACTGCGGCTCCAAATTTTATTGGCCCTGGCCCGCAATGTAAGACCGAGCTTATTTTAGGTTAATTTTTCCCCCATTTTTCCCGCCCCACCTAAATTGATCATCTTCTTCAGAGACCCCGATTTTCCTTTTCCCCAATTCCTTCTCCACCTCTTTCATTATTGTTTCAATCTGGGCCCCATTTTGTGGATCAAGCTTGTCCCAGATCCTCCATCTGGCGCTACCATCCCCTTGCTTCTAGTATTGATGGATTTTTGTTTTTCCTTTCCTGATCATTTCCTGTTTGAGCTCCTCCCTATCTGGAGTTTCCATTCTAGGTTCCTATTGCCACATGTCCTCCCAGAACCTTATTGTTCTGCCATTTCTGACTTCCCAGAAGCTGTGATTCTGGATCCAGTTTTTGTTTCTCTAAGCGAGATTCCATATGGCTGACCCCTCCCTTGTGCCCATGAACCGAATCTGCTCTTGGTTGTTGATGTTCAGGGCATATTTGGCTTTCCAGAGATTCACTCACGGCGTCGATTTCTCTTTTACCCATCTCCACCAAAGCTTTGCCCCGTAGGCCTCGTTGGTTACCTGTGGGTCTTGTAACCCCATGCCTCCTTTTCTCTTTGATCTGCATACATTATCCCAAGCCACAAGGGCCCGTTTCTTTTTGTTATCTGTGCCTCTCCATGAGAAATATCTTTGGATGTCTCTTATCTTTTGTAGTATGCCTTTGGGGGTTGGAAACACTGACATCATAAACGTTAGAATTGCTTGTAGGACCGTTTTGGTGAGGATAAGCCTTTTGGCCAAGTTTAGAGATCTGTACGTCCATTTTCTTACCCTCTCCTACAATTTACTAATAACTCCTTCCCACTTTGAATTTATGCAAGCTCTATCCGTCAAGGGGATTCCCAAGTATTTCATTGGGAGCGTTTTACGTTCAAACCCCAGAATATTGGCCAAGTTTCTTTGAATTGTCGGATTAGTATTGAAAAAATATATCATGGATTTGGAGTGATTGATTTCAGCCCCCGAGGCTTCCTCGAAGTATTCTAATATCTTTTTATAAGCCTTCACTTCCTTTACCGTGGGTGTGCCATGAAGCAGGGTGTCATCAATGAACTGTTGGTGTGTTGAGGTTGGACATTTTTCAAATGGCTTGAGGCCTTTTATTTCACCAGCTGTTGTTGTGTTGTTTACACTTTTTCTTAGCCCTTCCATCATAAGAAAGAACGGGAAGGGGGATAATGGATCCCCTTGTCTGATGCCTCTAGATGGATAGAAAGGTTTGGTTGGGGCTCCATTTATTAACAACGAGAAACTTGTTGTTGAGACTAGAGTGATGATCCACTTGATCCAATGCTAGTCGAAACAAAAATCTTCCAAAGTCTTATCTATGTAGTGCCAGCTTATTTTGTCATAAGCCTTCGCCAAGTCAAGTTGGATTATCATCCCCCTCCCCTTTGATTTTTCAGAGTGTGGATTACCTCATGGGCTTGGATGATATTGTCCAGGATTTGTCTCCCTTCCACATAGCCCGCCTGTTCCTGTGAAATCAGTGTAGGAAGGAGTGGCTTCAGTCTATTGGCTATGACTTTGGAAATTACCTTATAAACCACATTGCACAAATCTATTGGCCTGTAGTGATCCAGAGTTCTAGCTTCATTTTCTTTTGGGATCAGAATAATCATTATGGCGTTTAAAGATTTCAGGATGGAGGCTGAGCGTTTGGAGTCCTCCACCACCCCATATATTTCATACTTAACCACATCCCATCAGGCTTTGAAGAATTCCACTGTGGAGCCATCTGGGCCTGGGGCCTTTCCATTGGGCATCTCTCGGACCACTTGGTTGATTTTTTTCTCTGCGATGGGTTTGCATAGGATGACATTTTGATCCTCTGTGACCAATTTGGGGATGTGTTGAGTTATCCTCTGGATGGTGGCGGATCTGTCTCGATTGGCCTCTTTGGCTATCCCCTGGAATTGATTGACCAGTGTATTTTCAATGTCCTGGTGGGATTCTCTTTCGATCTTGTCCTAATCCCTAATCTTCAATATTTTGTTATGAGATCTTCTTGCTATAGTTGTTCTGTGAAAAAACTTGGTGTTCCTTTCCCCTTCTTTAAGCCAAATTATTCTATATTTTTGGAGCCAAAGAATTTCTTCCTGCTTACATCTTGCTTCCCATTCCTGGAGAATTTGGTTTTCTTATTTTTTTTTATCCTCAGTGTATCCCTCTTGGATGAAAAGTTCATGTACTTCCTCATCCTGTCCTTTATGCTTTTTTTCCCCTGGTCTATGTTCTCGAAGACTTATTTGTTCCACTCCTTAAGTTTTTGTTTGATGTACTTGAGTTTCTTTTGTAGTTTCAACATCCTCATCCCTTGATCCAGGAGTTCCTCCTGCCACCATTGGTTGATGTTCTCCTTTAAAGTAGGGTGGTCGATCAAAAATTTCTCAAATCTGAATGGCCTGTTTTTTGGTGTGGTCTAAAAATTTGCTTCCAATTGCACTGGCCAGTGATCCAATCCCCCCCAGGGGAGGATGTTGCAATCCAAAACTAAACCCTGCATAATGATGGATTCTGAGACCAGGAATCTGTCTAGCCTTGTGGCTAATTGGTGGTGAGCTAGACGTTTGTTATTCCAGGTGAACTGTCCATTGCTGGTCCTGATGTCCACCAGCTCCATTGTGTCTATGAAAGATGAGAATTCTTCTACATCCTTGTCCAGTCTCCGGTTACCCCCTTTTTTCTCAGCTAGAGTAGTAATGATGTTGAAATCCCCATCCAGAATCCAGTGGAGGTTATTGGTTTGTTCTTTTAGATTCTCTAGGTCTAGGAGAATTCTCTTTTTTTCCTCCAACACCTGGGGGCCATACACATTCGTGCATAGGACCTCCGTCGTGTTCCCTATAACTTGCATGTTAACAGATAGTGTGTGTCTTGTGGCTTCTTTCGAGAGTAGGTTCACCGATTGTGGGTTCCACAAGGTGAGAATTTCTCCTGCCATTTGTTGGCTTTCTACAACCAATATCTTGTACTTACTCCAGTGTTTTTTACTAATTGTTTCCATTCTATCCAGATTGCATTTTGTTTCTTGAATGAAACAGAGGTCAGGTTGTTCCTTCCTCAGTCTATTCTTAAGGATTTGTTGTTTTCTTGGGCTATTTAGGCCTCTTATATTCCAATTTATAATCTTCATTTAAACATGCGGGGGGGGGAGTTGGGGAAGATCTTTTTAATCTTACTTGAGTTTATCAGCAGGGCTCCTAGTTCTTGTAGGGCTATGTTGTTTGATTTCCTGCCTTTATTCCTCCTTGCCTGCTTGGGTGAGTGTTGTGGTTATCCATCTTTTGTTTTGATTCCCAAGTGTCCTATCTATCCATGCATGCACTTGGTTCCTCTTTATTTTTCTTCCTCCTTTAGGAGGAAGAGATATTGAATGTGATCCAGTTGCTCTGTTGGCACATTGTCAACTCCCTGCCTTTTCCATTGTTCCAGTATGTTTGGGAGGTCTATCCCTTCCCTTTCCACGATGTCTCTGATATCTGGGTCTTATGTTCCCACCTCGCTTGGTGTCATCTCAGCATCTCTGTCTACCTCCTGCATTGGGGTGTTGGCATCTTTGTTTCCTCCTTCCATAGAACTCGTGTTGCCTCCCGGCTCTCCCTTGTTGTTTGGATTTTCTATGTTCTCATGAGTTGCATGTTCACCTGTTTCCCTAGATTTTGTTCTTTCCTTTCCCCCTTCTTCCCCCTGGTTGGGGTTGCCCCTTCCTTCTGCTCTGCTCCTGGCTTCCAGGTTGCTTCTTGTTAGGGGCTTGCCTTGTCTTCTATTTCCTTTGCCTTTGTGATTCGGCCTCACAAAACCATCCTCATCCTGTTGTTGTTTGGTTATTTTCGATTCTTTTTTTTTATTGAGAGGGAATTCTCTTAGTAGGTTTCCATGTTCATGACACTTTCTGCATCGAAACAGGATCTACTCATAGTCTATACTTTGGATCCATTCCTCATCCTTGAAATCCAAGCTTATGGCCTNAGATTTAATTGGTCCTGGCCCGCGATGTAAGATTGAGCTTATTTTAGGTTAATTTTTCCCCCATTTTTCTCGCCCCACCTGAATTGATCATCTTCTTCAGAGACCCTGATTTTCCTTTTCCCCAATTCCTTCTCCACCTCTTTCGTTATTGTTTCTAGCTGGGCCCCATTTTGTGGATTAAGCTTGTCCCAGATCCTCCATCTGGTGCTACCATCCCCTTGCTTCCAGTATGGATGGATTTTTGTTTTTCCTTGCCCAATCATTTCCTGTTTGAGCTCCTCCCTGTCTGGAGTTTCCATTCTGGGTTCCTGTTGCCACGCGTCCTCCCATAACCTTGTTGTTATGCCATTTCTGACTTCCCAAAAGCTGTGATTCTAGATCCAGTTTTTGTTTCTCCAAGCGAGATTCCATATGGCTGACCCCTCCCTTGTGCCCATGAACCAAATCTGCTCTTGGTTGTTGATGTTCAGGGCATATTTGGCTTTCCAGAGATTCACCCACGACGTTAATTTCTCTTTTACCCATCTCCACCAAAGCTTTGCCCCGTAGGCCTCGTTGGTTACCTGTGGGTCTTGTAACCCCATGCCTCCTTTTCTCTTCGGTATGCATACCTTATCCCAAGCCAGAAGGGCCCATTTCTTTTTGTTCTTTGTGCCTCTTCACAAGAAATATCTTTGGATGGCTCTCATATTTTGTAGTATGCCTTTGGGGGCTGGAAACACTGACATCATAAACATTAGAATTGCTTGTAGGACCATTTTGGTGAGGATAAGCCTTTCGGCCAGGTTTAGAGATCTGTACATCCATTTTCTTACCCTCTCCTACAATTTACTGATAACTCCTTCCCACGTTGAATTTCTGCAAGATCTATCCGTCAAGGGGATTCCCAAGTATTTCGTTGGGAGCGTTTTACATTCAAACCCCAAAATATTGGCCAAGTTTCTTTGAATTGTCGGATTAGTATTGAAAAAATATATCATGGATTTGGAGTGATTGATTTCCACCCCCGAGGCTTCCCCGAAGTCTTCTAATATCTTTTTATAATCCTTCACTTCCTTTACCGTGGGTGTGCCATGAAGCAGGGTGTCATCAACGAATTGTTGGTGTGTTGAGGTTGGACAATTTTCAAACAGCTTGAGGCCTTTTATTTCACCAGATGTTGTTGTGTTTTTTACACTTTTGCTCAGCCCTTCCATCATTAGAATGAATAGGAAGGGGGATAATGGATCCCCTTGTCTGATGCTTCTAGACGGATAGAAAGGTTTGGCTGGGACTCCATTTATTAACAGCGAGAAACTTGTTGTTGAGACTAGAGTGATGATCCACTTGATCCAATGCTAGTCGAAACAAAAATCTTCCAACGTCTTATCCATGTAGTGCTAGCTTATGTTTTCATAAGCCTTTGCCATGTCAAGTTGGATTATCATCCCCCTCTCCTTTGATTTTTCAGAGTGTGGATTATCTCATGGGCTTGGATGATATTGTCCAGGATTTGTCTCCCTTCCACATAGCCCACTTGTTCCTATGAAATCAGTGTAGGAAGGAGTGGTTTCACTCTATTGGCTATGAATTTGGAAATTACCTTATAAACCACATTGCACAAAGTTATTGGCCTGTAGCGATCCGGAGTTCTAGCTTCATTTTCTTTTGGGATCAGAATAATAATTGTGGTGTTTAAAGCTTTCAGGATGGAGGTTGAGCGTCTGGAGTCCTCCACCACCCCATATATTTCATACTTAACCACATCCCATCAGGCTTTGAAGAATTCCACTGTGAATCCATCTGGGCCTGGGGCCTTTCCATTGGGCATCTCTCGGACCACTTGGTTGATTTCTTTCTCTGTGATGGGTTTGCATAGGATGACATTTTGATCCTCTGTGACCAATTTGGGGATCTGTTGAGTTATCCTCTGGATGGCGGCATATCTGTCTCGATTGGGCTCTTTGGCTATCCCCTGGAAGTGATTGACCAGTGTATTTTCAATGTCCTGGTGGGATTCTCTTTCAATCTTGTCCTAATCCCTAATATTCAACATTTTGTTATGAGATCTTCTTGCTATAGTTGTTATGTGAAAAAACTTGGTGTTCCTTTCCCCTTCTTTAAGCCAACTTATTCTATATTTTTGGAGCCAAAGGGTTTCTTACTTCTTACATCTTGCTTCCCATTCCTAGAGCATTTGGTTTTCTTCTTTTTTCTGATCCTCAGTGTATCCCTCTTGGATGAAAAGTTCATGTAGCTTCCTCATCCTGTCCTCAATGCTTTTTTTCCCCTAGTCTATGTTATCGAAGACTTATTTGTTCCACTCCTTAAGTTTTTGTTTGATGTACTTGAGTTTCTTGTGTAGTTTCAACATCCTCATCCCTTGATCCAGGAGTTCCTCCTGCCACCATTGATTGATGTTCTCCTTTAAAGTAGGGTGGTCGATCCAAAATTTCTCAAATCTGAATGGCCTGTTTTTTGGTGTGGTTTGAAAATTTTCTTCCAATTGCACTGGCCAGTGATTCGATCCCCCCAAGGGGAGGATGTTGCAATCCAAAACTAAACCCTGCATAATGATGGATTCTGAGACCAGGAATCTGTCTAGCCTTGTGGCTACTTGGTGGTGAGCTAGACGTTTGTTATTCCAGGTGAACTGTCCATTGCTGGTCCTGATGTCCACCAGCTCCATTGTGTCTATGAAAGCTGAGAATTCTTCTGCATCCCTGTCCAGTCTCTGGTTACCCCCTTTTTTCTCAGCTAGAGTAGTAATGATGTTGAAATCCCCATCCAAAATCCAGTGGAGGTTATTGGTTCGTTCTTTTAGATTCTCTAGGTCTAGGAGCATTCTCTTTTTTTCCTCCAACACCTGGGGGCCATACACATTCGTGCATAGGACCTCCGTCATGTTCCCTATAACTTGCATGTTAACACATAGTATGTGTCTTGTGGCTTCTACCGAGATTAGGTTCACCGATTGTGGGTTCCACAAGGTGAGAATTCATCCCTCCATCTATTGGCTTTCTACAACCAATATCTTGTACTTACTCCAGTGTTTTTTACTAAGTGTTTCCATTCTATCCAGATTGAATTTTGTTTCTTGAATGAAACAAAGGTCAGGTTGTTCCTTCCTCAACCTATTCTTAAGGATTCGTTGTTTTCTTGGGCTATTTAGGCCTCTTATATTCCAATTTATAATCTTCATTTAAACATATGGGGGGGAGTTGAGGAAGATCTTTTTAATCTTACCTGAGTTTATTAGCAGGGATCCTAGTTCTTGTAGGGCTATGGTGTTTGATTTCCTGCCTTTATTCCTCCTTGCCTGTTTGGGTGAGTGTTGTGGTTGTCCATCTTTTGTTTTGATTCCCAAGTGTCCCATCTTGCCATGCATGCACTTGGTTCCTCTGTATTTTTCTTCCTCCCTTAGGAGGAAGAGATATTGAATGCGATCCAGTTGCTCTATTGGCACATTGTCAACTCCCTGCCTTTTCCATTGTTCCAGTATGTTCGAGAGGTCTATCCCTTCCCTTTCCACGATGTCTCTGATATCTGGGTCTTCTGTTCCCACCTCGCTTGGTGGCATCTCAGCATATTTTTCTACCTCCTGCATTAAGGTGTTGGTGTCTTTGTTTCCTCCTTCCATAGAACTCGCGTTGCCTCCCTGCTCTCCCTTGTTGTTTGGATTTTCTATGTTCTCATGAGTTGCATGTTCACCCGTTTCCCTAGATTTCGTTCTTTCCTTTCCCCCTTCTTCCCCCTGGTTGGGGCTGCCCCTTCCTTTTGCTCTGCTCCTGGCTTCTAGGTTTCTTCTTGTTGGGGGCTTGCCTTGTCTTCTATTTCCTTTGCCTTTGTGATTCGGCCTCACAAAAATATCCTCATCCTGTTGTTGTTTGGTATTTTTCGATTCTTTTTTTTTTATTGAGAGGGAATTCTCTTAGTAGGTTTCCATGTTCATGACACCTTCTACATCGAAACGGGATCTACTCATAGTCTATACTTTGGATCCATTCCTCATCCCTGAAATCCAAGCTTATGGCCTCCAAGAGAGCCCCCAAGACGTCCATCTCTATGCAGATCCTCGCATAGGATGTGTATCTTCCTTTTAATGTTGCTTCTGAAGTCTTGACATATTTTTTGAGCTTGTTCCCTATTGCTTCGAAGGTGGATGGAAGCCAGTAATCAAGCGGTAAGGAGTAAATCCTTATCCAGACTGGGACATTTTTAAAAGTTTATTTCTCTAGGGAGAAGTTTTCCTTCCATGGCCACATGTACAACCCCGTTGAGGCGTGGAAATATGCCCCCCCTCAAATATTTTATCCCTGTCCTCTAGGTTCATGAAGACTACTGTAAAGAAACCTTTCAATCCCAGGTGGAGTTCAAATTCTCCACTCGGCTTCCATTGGTATTTTATCCAGTTGCGCAAAGTCTTTTATGTGGGCCACAGGCCCATAAACTTGTAGATCAGAGCATGCATCTTCATCTGATCCCAAAAGAGTTGAGTTTGGGGGTCTTCCGGGATAACTTTGGGGTTCAAATCTTTTTTAGGTTTACACGGGTTATGCTCACCTACCCCACTAGGGTTCATCGTTTCTTGCACATTGTTCTGGGATTCTCTAGCCTCCTCCCCCACGCAATCACTTTTTCCTTGGTTGACCTCTTGATTCTTTTATGTCCCTGATCTCGAGGTTCTTGTCAAGGGTTCCTTAAAACCGACATCGCGTGGGCCTTTCCCTCTATCCACCACTACCTGCTTGTAGGAGGTAGTTCCACTCCCTCCACCTCTGGTAACCATGCTGGTTGTCGTTGTTGAAACCGTAACTGTTAAACCCTAGACCTGAATCTATCATCAGAGGATGTCAAACCTTCTTCCTATTCTATGGCTTCGACCATTTTTTCTTTCTGAATACTATTTACTATTACTTTATCACCTCCATTACATTTTTTCTCCTAAAATGACTTTTTCCAATTCTTTATTCATTTTTATTAGTTATCCTCTCTCTGCAACTCACCTTAATCCCTTGTTTTGATACTTTATTATTATTCTTATTTCATCTAATCTCAACAACCTCTTTTATTACC
>SNQJ01S0010224.1:207974-218064 GCA_010110895.2 Picea sitchensis | reverse complement strand
GAATCTGTTTCATTATCTTCAATTTGTACTCCTAGAACCAAAGGTAAGTTTTCATCTTGATTTTCATGTGCTTTCAAAATGTGAGTTCAAAAGAGTATAATCCTAGTTCCTTTTTGTTTCTTACATTTAATTTATCTTTTCATTCTCATTAAAATTTTGGGTTTCCCATCTTGTTCTAATGAGTCCATTTAGGCCTTGAAAAGCTTGGGGATTTATTACATACATACATTAGAACTTGTTTGGTTCTAATTTGGTTTAGTTTATACAAACATTGTTTTGAATTTTGAAGAAATTTCAATATTTTATCTCATGGCGACTCATATGAATTATGTGTCAACTTGTTGTACAAAGTGTTGAATAGAACTATACCAACACTAGAAGGTCCATAGAACACTTCAACATGAATATCCAACATATGCTTAAGATTAATATATATCACATACAAGGCCATCTCCTTAATCAATTCATGACAATGAAATTAATCCCAACACTAGAAACCCATAAAACATAGTAGTAGAGAAAAAGACATTTACATATTCATAAAAACAATAGACATACTGCAAACCAATCCATGAATTTATGTTCTATTAATAGAGAATTTGATTCACTTTGGAGGGCATGGTATTCATCAACATATTCTACGTGTATTGTATCACTAGATGGATTAGACATGTACATTTACATTTATTTAAATGGAAGCTCCTCAAATCTAGGGTATAAGAGAATGGGCATCAAGGCATGTCTATTTGTTTTTATGGGGGTTTTATACAAGGGTTGTGGTTTCATGCACATTATTCTCATCAATTGAAAAGATTGGAAAATTATTTCAATGTACCATTATCATTTATTTTTTTTATTTGTATTTCAAATGTCTTTTTCAATAAATGAATGATAGGAGTGCTCAAGGGTTTACATATAATTCCTTGATTCATAAAAATGATTGTACCTATTAGCACTGAGTAAATTATTGGGATGAATAAATTATTTACAAAGTTGACCTACAAACTAACTTTAAGACTAGAAACTAGACTTTCCAATCTAGAGAGGGCTCTCTCTAAAACTTGATCTCTGATAGACAGATTTCTTTTGAACTGATGGCTAGCTTTAGATGTTTAAGATAGTTTTTTCAAGGTTTGTCGATGAAGAGGTATAGTATCTCTAGGGCTATGGAGTCAACCCCTGAAAACAAAAGAAAAAAATGCCTGGTAGGTAGAACTCCTTAGAGGAACAAAGGCTAAACAAGGTGATGACTTCAATTTTAAGTTTGATTATATAGTGTGAAAGAAGAAGTACATACACACATAACAAGATCAGAGCATCATAAAGGATGAATTCTGACTTTAGTTAAGAATATAAACATAATTTAAATTAGGTAAGTCTAGGGCACCATTAGATGAATTCTAGACCTTTAATTTGCCAATTTAAAGAGAAGAAAAGTGCAGATGAAAGTAAGTACACAAGGAATACATACAAAGAAGAGTACAATCTTCAGATCACCATCATTATAATATTTTTCATAAGAAGTTCGACCATGTAGTTTTGATGAGTCATCACATGCACTGCTGGACAACCCTGTCACCCTTGCGCAACAAATTTTGGTTACTGTTGCGCAAGTGTTGGCTACAGTATTTGTGTAGAGACTTCGCGTAGCGAATGTTCATGTTGAGGTTGCTCGTGCAAATCCAGGTGGAAGCAAGGGCTGGGAACATTCATCTTTTTCCTTAGCTTATTTATCCAATTTCACTTGTAGCCGTAAGGTCCTGTTTTCCTTTCTCAATGACAAGTTCTGTCTCTTTAAATTTCCGACCTGTCTCGACAAAGCTGCATTCCTTTTTAATTTTCGCTGAGCATTAGAAATGAATGTGCATGCATTGTCTATGTCTGGTCTACATTTATTGTAATGATTCATGATCCCTTCCTCTGATATTCTCTTTTCTTCTTCGAGCTTGATGATCTGGTCTTGAGCTTCTCTTAGCTGTTTTTTCAGCCATTTTATCTTCTTTTCTCCTTCTGTGGGTGAATTAGGAGCTTTTTGACTTTCTTTACTCTGTGGTATTTGTGCTTCATGAGTCTTTTCTGTTAGCTTCATTTTCAATTCTCTGTTCTCATGGTAGACTTGGGCTATGGTATGTTGATCTTTCTTGAGTTGTTGTTGCATCTCTTTGACATATGCATCTTTCTTCCCTGGTTTCACCTGCTCTTCATCAATCTCCTGGGCTACAAATTCAATAAAATCTGTTTGAACTGTGGGTATGGGAAACTTCCTAGTATATGACCTGGTGTGTGGTTTAATGGGAACCTGTGTCTCCTTGGGTTCATCAGTGAATTGTATTTTTCTTCTTTCCTTCAAGACTGGCTAACTAAGTGATGGATTCTCAATCTCTTTTCCTTTTCTCCTTTCAACAACGCCCCCTCCTTTTCCTCTTGAACCATGAGATGTTGAATTCTTAGTAGACAAGGGAGTATCTCTTTTAGGATCCATGGAAATGTTTGTTGAGGTAAAGAAGGAATCCTAGTCCCTGTTTAACTTTCCAAGCTCTTCAACCACCAACAACTTCACTAAGGAAAAATGGAATAGGCTACTCTTTGGCTGGTCAGGTCTGGCTTGGACTGTGTCTGCCATTTTTCCCAGGATTCTATATAGGAAGAAGGGTAAGTTTATGGAGCTTCTCCCTATGAAGTGCATCAATATCCTAATGTGGTATTGATATACCTTCTCCCTATTAAGTAAAGTATTTCTGGATTACCCTCAAAAGCTTCTCATAAGGTTCCAAAACATATTCCCTAGTACTAGAGGCACCAATATTCTGATTTATGTATTCAGGTTTGAGAAAATGAATATAAAATGAATTATCTAATGACATACCTTTAAACCACTTCTCTCTCTGCATAGGAATATCTGTAGCAACTGATATGGTCTCCTCTGACACTGGAAAAGTGATCTCTAGAATGGTTTCACTGACACCATTAAAGTCTAGAGAAAACTGCTTGGTTAGTTGCACATTATACCCATGAATTTTTTCACAGAATCTCATGCATTCATCTTGTTCAAAGGACACCCTGATCGTTGGGTCTGTGTTTACCAAATTTAAACTCTGTGGCTAAAACCTCATGACTTCCCTACTTCTTACATTCTCTATTTTTCATTGAGGAGTTGTCATGATGTTAATATATGTCAACCCTGTGTGAAATACATGTGCACAACATTGAATTATAATAACCTCTGTGCAATGAAAATGGGAACAATAACCTATGCGCAACAAACGAGAGAAATAACCTTTGCGTAGCAAATGAATCAACAACATGAAACTTGACACAACAACAAACAATAGAAGGAAACTTGATGCATTAACATACAACAACAGGAAACTCGATGCAACGACAGGTAGCTCGACGCAACAACAGGTATCTCGATGCAGCAACAACAGGAAACTCAGCGCAACAACGAACAACAACAAAAAACTCTGCACACCAACGAATAGCAATAGAAATATCTACGCAGCAACAAACACCAACTGGAACTTGGTGCAACAACAGGAAACTCAACGTGACAACGAACAACAACAGAAAACTCTGTGCAACAACGAATAGAAACAAAAAAATCTACGCAACAACGAACAACAACAAGAAATTGATGCAACAAGAAACAACAACAGGAAAATCAGCGAAACAACAAGGATGGCTATAGTTTAGTTCAAATGAGGTAAAGCCGATTATGTCAAAAGAAAATTCATCTTAGAGGCTAACTTGCAATGGGATCCAAGAAATGCTCTTGAACAATGATTGAAACAAATGGATAATGCATAGCAAAAAACAAAGTGAAAGGTTTGCGTTGTGACTGGGAGCACACAACATTTGCATAGCGAAGAGTTTTAGATCTTGTTGGAGAGGCTATGGACGATGCACAGGTATTGGAGGCGATGGAGAAAAACAAGAGGTGGACAATATTTATGCTCGAATGGATAAGGGATGAAATTTTGAAAAGGGAAGTGGTTATCCATAGTGACAAGACGTTTCAAGGCAAGTTAAGGATTTGCGCAACGAACTTGTGCACTTAGTACACTTTTGAAGTTTGCAATGGCACAAATGACATGGAGTGTCATGATTGTTCCTTCTTTAACCTCATGAATGATGATGATGAACCATAATACCTTTTGACATGACATTCACCCTAACCTACGATTCGACGTTAGCACATAATTTCCCACCTTTTAATGTGATTCGAGACTTAGGAAAGTGGACCATTGCAAATTGAACATGATGGAATTTACACTCTTGACCCTTCTAGGAAAACCTTGATTTTACCAAGATCATGGCATGAATTTGAAAACTTTGGACAAACTTCTAACTCTAGCTATGAAAATCATGGTGCTAACAACTAGATCCAATGGGGTTTCTATCCTCCTAGTGAGGTAGCAAAGAAAAATAGACCAAGTGCCTGACCATTGGGATTTATTCGATTCAAAAGACTCTAAATTGACAAACAAACTTATTTACAATATTTTCTTGACACAACCTTCACTAAACTCAACGTAAACTTAGGGCCTTCACTTCGGGCTTCAATTTTCTGCTGATTATTTAGTTCAAAAACTTCATCTGAAAATAAAATGGTTATTTACAATGAAATGGAAAGACATTTTTTTTTAAGCAAGATAGTGTTTGAGAAACACTATTCATAGGTCCTCCACCAATGAGATCTCCATTTAGATCCCGCATAAAATAAGCATTGTTTCCATGTTATGCAACAATCCTGAATGGTCCCAGCCAAAGATGTTCAAACTTCCCATGCTTCCCTCTGTCTTCATTCCTTGCATCCCACTTCAGTACCAAATCATCCACCTTGAAATCATCTTCCTTAGTATTCTCGTCAAAGGCTCTTTTCATTTTATCTTGGTGCAGTTGTGAGTTGTTGAAGACCCATTCTCTCATTTTCTGCACATGGATTAATTGGTTTATCCTCCTTTGAGCATCACTTGGTTCAACTTTCTGTTCTTGCAACAGTCTCATCACTGGAAGTCCTAATGAGGTAGGAAAAACTTCCTCTATACTGTATACAATCTAAAAGGGTGATGTAGAAATATACATTTTGGTGGTGATCCTATCATCCCAAAGTGCATATACAAGCTTCTTGTGCCAAGATTTCTTGTTTTCCCGCAGAAGCTTCTTAATAATTCTGGTCAAACTTTTGTTGGATGACTCAGCCAACCCATTACCCTATGGCTAATAAGCTGTGGAATGGCCAAGAGTTATATTATAGTCACTTCAAAATTTCTCCATCTCTTGGAATTGAATGCTTCTACATTGTCAGCAATGATCTTGACTGGACAACTAAATCTAGACAAAATATTGTTTTCTAAAAATTGAATGATAACAATGTCAGTAGCTTTCCTTGTGGGGACTGCTTCAATCCATTTGGTGAAGTGGTCTGTGGCTGTTAGTATCCACCCATGCTAAGTTGAGGATGGTTGATGGATCTCTCCTATAAAATCAAGGCCCCATTACCTGAATGGTGCTTCAACAGAGATAGGCTTTAAAGGTAAGGTCTGCATGTTTCTTTTTCCATAAAAAATTTGGCATTCATGGTAGCTTGAAACCTCCTTGTACACATCAGAAAAAATACTAGGCCAATAGAACCCTACCCTCAGTATTTTGTGCATAGTGGCCTTCCAATAACGGTGCCCCCCATAGTCACCTTTGTGAAACTCTTTGATGAATTTCTTCACTTATTACTCTAGGAAACAATTCAACAAGATCCCTCCTGGATCTTTCCAATACAGAGAATGGTCCAAAATGAAAAAATTTAGTTCTTTCAACTTAAAAAATATGGCTTTGGTTTTACTTAATTTAGGAGGATCTTGTAAATTTATTAATACATAAATAATATCAACATACCAAGGAGAATCAAGGAATTTTTGGGATACCTCTTGGACTGTCTCTTCTTCTGAATTTCTTGATAGGTAAAAAATGAAATTGATTCCCAAGACATCACAATTGGAATGCACCATCATCTTTGCAAGCCCCTGACCTTTGTAGGTTTGATATCAAGGTCATAATCCAACAACAAAGCTCTCTATTTTCCCCTCCTACCTTCAGGATCAGACTGATTCAAAATGTCTTTCACAAAATTGTTAGGCACATAAGCAATGATATGGGAATGCAAGATATAAGTTCTAAATTCTTTGAGGGCCTTCACCAAGGCATATTCCTATTTTTCCATGATGTCATACCTCAGTGGGGAGTCCCTCAAAGTCCTTCTATAATAGGCTATGGTACTTTCAAAATTTTGTTCATCTTTTTGCAACAAAACACTAGCAATGGTGTGTTTCGAAGCAAAAGAAAACAAGATAAAATCTTTTGCAAAATTTGGACTGGCCAATACTGGAGCTTTGGTTAGTGCCAATTTAATATCTTCAAAATAATTCCTATCTTTAGGAGTCCATTTTATCTCATTTCCTTTCCTGAGCATGTTAGTGATATAATTTATGATTTCAACCAAGTTAGGGATAAACCTTCTCAAAAAATTTACTTTTCCTAGGAAGGTTGTACCTCCTTCTTGCTCCTGGGTGTAGCAATCTTCAAAATTGCTTCCACTCTGCCGGGGTTTATTTTTATCCCTACATTTGAAATGATGTGACCAAGTGATTTTCCTTCTTGCATTCCAAAATTTGACTTTTTTGGATTCAATGAGATGCCAAACTTCCTACATTTATGAAAAACCCTTCTTAGATGTTTAATATGTTCATCATAAGAATCTGAAAATACAGTGATATAATATAAGTAAATAACAATAAACTTATCTTTCTCATCAACAAAGGATATGTCCATGGCCCTTTGGAAGGTTTCCCCTGCATTCATAAGCCCAAAAGAAATTTTTGCATACATGAAGGTGCCCCAAGGTGTTGTAAAATCCGTCTTCTCTTGGTCATCATGATGCACCATGATTTGGTTGTAACCAGAGAAACCATAAAGAATTGATATATTCTGAGATCGAACCACCTTATGTAGAATGTAATTCATCTTAGGAAGTGGATAATTGTATTTGAGAGACACCCTGTTTAGATTCTGAAAGTCTACACATAGTGTGATCTCACCACTTTTCTTCCTGACAGGCACAAGGTTAGCCACCCACTTGGAAAATCTTATGGACACTATAATTTTGGCATCAAACAACTTCCTTACCTCGTTTTCAATCATTGGTAGCAATAGAGGATTTATCCTTCTCAAATTTTTCTTGAAAGGATTATGATCATCCTTTATTGGAATTACATGTTGAATTACCTTAGTATAATAGACCTTTAGATCCTCATAAATCCATGCAAAGACATTAGGGAAATATTTCATTGGGATGACATACCACTGTTTAATTTCTGGACTGAGTGTCTTGGACAGTTTGATGATATTGGGATCTTTCTGAGTCCCAATGTTGCAATCTTCTATGTCCTCATCATTTGCAGTGATTTTAGGATTTTTGGCTACATCGTTGTTGTCAAAAAGCTTTTCCAATGAGGCTAAGCCTTTGGGAATAATGATATTCTTGAGCTGTACTATATCTCTACCAGCAATTTGATTTTGAAAAAAATTATCATTTTCAAACACAACTCCATCTTCATCCTCTTCAGAACAACACTCATCATCAATATTTGAATTAGCAAACTCATCACTCATCTGAAGGAATCTTTCTACATGTTTTTCATCTTCAATTATTTACCAATATTTAATGTTATCAGGTACTGGTGGTCTATGCTTGAATTCAATTTCATACTTTTTGTTAGGAAAAATTGGAATTTTAAAAACATAGGCTAAAGTAGCTAGAGAATCAACAATTAGATTTTCCCCCCTAGGAATCACTGATAAATTATATTCTGAAAAATCTTCAAGAAGATAAAGTACTATATTCCTATATGCCCTCAATCTAGGATTCTTGGACTGATATATACCCTTTACCTGATTTATGACAAGCTCATAATCCCCATGTACAATTGTCCTTCTAGCACCCAATTCTTTCAAAGTCTTCAATCCCAAAATCAGTGCCTCATATTCCTCCATGTTATTGGTGCAATCAAAAAAAAAATTGTAAGAAAAAAGTCTTTTACCTATCTTGGGAGGGTTAATCCACACACCATCTCCTGTTTCTTCTCTACTAGCAGCTCCATCAAAACTCATGTTCCACATCTCATTCTCTTGGTCATTGTTTTTCTAATATGCAATTTCCTTTGTTTGATGATCATATTTGTCTTTAATGGTCATAACAGTCTTTGTCTCCTCCTCTTCAAAACTCAAGTTATTATAAAAAATAGATGAACCAACCTCAGTATCTACATAGTAAATAGGATGGTTGTTTGGATGGGCTTTGCTAATCACCATGTACTTGAGAAACACTTCTCTGTACAACCTCCTTTATTGGCCAAAAATAGGGATAGTATCATATGACATATCCATTTGCAAAGTACCTTTCAACTTTGCAGCCCATGATCTAGATAACAACATGCCAAATTTAGGAGGGATGTTAGCAACAACCACATCCATGATCATATTTTTTGATGGAATTTGGGACACTGATACAACTAGAGATATGATTAAACACAAGCATTTCACCTTCCTTGAGTCAAAAGAGAAGACATCCTTGTAAGGCCTTGTAATGTCTAGACCCAGCTCATCCATAAATACCTTGGGCATTAGATTATGGGATGCTCTTGAATCTAACATAGCATTATGTAAGTTCATGTCATGATTTTTCAGACTAACATAGAAAGGAGGGACATCATCAACATCACCACTCTCCTCCACAAGTGTTACAAACAAAATAGCAGGGTGATCATCTTGCACATTCAAGGTGTCATGAGCTTCTTCCATTTTAAGCATCTTAATGATCTGATTTCTATATTCACCATTTTTAATCAACTCATTGAATGGAACATAAATTTTGATTTTAGCCATATCTTCATTTTCTTAAGTCGTATGGGCGGATATGTAAAATCGAGAGCTAGGGAACCTGGAACCCTAGCCGCGCGCACAGGCAGCCTCGGCCCTCTCGGTGGCCAGGCTTAGCTTGGCCGGCACCCCCATCTCCTGCTCCAGGTCGCTCACTGACAACAGTGCTTCCTCGGATCAGAGCGGCCCCGTTTTGAAGGTCTGAAGGTCGCATTTTCGGCAGCCCTGGTGCATACAAAGCCGTGACTTGGCATCCTCACCTACGAGGCCTGAGCCTTTCAAAAATCACGACCTAGCACGCAGGGGCGTGAGGACGCGATCCAGATCGGTCTCTCTGCAACGTTTAGGGCATCCCCAACCATGGACGTTGGTGGGGATGCCAGCCCTAACCCCCCCCCCATTACCAGNCCTCTAAGAGACCGCCGTCAGCAGTGCAACAGAAATTCGTGAAGAAACTGGACAACATTCCCAGTCTTGAATTTCCATTGGAAGAAACTTGCAGAATGACAGTCAACTTAGCAGACAGGGGACTTATTGGGCAATTTACCGGCCTCTGGCCCTCCCCCAAATCCGTAGACGCATGGGTGCAGAGGAACTGGAATCCGCTTACAACAGAAGGAATAAAGAGCCATTTCATAGGGAAAGGATATTTTGTATTCGTCTTTGACAATCCTGAAGACAAAAATCTCATCTTCAGAAATGGGCCGTATTTCATGGGGCCTCAGGGGCTATACCTGAACAAATGGACCCTGGACTTCGACCCATCCCAGGATGTGCCCTCGGTCGTCCCAGTGTGGGTTCGGTTACCTCACCTCCCCTTACACTGCTGGAACCAAAAATCTCTGCTTGCAATCGGGAACACGCTCGGAAGGTATATAGACCAAGCAGTAAGAAAAGATCAGTACTCATGCGCACGGATCTGCGTGGAGGTCGACCTGGAAGTGGGATTACCGGAGGCAATTAAGCTTATGGCCGCAGACTGGACGCACATTCAGGAGCTTGACTACGAGCAGCTGCCCTTCAAATGCCGGCATTGCCACGGCTACGGTCACTTCGCAAGGCACTGCAAGAAAAAGAATGCGGAAGAAAGTGAAAATGAGAAAGCAAATCAGTGGACTGCAGTACAGAAAACAGGGACAGCAAAATCCAGATCCAAAGG
>SNQJ01S0010224.1:175808-205077 GCA_010110895.2 Picea sitchensis | reverse complement strand
TTGCCGATATATCAAGCGTCCTATCTCTTAGCGCCCAATTCCATAGCAGGACAGATCAACAAACTCCTGAGAGATTTTCTGTGGCATGGTGGGAAAGGGAATCAAAGAAAATTTCATTTAGTCAATTGGGAGACAGCCAAGCGACCTCTGAGAGAAGAAGGACTGTAGATCCGCGACCCAGCCCTGGCAAACACTGCACTGGGTTGCAAAATCTTGTGGAAGATGCACAACGACCCCTCACATCCAGTCAGCAAAACTTTAATGCACAGATACATCCCAAACACCAAAATCCAAAATATCCAAAACGTAGTGAGCATGAAAACCACGATCTTATGGCAGCTGTGCATCAAAGGGGTGATATTTTTTAATCAACACTTGTATCGTGTCCCTGGCAATGGAAAACGCACCAAACTCTGGACTGACAGGATAATGGGGAATCCGCCCATAGCATCAAACGCTGGCCTGAAGGAAATTCGCGATTTTCTTGAGAACAGAGGTATCAAGAGGATTTTTGACATATCAAAGTGGGACGAGGACGGATCTTGGTCAGAGTGGCAATTTGGCAATGTCCCAGATCGCCTTCTTCAACAACTTGAGATGCTCAAAGTAGAGCTACGAGAGGCAGCCCCTGTGCACAAGACAGGAATAGACACTTGGGGCTGGGGACCCACAGGAATTTATACATCAGCTAGAGGCTATGCTCTGCTCTAGCAACAGCAAAATAGACCTCTCTCGGCAAGGTTCTGGCTGGAGGTATGGGACTCGATGGTGATCCCGAAGGTAAACTTCTTCTTCTGGACACTAATGCACAGAAATATTCTGACGGGAGAAAATTTATTGAAAAGAAATATTGTCGGACCTCACAGATGTTGTCTCTGCAGAGAAGCCATGGAAACCTTGGATCACTTATTTGTAGGCTGTCATTTCGCAAACAAAGTCTGGCAGCTTACACTCCAAGGCCTCAAGGTCACTGTTCCCACCAACATTTCAGTAGTGGATCTATTCACTAGTTGGAAGGATAGTTACCCATCGCTCTCCCCGAAAACACTATGGGCCAGAATCTGGATCTCCGTCCCCAAGTACGTATGCTGGAAGCTATGGCTAGCAAGAAATGAGCAAATCTTCAACAACACAGAATGGACCCCCCAAATGGTAGTAATGAAAGCAAAAGGCCTCCTGCTAGAATCCCTGAGCTCTCAAAATCACAAAACCGATTCCTCGATTCTGCAGGAAGAAAAGGAGTGGCTTGGCTCCTCCGTGCTGATCCTCCGAACCCAAAGCGCGGAAAAACTCCAACTTGAAACAGAATGGAGGTTAAGGGACAGCCATGACATATTTCAGAGTTGGTGGCAAAAACAAGGCAAAACTTCAGCCTTTTTTGACGGTGCCTCCAAAGGAAACCCCGGGACAGCGGGAGCAGGAGGAATCATTTATTCCAGCAACGGGGAGGAACTAGCAACCTTTTTTTGGGGTCTTGGATAGAGAACTAATAATCAAGCAGAAATTCTGAGTTTGATCAAAGTTTGTCAGATCGTAAGGGAAAGAGGACACCGGGAGCTACAAGTATTTGGAGACTCTGAGATCTTGATCAAAATAATACACTCAAGAGGACAGTTTAAATATGCTGGGCTAAATAAGAATCTTCAAAGGTTAAGAAACATCCTAAAAGATTTCACCTTCTTCAAGTGCTACCATATCCTCAGAGATTCAAATAAAGAAGCAGACAAACTAGCCAACGAAGGTTGCCTTTTGCCCCAAGGAGAACTCAGCGTAAATGGTGGGGACCCAGTTAAAAAATGTATTCCTTGAAAAGGACAGCAGCTTGCAAAAGAATGTAGAAGGCAGCAAAAGCTTGAGAAAGACAGCTGGAATAGAAGCTGAAACACAGCGCTGAAACACCGATGCTGGAACACAGATGCTGGGACACAGAAGTTGAAACACAGTGCTGAAAGTGAGGGACCTTATGCTGAAACACGGTGTTGCAGCAGCTGGAATTAGGTGCTGTTACATATGCTGAAACACAGTGCTGGAACAGTTGCTGAAACACAGTTTGTTACATATGCTGAAACACAGTTTTGTCACATATGTTGAAACACAGTGCTGGAACAGTTGCTGATACACAGTTTGTTTCATATGCTGAAACACAGTTTTGTCACATATGCTGAAACACAGTTTTGTTAAATATGCTGAAACACAACGTTGGAACATATGTAGAAACTCAGTGTTGGAAATTATGCTGAAACAACGATGGATCTTATGCTGAAACAGTGATGCATCACAATTTGTAACTGAATTTGTGGCACTCCCACCCCTCTAATAAAAACTATAACCGTTCTTGTTAAAAAAAATAAAAATTTTGATTTTAGCCATTTCACTTTCAAAATTAAAAGGAGATGGGGTTCTTTCTACCTCTTTGATGACTGCTTCCTTTCTTGCATCATGTATCTTCTTTGGGAGCTCTTCTTTGGATTTTCCTTTCTCCATTGCATCCTTTGCTTAATTGTCTTTCTTAGGTTGGATTGAAGAAGGTGTATTGATCTCGAGTTCCATTGTAGGATTTTACTTTGGGGGGTTTGCAGAAACCTTTTTTCTTCCAAGGTTATACTGTTTCTGAAGTTTCATAATAGAATTATGATATCCCTTCTTAAACTATTCTATTTCCAATGAAAACATATCATCATTATCCTGCATCAAATTATCATTTGCATCCATAAACTGATCATGTTCCTCTTTAGTTAAGAACACATTTGTTTTGGTATCATCACATCAATGCATATTGTCTTCAATTGTTTGATCAAATTCTTCATTTACATATTTGTTTTGGAAAGGAGGTTTTATTTGTTGATCACCTTGATTTCTATGATCTCTTTGCCTGATATCTGGAACTAAAGTTCTTCTAAAATTTTGATTTCTGGGATGAAAATCAATTTGATCTCTGGTGGTAGGATTATTATCCAAGGAAATCCTTTCCATAAACCTTTCCATAGTCTTCATCATCAATTCAAATTTCTCATCTGATGACTGAGAAGTTGAGGGTTGTGCTTCTTCTTGGACCTTTTTCATATCTCCGTCGGGATTATGTTTGATCTTCCTTGAGGCCATCAGATTTACCTCCACTTCAATTTCATCACTCATCATGTCATCTAGTGTATTGGATCTCCTTTCGCTCAACAACAAGGAAAATTCACTGTCAAAATAATCAACATATCGAAGTTGGGAAGCTCTAGGAGGGGGTTTTACTTCAGTGGGGATTGAATTATAAACCCTCATAAATCTAGTTGAAAACTCTTGTACTGTTTCATTAGGTGATCTCTTTATGTTGTTGTACTAAGTTAGCAACTGAAGAGGATTCTTTGTGTCACCCCACCTTGCAAGGAAAAGTGTTTCAAAGGCTACAAAATCAAGGATGGTTGCTGTTGGAAGAGATTTGAACCATTTTCTGACCTCTCCTGAAAGACTTTATGAAAACAACCTTACTTTTTAATCTTCATGATCTACCTCCTCTAGGTCAACAAAATCATTAAACCAATCTAAGTGTCTTTGGGCGGATACATTCTCGTCAACATCAAATGATTTGATTCTCAGATTATAAGTTTGAGGTAAATCATGCAACTGGGCAGGCAAGGAAAGAGGAGAAAATATGGTTGCCATGGCTCTAGGAGGATTTTGAATTATCTGAATAGTTTGAGTGGGGACAGTTTAAATAGGGACAGTGAGAATCAAATACTGGAATTTCTTCCGATCAAAGACAATTTCATTCAATTTAGATTATGATCCAGATCTAAATAATGTTTGTTCAAATTTTAAATCAAAGTCAAGGTCATCAATGCTTTTTACCATGTCTTTGGGAAAAGATAGATTATTGTACAAGAAAGAAAAATAGTTGATTGTTTTTTCTTTTGTTTTGTGTAAGAGTTTCTTAGGATCATACATAGATGCTATAGGTTCTGGATTAGGGTTCCTTCTAGTTTAAATTCTCTTAGGAGCCAAGATTTCTTATTTTCTTTAAAAACTTTATGCTACTGATCTTATTAAATGAATTCGCCAGGGTAAAAATAGTTCAACCAATAAGGGAGTCTGATTCACTATTACCCTAAGGAATCAAATCTAAAGCTTCAAGTCGTTTTTTCTCAGGGAAAATTTTCAATTTCATCCCTGACAACGATGCCAAAATGTTAGCACTGTGTAAATCATTGGGTTGAAGAAACAATCTACAAAGGTAACCTACAAACCAACTTTAAGACTGGAAACTAGCCTTTTGAATCTAGAGAAGACTCTATCTGAAGCTTGATCTCTGATAGACAGATTGCTTTTGAACTGATGGCTAGATTTAGATGTTTAAGATAGTTTTTTCAAGGTTTGTGGATGAAGAGGTATCGTATCTATAGGGCTATGGAGTCAACCCCTGAAAACAAAAGAAAAAAATGGCTGGTAGGTAGAAATACTCATAGGAACAAAGGCTAAGCAAGGTGATGACTTCAATTTTGAGTTTGATTATATAGGGTGAAAGAAGAACATAAACACATAACAAGATCAGAGCATCATAAAGGATGAATTCTGACTTTAGTTAAGAATATAAACAAAATTTAAATTAGTTAATTCTAGAGCACCATTAGATGAATTCTATACCTTTAATTTTCCAATTTAAAGAAAAAAAGTGAAGATGAAAGTAAGTACACAAGGAATACATACAAAGAAGAGTAAAATCTTCATATCACCACCATCATAATATTTTTCATAAGGAGTTCAAGACTTCTACATTTGTATTTCTATTAGTTTCAGAAAATTACATTGAAGATCAAAATGCATATACTTTTTCCCACCCTATTTACATCAAAATAGTGAACCTATATAGAAAACTAAGGCTACACTTAGTTGCCAGGCTTCAAACTACTACATCCTAGAGTTATGGATCTGGTTGCTTTCAAAGAGAACAACAAACTCTACAAGATTTACCAAAAATAGAAAACTTGATTTTGCAATCACAACATAACCAAAATATCATTTACAATCATATATCCTTGAGAAAAATCTGACCATGTAGTTTTGATGAGTCATCACATGCACCACTGGACAACCCTATGACCCTTGCATAACAAATTTTGGTTACTGCTGCGCAAGTGCTTGCTATAGTATTTGTGTAGTGACTTCTCATAGCGAATCTTCATGCTGAGGTTTCTCACGTGAATCCATGTGGTAGAAAGGGTTGGGAACACTCATCTTTTTCCTTAGCTTCTTTATCCAATTTCACTTGTAGCCGTAAGGTCTTGTTTTCCTTTCTTAATGGTAAGTTCTGTCTCTTTAAATTTACGACCTGTCTCAACAGAGATACATTCCTTTTTAATTTTGACTGAGCATTAGAAATGACTGTGCATGCATTGTCTATGGTTGGTGTTATCTCTATAAGTCACCCTTAGACTGCAAATGAGGTGACCCTAGAAACATTTGAATATGGGTGTGTAAATTTGTTTATATGAATGGGTCAAAATGACAAGAAGGATAGAAGGAACAAAAAAGGTCCATAAAATGTTCCATTGGGCATGGAGTCAACATATCCTAAACACTGAAGGCACTCAAGCTACTTATTAGGTAAAGTTTGTGTAGAAAGAAGAATGGAGAAGAAAACATAAAGAAGAAAATTCATGAAACGAAATATCCTTTTTGTCAAATGAACTAATCAAGATACTCGAATAATACAATGATAAAATAGACATGCTGCAACAAAATTTCTGCTGCTCATAGATCTACCTATCAATGGCAAGTTTTGATTCTCAAAATTTGCATTTTATCCTAGTAGAAGAAAAGAAAAAAAAAGAATAGAAAGACATACTGATAAAACAACCTTCATAGATATTCAATGGAATAAATATATTTAAAAGAACATGCCTCATAGACTTACAATCATGTATCCAGAATTTTGTCCTCAGTCCCTCTCGGGTCTCCTCTGCTTGTCTACCTTTCCAAAACCTCTCTTATAGATAAACTCTCTGATGATATTCAAATTAGGGTAGCTATAAACAATTTACCCATAGGTCACATATGGCTCAAATCTTTGCAACATATTGATGTTTCTTTATTCACTTTGAGAAAGACACCATTGAAGATCTACCTCAAACGCAGAAGCTGCAAAATCTTTCTTTTTTTTGGATGCATGTCATTAATCCCACGAATTCGAATAATGAACAAAAACTTGGCTTCTGGAACAACATAGAAACTTCCTCTCAATTTGACGTCTCTCTTATATTTGATAAGATCCTTCTCTTGGTCCCTGTACTCCTTGATATATTTTTCAGCTCTATTGAAAATTGGTTTCCGATTTTGGGCACTCTTTGCTTTTGTGGCTTTTAACTGTTGTTGCTTATTATTCTCCCATTCCTCATTTTGTTTTCTCTTCTTCAACACTGACTTCAATACTACAACAACCACTTTTGCCTCTTCCTCACCCATATCTCAAGTCATAACCTGAACCCAATCTTCAACAAATTGAGTCGCGACACCGCATTCCCTTGAGGTTTGAACTCTGACCATATCGGAACCTGACTTCAATGATCGAGCGATCTTGTTCAATATCGAGCCAATTTTGAAATTTGGACAGTGCTTGGAGTTTGGTAATATTTGGCATTGAAACTCTACACCTGGATGCGTTCTGACCAAGAAATAAGAATAACGATGCGTGATTATGGAATCCATAAAACCTAACTAAGAAAATGTATATCATAATAGCTTGAGTGTTTGACGTGTAAGTGTTTAACTTCTGTTGAATGGTTTTTTCAACACCCAAATGAACATTTTGACAACTGCAATCTTACCCTTTAACTCTTGTGAGGATCTCCTTTGAACATTTGGACGCTTGGTATGAGCTGTAGTGCTAGTTGTTTTTGACCCCTCCTCATGGGCTTCTACCATGGCTTTGTCAATTTATTTGAGCAGTGATGTTGGCACAGGGGCAGACCCAGGGTTCAACTCCAAGAGCGCACCGACAAGCCCTAGCTACTGGCCCTTTTGGCAACACCTGCAAAGCAGATGCAGTCTCACCTAAAGCAACTATGAGGGGGTTGCAGGAAAAATATGTCTACAACCAAAGGGAATATCAAGTGGATCTCACACAAGAACAACACATCATTCATATTTCACTTATCAACTTTGATCCATTCCATGCATCTATCAGATCTACCACAACAATCCAATAACAGTATATAAATGACAGATACAAAATACCAATCACACACAACACAAAATATACATGGTTCACCCTATCTCTAGGGCTACGTCCACATAACTGTACTATATTATATTTAAGTAAAGCATACTGTTCTTATTTGCGCTCTTAGCTAGCAGATCTTCTATCTTCTTCTTCATTTCTCTCCCCTCCCTGTGCACCCAGCTGAAGATCTTACAATCCAGAAGGCTCTTGTACTCAACCCTTCTCTCTCTCACAATACTCCTCTCTAAACCAACTCAATACCAACAACAACAATAAAAACATTATCGTACTGAACCAACCTAGGTCCTTTAGACCTCTATTTATACATTACAATCATTCACCGACATCCTTAGGTCGAAACCTAGGTGTCAAAACCCTAGATACCAAAACCCTAGGTGTCTAAAACTCTAGGTCAACTTGACCTATGTTTTCAGGGCTTCACCAACCTTTCTTTCCATTCTTCTCGCGTGGTGCTCCAAAGCATCTAACGGTGGTTTTTTCCTCTTGATGAGTTGTCCATGATCCTTCTTCCTTGCTGACTTGTCATTCTCGATCTCCTTTTCCAACGATTTTCTTTCTCAGGGTTCGCTCCATATTTTCTTCTCTTTTTCTCACTTTGACCCAGTATCAGTCACTGTGTCTTCCACGAAGTTTGCTTGCTCCCTTTTCTTCCTTGATATTCACTTCCTTCCATAACCAAGGGCCAACAGGCCCCCAACACACATCTGCGACTCATCCCGAGGCACTTCAGATCTGACGTTTCTGTTGTATTTTGACTTCGGACTGTGCAGTGCAACCTTTGCTTTCTGCTTTATGATTTCTCTTCTTCCCTGTGCAGACTATCTTTTCTTTGTCTAGTACCTAGTTTCAACTGCACCTGGTACCTAGACCCTTTTCTTCATGCTTTTACTAAGAGTTGTGAGGTAACTGGTTGTCATAGTACAACTTCAGCCATCTCCCATTCACTAATCCTTCCTTCGATTCTGCCTTTAGTGTCTTCAGCTGCGCAACTCCTCCAACTGTGACATAGGCGATCTCATATGGTCTGAGCCAATGTGTTCTGAATTTTCCAAGATTTTATATGAACTTGCTGTCATAGACCAGCACTAAGTCTCCTTGTCTAAATGCCTTCTTCTTGATGTGCCTATCATGATAGGCCTTTTCTATTTCCTTCTGAACCTGCTAATGGAATCCTATAGTGAATCTATCTTCCTCATGTTCGACCAACTGTGCAAGCCTCTCTTGAATAGCTCCATTGTCATCCATATCTGTAAAGGAAGAAATTCTTAGGCTTGGTACCAAATATTCCATTGGAACAACAACTTCAAGACCATATACCAACTTAAAAGGGGTCTACATTGTTAGCTTCTTGCAAGTGGTTCTATAGGCCCATAACACTGCTAGTACTCTTAAATCCCAATCATCTTTGTTCACACAACAGATCTTGGTTAGTGTTGTTTCCAAAATCTTTTTGAATGCTTCAATTGTCCCATTTTCTTGTGTATGGTACATCATGCTCTTCTGATGGTGGAATGAAAATTCTTCAGTCAAGGCTTCAACTATCTTATTGATGAAATGTGTACCTTGATCACTCATAAGGATCTTTGGTCATCCAAACCTGGTGATGATGTCATCAAATATGAAGCGCGTAGTTGTAGTTGCACTACAATCCTTAACTACTCTTGCTTCAGCCCATCTGGTCAAGTACTTTATTGTTGTAATTATGTACCTTGCTCCTGTGCACTTTCCTGGTGGGTTTATAGGTCTGACGAAGTCAATGGCCCATTTTTTGAATGATTGTAGGGTCATTTGTGGTGCTAATGGCATTTCATCTCTTCTGGATGGTTTTCCAACCCTTTGGCATACATCGCATGCTCTGGAATAGTCTATAGCATCTTTGTGTAAGGTAGGCCACCAAAGGCTAGCTCTAAGAACCTTCTGCACAGTTTCTTTCCCTGCATAATTTCCTCCTGCGATGCCTTCATGAGATTCTGCGAGGATCAACGGTTGTTCTGCCTCCATAACACACCTTCGCAATATCTCATCTGGTCCCATCTTGTATAGATGTCTAGCTATAATTGAAAAATCTGCAGCGCACACCACTAACTGTTTCTTCCGAGGATTTGTAATATCTGGGTGCCATTCCTTTTGATAGGAAATTCACTATCTCTGCAAAGTGGTCATCGATCTTTCTAATGGCTAGTAGTTGTGCATCCAGTAGTGTATCTTCCAAATTAGTGGACTCTTCTCCATGTTCCAACCTTGATAAGTGTTCAGGACCCTTGTTCATTCTCCCTGGCTTTACTATGATCTCAAAATCATATTCTTGAAGCAACAGAAGTCATCTGCATATTCTCCCCCGCAACACTGGCTTGTTGACTAGGTACTTCAACGCAGAGTGATCAGTAAACATTTTAAAGTGTCCTCCCAAAAAATAGTGGCTAAATTTCTGCAGTGCATACACCATGGCTAATCCCTATCTTTCAGTAGTGGTATAATTAATCTCAGCTGTAGATAGCTTCCTACTATCAAAGGATAATGGGTGGTCAATGTCTCCTGTTCCTGGTTGTGATAATACAACTCCCAATGCAATGGATGATGCATCGACATGCACATGAAACTGTTTGCTCCAATCTGGGAAAACCAAAATAGGCGTAGTAACCATCTTTTGTTTCAGTGTGTCGAAGCTCTGTTGACATTCTGCTATCCAATTAAACTAACAGTCCTTCTTCAAAATATTCTCCATGGGTACTGTAATTTGAGCATATCCCTTGATGAAGTTCCTGTAATAGCCAGTATGTCCCAACGCAGTGCACAGTTGTTTGACTGAAGTGGGAGGTGGCAAATCAACTATAATTGCAATTTTAGATGGATCAACCAACAATCCCTGCTTGCATACAATATGACCTAACAATACTCCAAATGGTGAGAAGAAGATGCACTTATTCAGATTCAAATAAATTTGACACTGCCTGCATTTATCCAACATTATCCTTAGACATTCAATGTGATTTTTCAACAAACTAAGCACAGTCTAGTCATCAAAATATGCTGCTAGAAATTTATGCAAAAATTCTTTGAACGCTTTGACCACCACCCTGGAAAATATGGTTGGTCCATTCTTCAATCCAAATGGCATCACTGTATATTGGTAGGATCCCCATTATGTGGCAACCGTGGTCTTATGGAGGTCCTCCTTGGAAATCCGGATCTAATGGTATCCTAAAAAGCCATCTGTAAAAGAATAGACCTCCTAGCCTCCCATGTTATCTAACACTTCGTCAGTGAATGGTGTAGGGAAGGGGTCATGCGAACAAGCATCATTCAACTTCCTGAGATCTACGCAGATCCTGATCTCACCTGTATTCTTTTCTTGCACCACCATAGGGCTGATCCACTCTTATTCTTCGACAGGTTCTATAATCCTTGCTTCTAGCATTCTGTCAAGATCAATATTCACTTTCTCCTTGTATTTGGGGTTCAATCTGTAGTGTCTCTATTTTACTGGTTTTGCATTTGGTTTCAAAGGGATCCTCATCTCACCCATAGGCCCTTTGATTCCCTTCATATTAGTGAACTTGGTCAGAAACAAGTCCTGATACTCGTGAAACAACTCAATAATCTTGTCAATGGTAGCAACATCCTAATAATCTCCGATATTGGCAAGCTTCAGTGTCTCCTTTGTTCCAATATTGAATTTCTTAATCTTGATCGGCTGTCCAATGAATGGTAGCTCAACTCTTGGTCCTTCCACATCTCTTTGGCCTTTTGTTTCTACATTGTTCACTTTCCTGGGATCATCATCTTCATCTGTATTGATGTTGTAACATCCTTGCAGTTTTTGGAGAGGCGCAGTCCATTCATCCTCTTCTCGTTCCAAAGGAAAGCTAGATGCCTCCTCAAATAATTTCTGTCTGACAATCCATAGCGCTTGATCTACTGAAGGGTATTAACTGTTAAATAAGAAGGTATTTATAAAATTATGAGTCATACCTTCCCAATCTGTAGTGATGAGGCACAACTCTTCTTGAAGGTACCAGTTAATAGGGGTTGTATCTAGTGTGTTAATGAATTTGTGCACCCACTGTTCTTGCAGAATGTCACTCCAAGCCTCTTCACAGCTTCACACATGGTCCTGTGGGAAGCTTTGACCTATGTATCTTACTTTTCATATTTCGAGTTGTGCTGAGAACCTCGCTGTCATCAAAGTATGGCATTGTGTCCAGTCTGTGATATTACTTTTGTGCATCCCCCACCATCTTGCTGGTGTGGCTTTCAAGGCCTCATCCATTGCCAATAACCTCTGTTGTGTTGGTACACTTGCTTCAAAGTCTGATAGGAAGGCTTCTAATGGATTCAGACCATCAAATGTGGGTAAGTTACTTACTGTTGTGCCGATCCTGTGAACTTCTCTAGTTAATATAGCACATCTCCTTGTAGAGACTTCATACATCTAGTTCTACCAATTCTCCAGTGCTTCTTCTAAGTTTGATGAGCATGCGTTGTCACTTTGCCAGCTTAGATTCCCATCCGTTGTAGGATTAATGTAATCCTGCTGTCTGGCTGTTAGTTTATATATGTTTTCCAGTTCGTATGCACAGTCTTCCTCTCTAATGGGCTCTATGTATTGCTGGCGTTCATCTTGATATAAAGGTGCTATGACCCTAAGGCCATCTCTTTCAAAATTCATACATATTTTCTTTAAATCAACCACAGTGGAATTATTGAAAGCCCAATCAATTCCTAACAGCGCAGGGTAAGGGAAACTGTCATCAACTATTTCAATTACCTCAAAATCTGCAAATGTTCTTGCTCTGTCGATGTCCACATGGACATCTTCCAATATGCCAAAAGGACTTACAACTTGCTGATTAGCCATCCTAAGCCTGATAGGGGAATAGATCAGCTTTGGTTTTCCCATCTGTGTCCAGGTTTGCTTTGTCATGACATTGACCTTCGACCCTAAGTCAAGGATCACATAGTCTATCTCATACTCTCCTATTTGAGCATTCAAATGTAATTCCTTATTGGTTCTTCTCTTCTTATTGATTTGGTGTACTGCCTTATTCAGTAAGGGATCTATCTTTCCTTTCTCATATTGTCTGATTAAATTTTGTAATTCTTGTACAACTCTTTCATCTTGAATCAACTTAATACAAGTATGTAAAAAGTCCATGAGCTTGCTTACCTCTTTTCCTTCTCTTGGCGAAGCAGATTGATCAAATGCGTGAGGCATTCAATACTCTCTTACTTATGGTTTTGTCTTCGATGAAGAACCTTGGTCTCCTCTGAACTCTATTCTTGCTTCCTCAAATATTTTTATTTCTTTCTTTGCATCAAAAGTTTGGGTCTTCTCTGCACCTTTCTTGATTCCTGAATCTTCTGTAGTTTTCCCGTGGGTTAGTCTATCTTCTCCTATAACAACACCTCCTCTGGTTATAAAAACGAATCTAGGGTCTTCTCCACGAGGTTCAACATAGATCCGTTGCACTTGCGGGTTCTTCTAAGGTCCTCATCTTTCCTGAAGCTTAGCTAGCAGAATAGGACAATCTTCTATAACATGGTGAAACTAGCTGCAATATATGCAAGTGGTACAGGGGTTCTGGAAATCCCTTGCAAGGTGTCCTGGCTGTGCACATTTATAATAGATGATCTGTCCTCGGCCTTGACTCATTCCTCCTCCTCGTCCTCTTCCTCTGAATCCACCGCAAGGGTTGAAGTTTCCTCTTCATGGAGAGTTGTACTGCGTAGTGTTTCCTTCTTGTTGTACTTTTCCTTGAATCTTATATATGTCTCTTGACCTTTCATGCATGAGATGATAAGCCCTACAATCCCTATCATCATGTCCTATGGACTTACATAATGTACAATACAAATTTGTAGGTTTCTGAACATACTTTTTCATATAATAGTACTCACCAGTACGATGTTTGTTTCTGCATACCTCGCACCAGGGTAAGGTGACTTGCTTCAAGGAGATCAGGGCTCCAGAATCCAAGTATTCATTGAATAGAGGGAAGTGTTCATTATCATGGCTTTATGATCTTCATCTGACACACCAAATATCTTCTCTTTTATCTTTTCCCTTGTATTTCTTCATATCTTTGACCTGCAGAGACAAACTAGTTAGCTGACTCAGGATCTGACTCATATCTGAGCTGGATTCTCCCATAGGGGCTGATTCTAGCTTCATGGCGATCTCCAATGACTCATCCTGTGCAACAATCTTCTGTTGCATCAGGGGAACTCTGATGTGTGGTAGAGGGGTAGCAATGAACCATTCCTTGTTCTGTTCTTCTGGGATCTGAAAAGTCAATCTTCTTGTTAAGGTCTTGAATCTCTTATCGAACTCCCAAATGGTTCAACCACCTTCTGTTTGATATCTTTCGGCTCTGTGATACATTGGGATTTTGACTTAGGTTTCTTGAATTCTGCAATCAACACGTTCTTGATCTGATTCAATGGCGTAGGCTGTGTAAGTCCTTGGACAAGTTTCATGTACCAACTCAATGCGCGATCTCTAAGAGTTGTACTGAACTGAGTTCTTTTGACAGATTCATCTATGACAATCTTAACGTTCCATACGACTTCACATAGGAATCAATGTTGATCAAGATCTTCAGATCCATCTCCCCTAAATATAGGGAGTCTCATCTCATCTACCATAGATCTTCCTAGGGTTCATGACTGAATATGTGGTGGACTACTATTGACAGTTCTCTAGATGCTCTAGTGACTGGGATTATTCTGGTTGCTTAATATTGAATCAACGGGAAGGATACCAGTACTTACTTCGATGGTCTGCACAGTTTCTGAGGTTTTAGGTTCTCCTCGGTGAAGCTCTTCAACTTTTCCTTCCTCTGTCCTAGTGGGTTCTGAATGTTCTTTGTCTGTTAGTTCTTCTCTTCTCCACTGTAGAAACCTTCCTCCCCATAGTTATTCTTAAACAAGTTCTCAAGATGAACTTGTCTGAATACTCTCCCACTACACGTATGTCCAGCTTCTGTGTCACTGTCGCTGTATGAATTTTTGAACATTATCCTTTCTTGACCTGACCAATCTATTGTATCTTCAAGATGTTCTTCTCATGCAATAGCATCTTGATTCTCAGCTTTAGAAAATGAAAAAATTTCCCTCGAGGTCCCTTGAAAAAATATCTCTCGGCTTGGCTATACGATTATACTCTATCAACAAAAAACTCTATGATGTACCCTCCGATGGTACTATCAAACCAGTGATCTACTACTCGTGATACAGTTTTATCAACTCTCTTGACCTTCTTGATCAACTCCGACGTCCAAGCCATAGGAAGTCTAGATCGGATCTCGAACTGGGTATCTGCTAATCTAGCTAGCCACTCATATAGCTCTTGATGGATTCCTCCAAATAATATCTTGTGCATATCGGTAAAGATATATTTCGGCATATCATATTTTCTAAATGGATATCTAAAAGAAGAAGTCTATATGGAACAAACAAAAGGTTTCCAACTGTCAGATAACCTTGACTTTGTCTGCAAGATGAAGAAAGCCTTGTATGGGTTGAAACAAGCTCCTCGTGCCTGGTACTACAGACTGGATAAGTATTTTCAAGACAAAGGGTTCAAGAGAGGAAAATTTGTCAAAAATCTATATATTAAAACATAGGGTAATAATTTTCTCATTGTGTTGGTCTATGTAGATGACATCATCTTCGAAAGTAATAATGCTTCACTAGTAAAAGGTTTTCTTCTACCATGCAGTCTGAATTTGAAATGTATGTGATAGGGGAATTGTCATTTTTTATTGGTATTCAAATTAATCAGAGGCCTGAAGGAATATTTCTTTCCCAGGAGAAATATCTAAGAGAAATATTGAAAAGGTTTCAAATGGAATATTCTACACCTATGAGCACACCTATGGTCACTGGATGAAAGCTAAGCAAGGATGATGACTCACCTAATGTTGATCAAAGTTCATATAGGTCTATGATAGGCAACCTATTGTACATCACAACATCTCGTCCAGACATAATGCATGTTGTTGGAATGGTAGGAAGGTATTACTCTGCACCTAAACAGAGTCATTTGATAGCCATCAAAAGACTATTCAAATATTTGAAAGGAACGATGAACTATGGCCTATGGTATCCTAGGAATCAAAATTTTCAATTATCAGTCTATTCAGATGTTTATTGGGCTAACTGCATGGATGAAAGGAAAAGAACGAGTGGAGGTGCATTCTTCTTAGGATATTCCCTTGTAGCATGGTTGAGCAAGAAGCAAGGTTCCATTTTGTTATCGACTACAGAAGTTGAGTACATTCCAGATTCCACTTGTTGTACCCAAGTATTATGGATGATTCAGACACTTGTAGACTTGGAGGTAAAATATACTGCATCAATCCCAATTCATTTTGATAATACTAGTGCAATTAGTGTGTCAAAGAATCTTGTATTTCACTCCAAGACCAAGCATATACCCATAAAGTATCACTTCTTGAGGGAGCAAGTGACCAACACGGTTGTTTATTTGCATTATATTCCATCCAAAGATCAGATTGCTGATATCTTCACTAAACCACTTGCAAAAGCTCAGTTTGAGTATCTATGCTAGAAGTTGGGCATGACCCCATTATCAACCTAAGAGTGTCCATCCTGTCAGGGGGAGTATGTACTGTTGGTTGAATATTCGATGCCTCTGCAAAGTATTGCAACAACTTAGGGGGAGCATGTTTTCTTTGACATTGATGTCAAAGGGGGAGAAAATGAGTGGTCCGGATGCTACAGTTGGAGGTCCAAGCAACAACCTTTTAGGGTTGCCATCAATGCTAAAGGGGGATATTGTTGGCATGTTTTACAGGAAAGCATGTGCTTGACATTGATGGAAAGAAAAACAACGTCGATGTTTTACAGGAAAAGCATAATCTCAGGAGGATAAGTGAATAGTATGTAGAAATAAGAAAGCTAAGAAGAGATAACAGTTTCCAGAATTGCAGACGAGGTCCAAGAGACAGACTCACAGGAGGAGAAAAGGTCAAGACCCATGAACACTTAGAAAATATTCTAATTCAAAGAGATCAAAAGCTCAGGAGGAAGAGCGACAATGACCGTTGGATCACCGATCCAAAATAACAACAACCGTTAGATCCAATGGATTTGCAAGGAGGTTACCGTTTGGGGAATCTCACTTCGAAAGAATTGGCAACTTAAAAGTTGAATTACCCGAAGCTTGAAATCCGAAATGAATGTGGACCATCGGATCTGGAAAAATTGAGATGACCTTCGTATTGAATTAGTGGAAGGACATGATAAGAAAGGTCTGAGATCTGAGATCACGATCACCCGAATATCCGTCGACCATCAGATCGAATTAATTGAAGGGTAAGTTAAAGGGGGATAAAGAGTTGATAATTTGATTATCCAAATACCCATCAGCCGTTGGATCAAACGCGGATTTCTGTCAGCTGTTGCATCATTCTAAGTGGAAGGACATGATAAGCTAGAAGATATGCATCACAGACAGATCGATCCATTGATCTAAGATCCTGATCCAACGAACATCAATCGTTTGGGGTATAAATATGCGAGGAGGTTCATCTCCGGAAAAAATCTCACTTCAAGACGTCTGTTTGAGATTTGAAATCTCCAAAATACCATCAACCATTAGATCCAATGGATTTATGTCAAGTTATTTCAAGGAATTCTGTGATAAACATGGGATCAAAAGAGAATACACAATCCTAGGAACTCCATAACAAAATAGTTGAGAGGAAAAACAGAATTGTTCAGCAAATGGCCAAGTCAATGGTGAATGAGAAGAACATTGGTCAAACCTACTGGGTAGAAGAAATACACAAAACAATCCATATTCTTAAAAAATCTCACCTCAGACCACATAGTGACAAGACACCTTATGAAATGTGGTATGGAAGACCTGCTTCAATCAAACACTTCAAAGTCTTTGGGAGTAAGTGCTACATAAATAATAATAATGAAAAACTAGGCAAGTATGATGACAGGGCTGATGAAGGCGTCTTCTTAGGGTATGCTACAAGCAACAAAGAATACAAATTCTATAATAAGAGGCTGCATAAATTGGTTGATTTTATTGACATAAAAGTTGATGAAGGAATCCCAGTAAGAGAGGTGAGCAATATTGAATCAACCAAAAAGGATATAGTTGAAGATGAAGATGAACAAGTCCAAGGATCAGAAATAGAAGAATCTGAATCAGATGAAGATACAAAAAATTAGGCAGACTCAAATCATCAGACAACATCAAATCCTTCCTCCAGAATTACTCAAAATAATAATCCTGCAAGTCAGATAATTGGTTAGAAAGACAAAGGTGTACAAACTAGGAGAAGGATAATCAAAGACACTGAGTAATCACATATAGCCTTCATATCCATGGTGGAATCCAAGAACTTCAATGAAGCCAGTGAATATGTAAATTGGTTAAAATCAATGAATGAGGAACTGGATCATATTGAGAAGAATAATACTTGGGAGCTTGTTCCTAGACTGACATATAAGAATGTAATTTGATCCAAATGGGTGTTTAAAAATAAAATGAATGAACAAGGACAAATAGTTAAGAATAAAGCCAGATTGGCCTGTAAATGATATGCTCAAATAGAAGGACTGGATTTTGATGAAACATTTGTGCCCGTAGCAAGATTAGAAGCTATTAGAATTTTTCTTGCCTATGCTTGTCATAAGAAGTTTAAAGTCTATCAAATGGATGTCAAGTCAGATTTTCTAAATGGAGATCTAAAAGAAGTATATATGGAACAACCAGAAGGTTTCCAACTATTAGATAACCCAGAATTTGTCTGCAAGATGAAGAAAGCCTTATATGGGTTGAAACAAGCTCGTCATGCATGGTACTACAGACTGGACAAGTATCTTCAAGACAAAGGGTTCAAGAGAGGAACAATTGAAAATAATCTATATATCAAACATAGGGTAATGCTTTTCTCATTGTGTTGGTCTATGTAGATGGCATCATCTTCGGAAGTAATAATGCTTCACTGGTAAAATGGTTTTCTTCTGCCATGCAGTCTGAATTTGAAATGTCTATGATAGGGGAACTGTCATTTTTTCTTGGTCTACAAATTACTCATAGGTCCGAAGGAATATTTATTTCTCAGGAGAAATATCTAAAATAAATATTGAAAAGGTTTCAAATGGAATATTATACACCTGTGAGCACACCTATGGTCACTGGATGCAAGCTAAGAAAGGATGATGATTCACCTAATGTTGATCAGAGTTCATATAGGTCTATGATAGGCAGTCTGTTGTACATCACATCATCTTGTCCAGACATAATGCATGCTATTGGAATGGTAGGAAGGTATCAGTTTGCACCTAAACAACTATATTTGATATCCTTCAAAAGAATATTCAAATATTTGAAAGGAATGATGAACTATGGCCTATGGTATCCTAGGAATCATAATTTTCAGTTATTAGTCTAGTCAGATGCCGATTGGGCTAACTTCATGGATGAAAGGAAAAACACGAATGGATGTGCATTCTTCTTAGGATATTTCCTTGTAGCATGGTTGAGAAAGAAACAAGGTTCCATTTCCTTATCGACTACAAAAGCTAAGTACATTGCACCTGCCACTTGTTGTACCCAAGTATTATGGATGATTCAGACACTTGCAGACTTGGAGGTAAAATATATTGCACCGATCCCAATTCATTGTGATAATACTAGTGCAATTAGTGTGTCAAAGAATCATGTATTTCACTCCAAGACCAAGCACATACCCATCAAGTATCACTTCTTGAGGGAACAGGTGACCAACACTGTTGTTTCTTTGCATTATATTCCATCCAAAGATCAAATTGCTGATATCTTCACTAAACCGCTTCCAAAATCTTAGTTTGAGTATCTACGCCAAAAGTTGGGCGTGACCCCATTATCAACCTAAGAGAGTCCATCCTGTCAGGGGGAGTATGTTTTGGTTGAATATCTTATACCTCCACAAAGTATTGCAACATCTCAGGGGGAGCATGTTTTCTTTGACATTGATGTCAAAGGGGGAGAAAAGGAGTGGTCCAGATGCTACAGTTGGAGGTCCAAGCAACAACCTTTTAAGGTTGCCATCAATGCCAAAGGGGGGTATTGCTGGCATGTTTTACAAGAAAGCATGTTCTTGTCATTGATGGCAAGAGAAACATTGTCAATGTTTTATAGGAAAATCATAAGCTTAGGAGGAGAAGCAAACAATATGCAGTAACAATAAAGCTTAGGAGGAGAAGCAAACAATATGCAGTAACAATAAAGCTCAGAAGAGATAGAAGTTTCTAGAATTGCAAACGAGGTCCAAGAGATGGACTCGCAGGACGAGAAAAGATCGAGACCCCTGAACACTTAGAAAATCTTCTAAGTCAGAGAGATCAGAAGCTCAGGAGGAAGAGTGAAAGTGGCCATTGGATCACCGATCCAAAATACAAGCAACTGTTAGATTCAGTGGATTTGCAAGGAGGTTACCATTCCGGGAATCTCACTTTGAAAGAATTGGCAACTTGAAAGTTGAATTACCCGAAGCTTGAAATCTGAAATGAATGTGGACCATTGGATCTGGAGAAAATGTGATGACCATTGGATTGAATTAGTGGAAGGAGATGATAAGCAAGGGCTGAGATCTGAGATCATGATCACCCGAATATCTGTCGACCGTCGGATCGAATTAATTGAAGGGTAAGTTAAAGGGGGATAAAGAGTTGAGAATTTGATTATCCGAATACCCGTCAGCCATCAGATCAAACACGAATTTCCTTCAGCCATTAGATAATTCTAAGTGGAAGGACATGATAAGATAGAAGAGCTACATCACAAACATATCGAGTCATTGATCTAAGATCCTGATCCAATGAACGCCATTCGTTTCAGGTATAAATATGTGAGGAGGTTACTCTCCAGAAAAAATCTCACTTCAAGACGTCAGTTTGGGATTTGAAATCTCCAAAATACCATCGACCGTTAGATCCAGTGGATTTATGTCAAGTGATTTCAAGGAATTCTGTTATAAACATGGGATCAAAAGAGAATACACAATCCCAAGAAATCCACAACAAAATGGAGTAGTTGAGAGAAAAAACATAACAGTTCAGCAAATTTCCATGTCAATGATGAATGAGAAGAAAATTGGTCAAACCTACTAGGTAGAAGAAATACACACAACAATCCATATTCTTAAAAAATCTCACCTCAGACCACACAGTGACAAGACACCTTATGAACTGTGGTATGGAAGACATGCTTCAATCAAATACTTCAAAGTCTTTGGGAGTAAGTGCTACATAAAGAATAATAATGAAAAACTTGGCAAGTATGATGACAGGGTTGATGAAGGCATCTTCTTAGGGTATGCTTCAAACAACAAAGAATACATATGCTATAATAAGAGGCTACATAAATTTGTTGATTGTATTGACATAAAAGTTGATGAAGGAATCCCAGTAAGAGAGGTGAGAAATATTGAATCAACCACAAAGGATATAGTTGAAGATGAAGATGAACATGTCCAAGGATCATAAAAAGAAGACTCCGAGTCAGATGAAGATACAAAAACTCAGGAAGACTCAAATCATCAGACAACATCAAATCCTTCCTCCAGAATTACTCAAAAGAATCATCCTGCAAGTCAGATAATTGGTTAGAAAGACAAAGGTGTACAAACCAGGAGAAGGATAATCAAAGACACCAAGAAATCAAATATAGCCTTCATATCCATGGTGGAACCTAAGAACTTAAATGAAGCCACTAAAGATGTAAATTGGTTAAAATCAGTGAATGAGGAACTGGATCATATTGAGAAGAATAATACTTGAGAGCTTGTTCCTAGAACGACATATAAGAATGTAATTGGCTCCAAATGGGTGTTTAAAAATAAAATGAATGAACAAGGAAAAATAGTTAGGAATAAAGCCAGATTGGTCTATAAATGATATTCTCAAATAGAAGGACTGGATTTTGTTGAAACATCTGTGCCCGTAGCAAGATTAGAAACTATTAGAATTTTTTTTTCCTGTGCTTGTCATAAGAAGTTTAAAGTCTATCAAATGGATGTCAAGTCATCTTTTCTAAATGGAGATATAAAAGAAGAAGTATTTATGGAATAACTAGAAGGTTTCCGACTGTCAGATAACGCAGACTTTGTCTATAAGCTAAAGAAATCCTTATATGGGTTGAAACAAGCTCGTCGTGCCTGGTACTACAGAATGGACAAGTATCTTCAAGACAAAGGGTTCAAGAGAGGAACAATTAACAACAATATATATATCAAAACAAAGGGTAATGATTTTACCATTATGTTGGTCTATGTAGATGATATCATCTTCGGAAGTAATAATGCTTCACTGGTAAAATGGTTTTCTTCTTCCATGGAGTCTGAATTTGAAATGTCTATGATAGGGGAACTGTCATTTTTTCTTGGTCTGTAAATTACTCATAGGTCTGAAGGAATATTTATTTTTGAGGAGAAATATCTAAGAGAAATATTGAAAAGGTTTCAAATGGAAGATTCTACACTTGTGATCACACCTATGGTCACTGGATGCAAGCTAAGAAAGGATGATGAATCACCTAATGTTGATCAGAGTTCATATAGGTATATGATAGGCAGTTTGTTGTACATCACAACATCTCGTCCAGACATAATGCATGCTGGTGGAATGGTAGAAAGGTATCAGTTTGCACCTAAACAGATTCATTTGATAGCTGTCAAAAGAATATTCAAATATTTGAAAGGAACGATGAACTATGGCCTATGGTATCATAGGAATCAAAATTTTCAATTATCAGTCTATTCAGATGCTAATTGGGCTAATTGCATGGATGAAAGGAAAAGAACAAGTGGATGTGCATTCTTCTTAGGATATTCCCTTGTATCATGGTTGAGCAAGAAGTAAGGTGTTATCACATATTCTTGTAGGGGGGTGTTTTCCCTTAGGATTTGGCCCTTGGGAAAATAAATGTGAGAAAATGGGTTTAAAACCCACCATATGCATTTTATCCAAATTCAGGGTGTATGAAGGCGGGGGATAGGTGGCAACAGATCAACATTTCGCTGGCTTACGGAGTGGAAAAGTCAAAGGGCATAGTCATGAGGACTGGCGAAATGCGAAGTCACGAAGCGATCTGGGTCGTCCGTTAAAGAAGGACAAGTGGCATAGGATCAACATGGAGAAAGTCGTTTCGAAAAAGATCAAGTGAGAAGTGACGATAGCTCGGGTCCCAAAATGTCGATGGGCCAAGGTCCCGAAATACCGATAGCCGGGGTCCCGAAATGCCGATGGTCCGAGATCTCGAAAGGTCGATGTTTATCTAGGCGGTCTGATCAAAGGGGACACGTGGCACCTAATCCAAGAGATCATGATTTCGCAACTCAAAGGTTTGAGAATGGAGCACAACGTGAGTTCGCGAAATCACGACGCACCTGAGAGTTGGGCCCACAATCATAGCCCGAGGTCATATAGAAAGCGAGGCTAAAAATAAGAGTAAGAACATGTTTATCGGCTGGTGAATAGGGCTTCCAGGATGCAATTATGGTTGTCGGATGCATAACAGATCCAACAGTCAATCTGAAAGAGGCCATTTCACGAGTTCGAGCATCGGGATAATGGGAATCAAGTGGAGTAAAAACTCCCGAAACGCGAAATCCCAAAATTTCATGGGGGATAAGCACTGGGTCATGGCCTGAGGGCATATGAAGGTAGAGGTTCAAAGTTCACGTGAGCTATGCCCAGGACCAAAACATGGATGTTGCTGCAGGAGGAGTTTCCACGTCTTCCAGGTACCAAATCGACTCGGCCTTGTCCTGATCCCGATGAAGCAGTTAATGAAAGATGGGTAGGTGGTTGAAACCTCACCTCACCCCATAAATGGAAAGCATGGAGCATCCGGTCATGGAAATAGAGCTGTCAGCCCGTGGTACCCCTGCGAGTGGTTTTTTCTACAAGCCCATACTGATCTGAGCTTGCATCTGACAGAAGAAGATGCAGAATTATAGCCTTGAATGCAGTGCCATGGAAGCTCGAGCATGCCTCTATTGTTGTTTACAAAGTTTTTGAGTATATGTGTGGAGTTCTATTATTTTTGTAAGGGTCGATGGTAGATCTAAGCTCCCGTATTGTAAATCTTTAGTGAAGTCTCTGGTTCTCTGGTTATGTATTGTGATATGAGATTTCTGGATTAATCAAAGTCAAGTTTCTTTCTCCGTCTTATTTGCCTATGATACTGAGAGAGTTCATGTATGAATAATTCTCATGAATTGTTGTGATTGTGTTATGATGGATGTTGATTGTAATACCATCATGATTTCTTTTAGTTTCATTGAAATTGGAACCCAATAAGATCTTGTGTTTTCGGTTTTTCTTCCTTAGGCTGCTGAAGACCTGATGTTCATGACATGTCTCTACATTCTCTTACCAAAGTCTTCCTCCTACTCACCCTAGCTACGACTTACTGACTGAAGTTGATAACAGACCTCATTGCTTACGCATACTAGTCCAATTTCCTGAGTTAAAATGATATTATCTTGAGTCAACGCCCATTTGACCCCTTTAAAAAATCAACCCGTGACATAAAATTCTGATGGGTACTGGGCTTACCTTTGACGTAATCTGAAGGTGACTTCTAGTGCTAACATTTCTGACGCCATTGCCAGAGATGAATTGCAAATTTTCCCTGGGTAGAATGACAACGATCTTCTAATTCTAAAGGTGCATTAGACATTAGAACCTTTGAATATTTCACTTGCACCTGGTGACTCCACTGAGGCGACTCCACTGTCTCGACTCTATTGTTGCAGTGTGGCTGCTTCTAGCCACACCTGGTAACCCCTGGGTGTAACACCTCTCAAAGGGGTACTATGAAATAATATTTTCTAAGTTAAACATATGAATAATAAAATGGGGTACTATGAAATAATATTTTCTAAGTTAAACATATGCATAATATTTTTTAAACATATGCATTGAGTATAAACAAAATTTAACAAAATTTTCTGCTTTCGCACATGGAATAACCTACAATATATTCCAGTGCTAAATATTTCAAATTTGAATCCAAATATACAAATCTAAATAAGAGGATGAGATAAATAAGAAGGTAATTTTACGATTAAAATATTTACACAAAAACATAACAAAATATACCAAATGAAATACCTCCTCCCTAGTTTGTTGAATATGACCATTTTCAATGCAGTCCTTCCAGTAGTAGGAAGGTGCTTCCAAGCATTCATTTTTCTTTCACTTGCCCAAAGGGAAACAATGGAATCCTCCCAACCAACTAGGAGCCTAGCTAGCTTTCTAGCTCCAAGATAACCTTCAATTTCTTAGCCCATGATTCCAAGAACAACAAAGCAAAAATGCTCAAAGAAAACCATCATAAGAAATATATCTTCCAAATATTTCACCTCTCATCCTCCTCCAACCTCCCCATCTCTTCTCCCTATTTATCAAGTTTCCATACACCCTTCCCCAAGTCTCCTCAACCACCCTCATTATTATCCATCAACCTCCCTTATCTAGATTTTGGGGAAAAGATTAAAATAAAACTAAAATATAAATGACTTGCATTAAACAACAATAAATTAAATACAAAGTCTTTCTTCTCATGCTAACTAATAAATGCAATTTGACAATTTCCCCCAAAATGTACATGACAACCCACCATACTCATTTAATTCATCATACCAACCATCAATCAAAGTCAAAGAAGGTATTTAATGCTTGTAGATATTTTGTATGCAATATAATTTACATAATCAATAAACATTCAATTAAATAGTTAATAATCTACTTAAATAATTAATACATTAATTAATTGTACTAGTGTACATGTGTAGGGTATGTGTGCGTAGCTAGYGGACACATATCTCATGCATGTACTAACGATATACAMCAATTTCCTCTWGTGCATAGTTCCTATATGATCACACCAAGACATGTAGGACAACARATCAAGTAATGCATCATTTAATAATMTTAATGAACAAAATTACACTAATTCATCAATAACTCATTATCACACTTAAAACATCAATAGGAAATCAAAAGAGGGTTTTAAACATGGTAGGAACCAAGTGAGTAAATAATAGTGGCATCTCTAATCCCTAATCAGTATTCTAAACTAACATTGAAGCATCCTTCCTTCCTAACCTACTTCCATCTTCCATCCTATCCTTTCCTTTGTTGGACTAAGTTGGAGCGTCAACTATATTGACCTAACTCTAGATAGAACCTGTAAGTGGAAGTGTCATACATATCGACCAAGCTTCTCCAACAGGCAACTAGCAGTCGCCATCACACATCTAGGGGAGCGTGACTTCACACAACCCTCCCAGGACTCTAGGTTTTAGAGGATAAACGATGGGAAATACCTCCACCCCTCCTCATAGAACTAGGGTCAACACCCTACATCAAGCCATACTTTGCAACTATTGTTCTTAGAGTCATGTCATCAAACAACCACTTTGGGCAAGTAATGCATCCTGTCAAAACCACACTTACCATAGATCATAGAAATATTTTGAATCATAAATTTAATAACAAGTACAACTTATAGGATACACTATATACTTGATTTCTACAACATCTAAGTCACCTCAACACCATAGTCATTTGGATATCAAATACCTCATCAACCTGTAGGTTAGTTCACCAATAACTCATATCCATGCATATACATCATATTTTCATATAAGGATCCATATCTGTATTGACATTCAATTAAGAAATGCATGTCTATTTTATCATGCCTTGCATCTGTTATGCATTCACAATAGAACTTGAACTAGTATCAATGTACCAAAATTCCATATTTAAGTTTGCATGTTTGAACATTCTCATAACTATCATAATTATTAACATATAACAATAAAAATAGCATTATGCAACACAGAAATAGGTCCAGATATACACATCTCAAATGTCTATGTTAGTCTAACTAAGTCCAAATAGTTACTAATCAATGAATTACCAAGATGAATAAAATCAAAGTTCTAATTGTCTAAGGTCAAAACATGGGGCTTTACATACACCCACCCTTCAAGAAACTTTGTCCTGAAGTTATGGTCATTCTCAATAAGAGGAATAATTCATGACACAACTTATATGTGTCTTCTATGATAGCAAGCCATGTGTTATACTGGTCCAATTGGACCTTGACTTTATTAAAACATGTTGAATCTATTAATATATTGATTGCGACTATCCCTATTTAGCAGGTACCTTACTATGTCCTAACTCTATTTTACTATCACTGGTAATTAAATCAACAAAATACAAGCTTCTCTTATATATTTATTCTTTCTAAGTTCCATTTTTAAGGTATAGTCTACTAGTTTGACAACCAATTAGAATCTCATCTCATTATCTATTCTTTAGTTGAATGAATTTTTTATTGAGTTCGATACAAGAATATCTTGATAATTATAACAAATTATCACTTATTTGATTATCACTCTAACTCGAGTGATACAATACATACACCATCACAAAGTTTCCATTGCTTAGGAACATTGTCTAAGATAGTGCTAATTGACGGTCATGTGATCTCATCACTTCATATTTTGGTCATTGTCCTCAATCTCGCTTTCTTCTTAAGGCATACAAATCAAATCTTGATCATGTTAAATTTTTATTATATGATTATTTTCATCACAGTCCAGGAAAATCATGATTTTTGTCAACACATAACTATTACAAATGTGCCTACATGTAACATGTACCATGTCTACCTTGCTTTGGTGAGCATCACAAATCAAGAGTAAGTTTCCTATTAGGGTCCATTCACATTACTTGTCTTTAAGGCTTTCTTTCCTTGAAATTGCTCTTCATACATCTCAATTTTATATATTCTTTATACCTCCATGCTACTGACCAATTTTTTTTTGTTGGCATCTAGCCCTTTCTAGTTGCATCACTAGCACTCATCAAGTTCCATCATACTACTATTAAAGAAGTTTAGTTGTGGGATGAACTTTTTTTTTTTATTGCTTATCATTCGACTTGTAAATTGGTTTCCTTTAAGGTAAATTTTCCTTTAATTGAACATTGTAAACATTATGTTGAGTATGCATTGCTTCTTTCAATTTTGATTTAACTGCAAGGTCATCTTCACACAAGGTGGTGGTATACAATAATTATTTTATTCATTTGCATTTACTGCCATTATTCCTTAGTAATAAACTTAGATTGACTTAACAAATCAATGCATAACTAAGCACAAGTTGTGTTAATATTACGTCAACCATTAGCAATTCGTCCAAATTTATTACCACAACCCATGATGTAATAAAACATATCATCATGAAATTTCCATTGTCATTTTGAACTCAAGTTCTTTGTTCACAACATAGGGCCTTATGGTTTCACTTATGCTTTCAATATATTATTATTCCTTAACATCTTTTCTAGAGTTAATTAACATTCCTTATACTATATTGTCTTATTTAGCATTCCTTGTACATATTTCCATCCACCATTACATTTGCTGCCCCTTTTTTTTTATTCTAAGCACAACTTCATTTCTTAACTTAATGAATACTTTATATTATCTGTAAATTTATCATCTTATTATCTCATTATCTCATAAAATTTTTATTGCTTACTCCAACTACTCTATCTTACTTTTATAGAATACATTCAATTACCACTTACATAGCATACTTCCCTATGTTTAATCCACTATTACTATTTTGTTATTCAATATACTACATCATATTGCTAGTTCATGAATTTCCAATCCACCTTGAACTCAATTCTAACTCTTTATTTAATCTCCCTCCTATTACCTTTCACCCACCATTTTATCCTACTTTAAACATAATTAAATAGACTAATCATTTGTGTTAATTCCTTCGTAATTTCTCTAATCAACCATCATTGACCCAACTTCCTTACTCATTACAAACACAAGCACTAATATATTTATATTATATTTATCTCCTTCAACTTCATTGACCTGATTTATTATGCCCCTTATTATCTTACTTATAACATATCCTTGCATTTTTCCATATGTTTTATTTATTTAATATTTTTTTTTTAGTAAATGGTAATTTTAATAAATTTATTATCATAAATCAATTCCCTACACCTAAAGAGACTAACAACATTGGCTATATTTAGGTTTACTAAAACTAAAAAAAAACTTTGCAACAATTTAATCATGATTAAAATCTCTTTCTCTAACACAATATAATGCCCAATTTTAATATAAAGAAATATAACCTTTTTTTTTTTTTTAATAATGATTAAAATCAATTTTATTTAAATTTTTTATAAAGAATATTAAACTCATTTTAACAAAGAGATAATTAAATTTTTCAACCTGGCACCGACTTGATAATTCTTTTCACAAATTCTCTCTCTATATATACTAGTTTTAATCTCAAATCTATATTAACATGGTACAATGACTTTCCTGATGCTTTAATATTAAGAGAGAATTTGAATTTTGTATCAATTTAATATTTATTAAAAAAATTTTAGAAAGTTAATAATTATTTTCACCACTTTTCTTTATAGATAATGATTTTTAATTTAATATTTAGTAAGTTTTTAAAAACCAACTCTACATAGTAAAATGACCTACTACTTCCAATATGAAGAAATATATTTGAAGTTTACACATATATTTTGCTAGTTTCATATTCTTTTCAACATCTTTTTTCAGTAAGCAATGCCTTTTATGTTGGATATGTAAAAAGATTTCAATCTCAATTCTATGTAACTTTTTACAATGATTTACTTTATATTGACATAGATACTTGAACTTTGTATTAGCTTTATAGTGGGTAGCTATAGGTTAAAGGTCAAAGACATTTAATCTCGGTAACTTCGTCTAAGTAAATTATGTACACTTGTAAATACCATTAAATACCTCCTTAATGTATGTCATTTTTTTTTTTACATCTTAAAACCTTATACACTAGTTTGTTACATAATTAATCAATATAATCTTGATTAACTAATTATAATCCTTAATACAATTTTGATTATTTAAATATAATCTCTTTAAAACATTTAAGTAACATTGTATTAATCAATTAACAT
>SNQJ01S0010224.1:165255-175798 GCA_010110895.2 Picea sitchensis | reverse complement strand
TGGTTTCCTTACGAGACCTCAGAGCGGCCAACGGAGCCGTTAAACTCGTCAGGGTGGTCCATTCCAAATGGCTTGGGTTATTTAGACAACCCCGGACCGGTTCCACTCTCCCAGTTGACGGATGGACTGTTTCGCCCGTCAACAGATCGATGCAGTATGTTTTACCTCCAAGTCTGCAAGTGTTTGAATCATCCATAATACTTGGGTACAACAAGTGGAAGCTGCAATGTACTCAACTTCTGTAGTCAATAAGGAAATGGAACCTTGTGTTAGAACTAGAATTCACCTCTGAATTGCATCGAAAGTAAGCCTAGCACCCATCATAATTTTATGTCACGGGTTGATTTTTTAAAGAGTTCAAATGGGCACAGACTCGAGATAATATCGTTTTAACTCAGGAAAATGGACTAGTATGCATAAGCAATGAGGTCTGGAATCAACTTTAGTCAGTAAGTCGGAGCTAGGGTGAGTAGGAGGAGGATTTTGGTAAGGGAATGTAGAGACATGCCGTGAACATCGGGTCTTCAGTAGCCTAAGGAAGAGAAATTGAAAACACAAGATCTTATTGGGTTCCAATTTCAATGAAAATGAAAGAAATCATGACGGTATTACAATCAACATCCATCATAACACAATCACAACAATTCATGAGAATAAGTCATACATGAACTCTCTCAGTATCAGAGGAAAATAAGACAGAGAAAGAAAGATGACTTCGATTAATCTAGAAATATCAGATCACAATACGTAACCAGAGAACCAAAGACTTCACTAAAACTTTACAATACGGGAGCTTATCTCTACCATCGACCCTTACAAAAATAACAGAACTCCATACATATACTCAAAAACTTCGTAAACAACAATAGAGGCACGCTCGAGCTTCCATGACGATGCGTTCAAGGCTGGACATCTGCATCTTCTTCTGTAAGATGCAATCTCATATCAGTATGGGCTTGCAGGAAAAACCACTCGCAGGGGGTACCATGGGCTGAAAGATCTATTTCCATGGTCGGCTCCTCCATGCTTTCCCTTTATGGGGTGAGGCAATGTTTCAACCACCTCCCCCACTTTCATTAACTACTTCGTCGGGATCAAGTTGAGGCCAAGTCGATTTGGCACCTGGAGGACATGGAAACTCCTCCTGCAGCAACATCGGTGTTTTGGACCTGGGCATAGATCATGTGAACTCCGCACCTCTACCTGCATACGACCTCGGTCCATGACCTAGCGCTTATCCCCCATGAATTTTTGGGATTTTGTGTTTCGATATTTTTCACTCCACTTGATTCCTAATATCCCAATGCTTGAACTCGCAAAATGGCCTCTTTCAGATTGACGGTCAAATCTTCTATGCATCCAATGGCCACGATTGCATCCAATGGCCACGATTGCATCCTGGAAACCCTAGTCACCAACCGATAAATAGGCGCTTACTCTTCTTTGTGGCCCCGCTTTCTATATGACCTCAGGCCATGATCATGGGCCCAACTCTCAGGCGTGTTGCGATTTCGAGTTTCACGAACTCACGTTGTGCTCCATGCTCAAACCTCTAAGTCACGAAATCGTGATCTCTTGGATCAGGTGCCACACGTCCCCTTTGATCGGACGACCCAGATGAATATCGGCCTTTCGGGATCTCAAACCATCGGGACCTCGGACCATCGGCATTTTAGGACCCTGACTATCAGTATTTCGGGACCTCAGCCCATTGGCATTTTGGGACCCCGACTATCGACACTTCTCACTTGAGATTTTTCAAAACAAATTTATCCATGTTGATCCTATGCCATGTGTCCTTCTGTAACGGACGGCCCAGATTGCTTCATGACTTCACGTTTCGTGAGTCCTCGTGACTCTGCCCTTTGACTTTTCCGCTCCATGAGTCAGTGAAATGTTGATTTGTTTCCACCTACCCCCCCGCCTTCATACACCCCGACTTTGGATAAAATGCATATGCTGGGTTTTTAAACCCGTTTTCTCACATTTCTCTGCCCAAGGTCCAAATCCTAAAGGAAAACACCCACCTGCAAGAATATGTGATAAAATTAGGCTCCATGGGGGATAGAGTCCTCCCTGTGAGGCTCTAAGAACTCCTTTTGTAGTTTCAGTCACCTTATGTTGGGCTATGGAGTCATGCTCAAAAAACATCCTGCTAAGGATTAAAGGATGACAAGCAAACTGTCCTAAAAATGAAATCAAAATACATCGGTGCCAGGAGGAGCTTATTTATGTACATTCCTAGACTAATTGATTTTTACAAAGTGCTAGGTGAAAGAAAAATTCCACCATAGCCATTCAAATAACTTCCTAACTGGAAGCTCTTTTACTCTGTCAGTGATTGATAGCATATGATGCAACAGTGACAGCAGGACGATTACATCCTTAAGCTTTCCTCCAGATGGAAATGGTGGGATAAGATTTGGAGGCTTCAAATCATGGAGGAAAATAAACTCCATGTATTTCCCTACAGGCTCATAGAACTAGTGAGAAAATTTACTAGGCTGGTGTCAGAAAACATGCTATGTCCTACAGTTCTTCACACATGGTTGAATGTCTTTGGAAAGCGTAGGTGAGTGAATAGATGATGCAGGCTGACTGATCCCAAGTGATGGTTGCTCACTCACAGGCTCGGGGTAGGATATAAACTGCTCATTTGTCTCTCCCTCTTCTTTTTCATGGCTTTTCCAAGGATTAGATTCACAATCATAATAAACAGGAACCATGGGAGAGCTCTTCTCTTCGTCATCTTCGATGGGATATCCATTGCAAGTTGTGTGTTCTCGACCAGTATCTGAAATCACTTCTTCATCATAAGTAGGGATGCCAAGAACATTTGTTTCGAGGACTGGGATATCCTATGCATCTCCTTTATAAGAGAAGCTAACAAACTCTGCCTTCGACTCTGAAAAACTAGGAAAAAACATAGAGGAATTTTCCCTAGCTTTTGCTGCTAGCTTTTCATCTATCTCAACTTCATAGTCAGGAGAAAAATATTCTGCAGAATACACTTGCTCTTTGACATTGGGATATTCAAAAGAGACATGTTGATCTTCATGAACTCTTAAAACAACAGAGACGTCTGATATGATGCCAGATGTTTCTATATTATTTCTATCATAATGAATATCATTCAACACCTCATGCTCTTCACGACAAACACTTTCTTCCACAATAAGAGCTTTGTATATAGTGTATCCTATAAGTTGTACTTGTTATTTAATTTATGATTCGAAATATTTCTATGATCTATGGTAAGTGTGGTTTTAACAGGATACATCACTTGCCCAAAGTGGTTGTTTGATGACATGACTCTAAGAAAAATAGTTGCACAATATGGCTTGATGTAGGGTGTTGACCCTAGTTCTATGAGGAGGGGTGGAGGTATTTCTCACCGTTTATCCTCTGAAACCTAGAGTTGTGGGAGGGTTGTGTGAAGTCACGCTCCCCTAGACGTGTGATGTCGACTGCTAGTTGCCTGTTGGGGAAGCTTGGTCGAGATGTATGACACTTCCACTTATGGGTTCTATCTGGAGTTAGGTCAATATAGTTGACGCTCCATATTAGTCCAACAAAGGAAAGGATAGGATGAAAGATGGAAGTAGGTTAGGAAGTAAGGATGCTTCGATGTTAGTTCAGAATATTGATTAGGGATTAGAGATGCCACTATTATTTACTCACTTGGTTCCTACCATGTTTAAAACCCCCTTTTGATTTCCTATTGATGTTTTAAGTGTGATAATGAGTTATTGATGAATTATTGTAATTTTGTTCATTAATATTATTAAATGATGCATTACTTGATTTGTTGTCCTACATGTCTTGGTGTGATCATATAGGAACTATGCACTAGAGGAAATTGTTGTATATCATTAGTACATGCATGAGATATGTGTCTGCTAGCTACACACACATACCCTACACATGTACACTAGTACAATTAATTAATGTATTAATTATTTAAGTAGATTATTAACTATTTAATTGAATGTTTATTGATTATGTAAATTATATTGCATTATGGGTTCTATCCGGAGTTAAGTCAACTATAGCTGATTCCATATTAGTCCAACAAAGGGAAAGCAAGGATAGGATGAAAGATGGAAGTGAAAGGTTAGGCAAGGATGCTTCGATGTTGTTCGTAATATTGATTAGGGGATTAGAGATGCTAATTATTTTACTCACTTATTCCTACCTACAAGCTGAAACCCCTTTGATTCTGTATTGATATTTTAAGTGATAATGAGTTATTGATGAATTATTGTAATTTTGTTCATTAATATTATTAAATGATGCATTACTTGATTTGTTGTCCCACATGTCTTGGTGGTGTGATCATATAGGAACTATGCACTAGAGGAAATTGTTGTATATCATTAGTACATGGCTGAGATATTTGTCTGCTAGCTACACACACATACTCCTACACATGTACACTAGTACAATTAATTAATGTATTAATTATTTAAGTAGATTTCTTAACTATTTAATGGAATGTTTATTGATTATGTAAATTATATTGCATACATAATTATCTAGTAGCATTAAATATCTCTTTGACTTTGATTGATGGTTGGTATGATGAATTAAATGAGTATGGTGGGTTGTCATGTACATTTTGGGGGAAATTGTCAAATTGCATTTATTAGTTAGCATGAGAAGAAAGACTTTGTATTTTATTTATTGGTGTTTAATGAAAGTCATTTATATTTTAGTTTTATTTTAATATTTTCCCAAAAATCTAGATAAGGGAGGTTGATGGATAATAATGAGGGTGGTTGAGGAGACTTGGGGAAGGGTGTATGGAAACTTGATAAATAGGGAGAAGAGATGGGGAGGTTGGAGGAGGATGAGAAGTGAAATGTTTGGAAGATATATTTATTATGATGGTTTTCTTTGAGCATTTGTGTTTTCTTGTTCTTGGATTCATGGGCATGGAGGGCCAAGAAACTGAAGGGTTTCTTGGAGTTAGGAAACCGGCTAGGATCCTAGTTGGCTGAGAGGATTTTTTTGTTTCCCTTTGGGAAAGTGAAAGAAAAATGAGTGCTTGGAAGCACATTCCTACTACTAGCAGGACTGCATTGCAAATGGTCATATTCAACAAACTGGGGAGGAGGTATTTCACTTCGTATATTTTGTTATGTTTTTGTGTAAATATTTTAATCGTAAAATTGCCTTCTTATTTATCTCATCCTCTTATTTAGATTTGTATATTTGGATTCACATTTGAAATATTTATCACTGCAATATATTGTAGGTTATTCCATGTATGAAAGAAGAAAATTTTGTTAAATTTTGTTTATACTCAATGCATATGTTTAAAAAATATATGCATATGTTTAACTTAGAAAATATTATTTCATAGTACCCCATTTTACTATGCATATGTTTAACTTAGAAAATATTATTTCATAGTACCCCTTTGAGAGGTGTTACATTTGGTATCAGAGCCTTGCTCATTTTATGTAATTGAAAACTCATATGTTAGGTACCGTAGCTAGTACAGTTGAAGCGAACCCTATTGGATGACTGACTCGGCCAGTTCTCTCAATCCCCACATAAGAGAATTGAATCAATAGGGGAATATGGGCATGCGCATAGTGGATGATGATCTCTCTCTTCCAACAAGGTTTTCCTCAAATAGAGACCCTTCAATCTACCTCCCTGTCGTCGCGCTCAAAACCCTGCAGAGAAAAAGGACAGAGTCGAGTGAAAATGAGAACAAGAACATATGACGAGGGTTTTTGTCAATCAGTTTATTTATTGTGGAAAATCTAGGAGGAGGCACGTATGCCTCATACCCACTTGCCTATCCATACATTTGACAAGCGTCTCTCCTCTTATAAATGCCACGTTCACAATAGTAACTGAGCAACGTATACTAGCTTATAATGGTCAAATCACCCACAATAATGGCGGTGGTGGAAATATTGTAAATTTAATTATATATATGTATATATGTAAAATAAAATAAATTGGAGAGTTGTGTTGTAAATATATAATAAAATCATAGGTTGTTATTTTATAAATGGGAATTGGAAACTATAATTTTGTTTTATATGAAGGTTTATAACTAAATAAAAAGAGAAGGGATACACTTTATATATATATATGTTAATATAATGTTGATGTAAAGTTGAGTAATATGAATATTAAAATGTTAATTGATTAATACAATGTTACTTAAATGTTTTAAAGAGATTATATTTAAATAATCAAAATTGTATTAAGGATTATAATTAGTTAATCAAAATTATATTGATAAATTATGTAACAAACTAGTGTATAAGGTTTTAAGGTGTAACAAAAAAAATTGGCAGGCATTAAGGAGGTATTTAATGGTATTTAGAAGTGTACATAACTTACTTAGATGAAGTTACCGAGATTAAATGTCTTTGACCTTTAACCTATAGCTACTCACTATAAAGCTAATACAAAGTTTAAAGCTAATACAAAGTTCAAGTATCTATGTCAATATAAAGTAAATCTAGACGAAGTTACCGAGATTAAATGTCTTTGACCTTTAACCTGTAGCTACTCACTATAAAGCTAATACAAAGTTTAAAGCTAATACAAAGTTCAAGTATCTATGTCAATATAAAGTAAATCATTGTAAAAAGTTACATAGAATTGAGATTGAAATCTTTTTACATATCCAACATAAAAGGCATTGCTTATTGAAAAAAGATGTTGAAAAGAATATGATGTTGAAGCTAGAAAAATATACGTGTAAATTTCAAATATATTTCTTCATATTGGAAGTAGTAGGTCATTTTACTATGTAGAGTTGGTTTGTAAAAACTTACTAAATATTAAATTAAAAATCATTATCTATAAAGAAAAGTGGTGAAAATAATTATTAACTTTCTAATTTTTTTTAATAAATATTAAATTGATACAAAATTCAAATTCTCTCTTAATATTAAAGCATAAAGAAGGTCATTATACCATGTTAATATAGATTTGAGATTAAAACTAGTATATATAGAGAGAGAATTTGTGAAAATAATTATTAAGTCCATGCCAAGGTTGAAAAGTTCAATTATCTCTTTGTTAAAATGAGTTTAATGTTCTTTATAAAAAATTTAAATAAAATTAATTTTAATCATTATTAAAAAAAACATGTTATATTTCTTTATATTAAAATTGGGCATTATATTGTGTTGAGTTTGGATTCAAAATTCACAATATGTCAAATGAAAATTCAAGAAATTGTCTAAAATATTTTTTGACTTGGTGGAAAGGAATTTTATGATTATTAAGTTGAAATAAGATGCTTCCTCATATTAAAGTGGATTACTTTAAAAAAAAAAAAAGTAAAAATAATTATTAGGTTAGAGAAAGAGATTTTAATCATGATTAAATTGTTGCAAAGTTTTTTTTTAGTTTTAGTAAACCTAAATATGATCAATATTGTTAGTCTTTTTAGGTGTAAGGAATTGATTTATGCTAATAAATTTATTAAAATTACCATTTACTGAAGAAAAAAAATTTATTAAATAAATAAAACATATGGAAAAATGCAAGGATATGTTATAAGTAAGATAATAAGGGGCATAATAAATTAGGTCAATGAAGTTGAAGGAGATAAATATATTAGTGCTTGTGTTTGTAATGAGTAAGGACGTTGGGTCAATGATGGTTGATTAGAGCAATTACGAAGGAATTAACACAAATGATTAGTCTATTTAATTATGTTTAAAGTAGGATAAAATGGTGGGTGAAAGGTAATAGGAGGGAGATTAAATAAAGAGTTAGAATTGAGTTCAAGGTGGATTGGAAATTCATGTACTAGCAATATGATGTAGTATATTGAATAACAAAATAGTAATAGTGGATTAAACATAGGGAAGTGTGCTATGTAAGTGGTAAATTTAATGTATTCTATAAAAGTAAGATAGAGTAGTTGGAGTAAGCAATAAAATGTTTATGAGATAATGAGATAATAAGATGATAAATTTACAGATAATAATTCATTAAGTTAAAAAATGAAGTTGCGCTTAGAATAAAAAAAAAAAGGGCAGCAAATGTAATGGTGGATGAAAATATGTACAAGGAATGCTAAATAAGACAATACAATATAAGGAATGTTAATTAACTCTAGAAAAGATGTTAAGGAATAATAATATGTTGAAAGCATAAGTGAAACCATAAGGCCCTATGTTGTGAACAAAGAACTTGAGTTCAAAATGACAATGGAAATTTTGTGATGATATGTTTTATTACATCATGGGTTGTGGTAATAAATTTGGGCGAATTGCTAATGGTTGACGTAATATTAACACAACTTGTGCTTAGTTATGCATTGATTTGTTAAGTCAATCTAAGTTTATTACTAAGGAATAATGGTAGTAAATGCAAATGAATAAAATAATTATTGTATACCACCACCTTGTGTGAAGATGACCTTGCAGTTAAATCAAAATTGCAAGAAGCAATGCATACTCGACATAATGTTTACAATGTTCAATTAAAGGAAAATTTAACTTAAAGGAAACCAATTTACAAGTCGAATGATAAGCAATAAAAAAAAAAAAGTTCATCCCACAACTAAACTTCTTTAATAGTAGTATGAAGGAACTTGATGAGTGCTAGTGATGCAACTAGAAAGGGCTAGATGCCAACAAAAAAAAATTGGTCAATAGCATGGAGGTATAAAGAATATATAAAATTGAGATGTATGAAGACCAATTTCAAGGAAAGAAAGCCTTAAAGACAAGTAATGTGAATGGACCCTAGTAGGAAACTTACTCTTGATTTGTGATGCTCACCAAAGCAAGGTAGACATGGTACGTGTTACAAGTAGGCACATTTGTAATAGTGATGTGTTGACAGAAATCATGATTTTCCTTGACTGTGATGAAAATAATCATATAACAAAAATTTAACATGATCAAGAATTTAATTTGTATGCCTTAAGAAGAAAGCGAGATTGAGGACAATGACCAAAATATGAAGTGATGAGATCACATGACCGTCAATTAGCAGTATCTTAGACAATGTTCCTAAGCAAGGGAAACTTTGTGATGGTGTATGTATTGTATCACTTGAGTTAGAGTGATAATCAAATAAGTGATAATTTGTTATAATTATCAAGATATTCTTGTATCAAACTCAATAAAAGATTCATTCAACTAAAGAATAGATAATGAGATGAGATTCTAATTGGTTGTCAAACTAGTAGACTATACTTTAAAAATGGAACTTAGAAAGAATAAATATATAAGAGAAGCTTGTATTTTGTTGATTTAATTACCAGTGGTAATAAAATAGAGTTAGGACATAGTAAGGTACCTGCTAAATAGGGATAGTCGCAATCAATATATTAATAGATTCAACATGTTTTAATAAAGTCAAGATCCAATTGGACCAGTATAACACATGGCTTGCTATCATAGAAGACACATATAAGTTGTGCCATGAATTATTCCTCTTATTGAGAATGACCATAACTTCGGGACAAAGTTTCTTGAAGGGTGGGTGTATGTAACGCCCCATGTTTTGACCTTAGACAATTAGAACTTTGGTTTTATTCATCTTGGTAATTCATTGATTAGTAACTATTTGGACTTAGTTAGACTAACATAGACATTTGAGATGTGTATATCTGGACCTATTTGTGTGTTGCATAATGCTATTTTTATTGTTATATGTTAATAATTATGATAGTTATGAGAATGTTCAAACATGCAAATTTAAATATGGAATTTTGGTACATTGACACTAGTTCAAGTTCTATTGTGAATGCATAACAGATGCAAGGCATGATAAAATAGACATGCATTTCTTAATTGAATGTCAATACAGATATGGATCCTTATATGAAAATATGATGTATATGCATGGATATGAGTTATTGGTGAACTAACCTATAGGTCGATGAGCTATTTGATAGCCAAATGACTATAGTGTTGAGGTAACTTAGATGTCGTAGAAATCAAGTATATAGTGTATCCTATAAGTTGTACTTGTTATTTAATTTATGATTTGAAATATTTCTATGATCTATGGTAAGTGTGGTTTTGACAAGATGCATTACTTGCCCAAAGTGGTTGTTTGATGGCGTGACTCTAAGAAAAATAGTTGCACAATATGGCTTGATGTAGGGTGTTGACCCTAGTTCTATGAGGAGGGGTGGAGGTATTTCCCACCGTTTATCCTCTGAAACCTAGACTCGTGGAAGGGTTGTGTGAAGTCATGCTCCCCTAGATGTGTGATGGCGACTGCTAGTTGCCTATTGGGGAAGCTTGGTCGAGATGTATGATACTTCCACTTACAGGTTCTATCTGGAGTTAGGTCAATATAGTTGACGCTCCAGCTTAGTCCAACAGAGGAAAGGATAGGATGGAAGATGGAAGTAGGTTAGGAAGGAAGGATGCTTCGATGTTAGTTCAGAATATTGATTAGGGATTAGAGATGCCACTATTATTTACTCACTTGGTTCCTACCATGTTTAAAACCCTCTTTTGATTTCCTATTGATGTTTTAAGTGTGATAATGAGTTATTGATGAATTAGTGTAATTTTGTTCATTAAGATTATTA
>SNQJ01S0010224.1:122942-148116 GCA_010110895.2 Picea sitchensis | reverse complement strand
TTAAGCATATAATAATGAGAAAGGACCTTATATACCTTGGAATGATCAGATGTAGTGATATTATGAGTCTAAACACTAGTGATGAAGGGTATAACAATGGCAAAAAGTATGGGCAAAAAGGGTACAATATGTGGTCCTAACAACCTACAGTTCAGATAGAGTTTGTTGAATTTGCGGCCCTAGAGATTGATGAAGAGCAGGTGAAACCAAGGAAGAAAGATGCAGATGTCAAAGAGATGCAACAACAACTCAAGAAAGTTCAACATACCATAGCTCAACTCTACCAGGAGAACAAGGAATTGAAAAGGAAACTAACAGAAACACTCCTGAAGCACAAATACCACATAGTAAAGAAAGTCAAAAAGCTCCTACTTCACCCACAAAAAGAGAAAAGAACATACAATGGTTGAAAAAGAAGCTAAGAGAATCTCAAGACCAGATCATCAAGCTCAAAGAAGAAAAGTGAATATCAGAGGAAGGGATCATGAATCATTAAAAGAAATGCACACCAGTTGTTAGTACATGGATTTGCAGTTGGTTAAAAATCAAGAATTGCTACCTGAAATTCATGTATCCTTTTACTTAAAATTTTGGGTAAAATAACAAATTCATTTTATTTAAGCTAATTTTGGCTTTTATGTCCAAATTTTTGCTCTCAGTTTTTTCTTTTCATAGTTTTACTGTTTTTGGAAAAATATTGGCTCGAGGGGCCAATATCTAAAGCTACAATCTATCATCACTTGTCATCACCACAAGACAAGGGTTAGCATTGACTTAATACAAGCATCATATACAATCAAACAAGCCTAGAGAACCTGCAAACAACACAACATGGGTTAGCATAAATCAACACAACACATGTCAGTGGTTAGTCACACAAGTCAGTACTCAAAGAAATTGACGAGCCATGGTAGAAGCCCACGAGGAGGGGCCAAAAACACCTAGCACTACAGCTCATACCAAGCGTCCAAATGTTCAAAGGAGATCCTCACAGGAGTTAAAGGGTAAGATTGCAGCTGTCAAAATGTTCATTCGGGTGTCAAAACAAACCATTCAATAGAAGTTAAACACTTACACATCAAACACTCAAGCTGTTATGATATACATTTTCTCAATTAGGTTTTATGGATTCCATAATCACGCGTCGCTATTCTTATTTCTTGGTCAGAATGCATCCAGGTGTAGAGTTTCAATGCCAAATATTTCCAAACTCCAAGCATTGTCCAGATTTCAAAATTGGCTCAATATTGAACAAGATCGCTCAATTATTGAAGTCGGGTTCTGAGATGGTCGGAGTTAAAACCTCAAGGGAATGCGGCGTCGCGACTCAGTTTGTTGAATATTGGGTTTGGGTTACGACTTGAGATATGGATGAAGAAGAGGAAAATGTGATTGTTGTAGTATAGGAGTCAGTGCTTGTTATAACCCTAATTTGCACCAGACATGCTTACCTGGCATCAGGCCATCTCAGATTCCTTCTTTGCCAAAACACTATTGAACAATTCTTCTAAAAAACTCCCTTTTTAAAGGTACATGCTAGCTAACCCACTACAACCCACTTGGATCTACAGTGTCCACGCTAGCTGACCCACTATAGCCATGTGGACCTACAAAAGCACGAAAAATGGAAAGTTGTTGATGGAACACACAATTTTGGGCAAGTGAACTAAACCTTTCGACCATGCATGGCCGGTCATTCGACCAAATACCTATCCCTTTCTAGCCTATAAAAGAAGGGGTAGGGGTCCCATTTGAAAAGAGGAAAATCATAGTAAAGAGACTATACCCAATTGAGCATTCCCCTTGTCCCAACCTTTAGCCATCCTTATGCAAAGAGAAGTATAAAGAAAAGTAGCTGGAGGACAGTTGAAAAGGAGCCCAGGACCAGTTTCGATGAGCAGTGCCAATCACATATTGTAAGTTTACTCTTGTGAAGATTAATACAAAAGGAATACTTTTCCCATCCCTCCATATCGTGTGTTCAAGTTGAATATTTATTTTATGATATTGTCACAACTAACCCAGCAATTAGTATATAAAATGCATGTTCGCAGCTTTTGTTTGTTCATGTGTGAACGCAGGTCAACTTTGGGAGTAGATTTGCAATCAAAGAGCGAGTGAAAGAAAGGGGATCGACATCAAATGAAGGACTCAAGGTAGAGTTACCGAATATTGTTTTCACCTTTGTATTACATGAATGTGGGGTTTTGTGTTGGGAGAATAGGAAAGAGTAGAAGCCTTTGAAATGGTCATTTTCTGCATGCATGATTAGAGCCCTTAAATGCTAAGTCCATAGGAGGGATTCCCACCCACAACACAATTGGTGACCATACTGGGGATCTCTAGGGTTTCTGGGAGTCCTTTTTTGGGTATTTCTAAAAACTTTGTTTCATTACTTGGTTTTAGAGTTTTTGCAAAAGTCTGATTTAGCAGGGATTCTGGTCTTCCATACCAGTACTCCTTGCTTTCTTTGCTTGGTTGCATTTTCTTTTCGGGAAGTCACAGAGGTGCACGCATCATGTATAACGCATGCATCCGTGTACACGTGCCCAATCTTCACACAGAACGTGTGGACACGCTAGATGATGAAGTAAAAGTAGCGTGGCTAGGTTCAGAAATTTTTTATTAGAGAGACAATCATCCTCTCCCTTGTCAGAAGTGATCCTTCTCAGGGGTTTTCTGGAACTCATTCTAGTCTCTGTTTTTTGCAGTTTGTAGCTTAGGTTTCACCTTAGATTGGTTTTGTTCTATGAAATTTTCCTTGAATTGTTTTCTTTTTCTATCAAAGTAAGTTTCTGAGTCTTCAAGAGATTTTGGTTCTCAATACCAGTAGTCTCTGCCAGTGCTTGATTTCTTGTATTTTCATTTTTTGAAGATTTGCAGAGGTACACACGGCCTACATAAGGTCTGCATGTGTGTACATGCACTCTAACCTTACACAGCTCACGTGCACACGTTGGCTGTTGATCTGTCACCATCATTCCTGTTAAGAAAATTTTTGTTTAAGAAGAGGTAGTCATCCTTTTCCTTGTCAAGAGTTATACCTCTCAAGTTTCTTGGTCTCCGTAATAGTAGTCAACAACTTAGGTGTGATCACAACAATAACTTTATTTTTCATTAAAAAGTTTTTCATAGGGTTTTTAGACAAGTGTGAGAGTCTGATTTCATCAATTTGTGTGTTATTGTCAGTAACTCTTTGTGATCTGTGCTTAGGCCAAAAGTTTTCTTGGTCTTTACTTGTCGACATTTTTCCTTTTTGCTTTGTGAGCATTAAATAAAAAATAAAAAAACTCTTTTATTTCTTGGTTTGGTTAAGTAGTTGTTGATTTGCATTAGTAACCAGGAAAAGTTTTGTTTTCATAAGTTCTTGGTTGTTTACTTAGGACAATAACTAGCTCTTAGTCGAGCGAAATCATGTTTTGAGTTTGTTGTTCAAAGATCTTAGAAAAAAATTTAGTTTGAAAAGTTGATTAAGAATTGTGTCAAGAAGAAGTTATTTTGTTTCCATCTTTCTGTTTATCTTTTCTTTCGTCTCTCAAACATCATTAGTTTCACTTTCATAACCTTTGAATTAATACAATCCATTAAAAATTAACGATTAATTAAAATCAACTAGACTTTATGTTTGTAGGGTCCATCAATTAGTCTAGGCTAGAGCCTTGATTTAGGTTGGAGAGGAAACTCTTCAAGGCTACAAAACATACATAAGAGTCTGTGTTAGGGAGTGTTAAAGTCCAGTATAGTGAAAGTTATCTGGGACCTCCTCTAACACAGGGGCTAAACACTAGGTCGCATGAGGAAAGGTAGTGGAGATAACCCCTCCAAAGCCGGACCAAGCATAGTGGGGAACACATATAGAGGGCTTGTCTTGGGATTCTGTCGATTGCATTTGCCACGGAGCTTCATGGGTCTCAAATCTGTTTGAGGTCCTCATTTGTCTTCTGGACCACTTTCTTTTGATACCCTTGATAGGTTTCGGGCTTAATACCCTGCTCATTGTAGTCCACCCGACTGTCAACTGTACCCATCTGGTGACTATTCACGAGTTGGCAACTTAGTTGCCTTTATTCTAGGGACTTACACAAGTGACTGTGCGGGTATACCGCGGTACCTAGGGTAGACGTCGGGCCATTATTTGAAGAGTATACCCAGAGGGTGCTTCCGTATTCGAGTTGCACTTGCACTGGTAATTTTTTCTAGTGTTGGTTGGTGTAACTGTTCTTCTAACTAGTTAGTCGTTTGCTTGATTTTTTCTTTAGTAACTTTTAGTGTGTGCTCTATGCTCCTTAGTTTTCCATAGTGAGTTAGTCAGTAATTGATTTGGGTCTCTGACCTAGGGTGGTAGACCGCCCACTCCACCGGTCATGAGGATTTTTTCAGTTTTCCACTTAGAAATGTGGAGCCGCCACTTTATAGGCATTATTTTGATAACATTGATTTGTCAGAGTCAGTGTGTGAGACTTTTACGGACTTGAACGATCCTGCAAAGGGATAACCTATGCATAAGATATTCATGGCTAAAGTTCCCAATGATACCAACCAAGAAACCCCTTTGCAAGGGGATTCTTGTTCTTTTCCTTTCTTCGGAAATGTTGGTGTCCCTTTGATGGCCACTTTGTACATTCCTGGGTTGAATGTGGGACTATCGGTTTGGTTGGGTACCATTCCAAATGTCTCAAATTCTCTTGACGCTTCTTAGTTAATCACCTTAAGTCATGGGCACCCTGTTGATGTTTCTTCATCAACAAAGTCTTCTTCTCCTCCTTCTCCCGCCTTTAGTGAAAGTACAGTTACTAGTAACCAGAAGTCTAAATGAAATAGAAAGAGGAAGAATAGGAAGAAGAAATCACCAACCTCTGCGAGTGGTGTTGGAGATAGGTCCTCAACCTCCGCAATTCATGTTGAATACTAGCACCCAGCCTCTACAAGTCATGCTGGGGGAAAGCACCCACCCTTTACAAGTCATGCTGGGGGAAAAAGTCCAATCCCTGCTAGTCATACTGGAAATAGCTCTGTAGCCTCTGCAAGTCATGTTATCGACCCATCACCAACCTCTACAAGTCATGTTGGAGATGTGCAACCAGCCACTTCCAGTCATTTTGGGGGCATTGATTCTATTGAGAAACCTAGATGGACAGGACGTAAGCCTAAGTTCCCTTGTAAGCTTTGCAAGGGAGATCACCTTACTCATTTATGCCCTGGCCTTCCAGAGGTACAAATATTGTGGTCCCTGTCTGCAAAATCTTCTGATTCTAAGTCTTATGAGGTTTCCTCACAGTTTATTCATCCATTGGTTGAGAAAGTGCTCATGATGATGCAGTCATCGGCTGATCCCACTCCTCTTTTGAGGGCTGAGGTGCCTTCAGACCTTGTTGTCTCTCAGCCTATTCAGCCATTGGTTGAGAAAGTGGTCATGCCGATGTAGTCATCGGCTGATCCCACTCCTCTGTTGGGGGGTGAGGTGCCTTTAGACCTTGTAGTCTCTCAGCCTATTCATCCATTGGTTGAGAAAGTGTTCATGCCGATGCAGTCATCAGTTGATCCCACTCTTGTTTTGAGGGGTGAGGTGCCTTTAGACCATGTAGTCTCGCAGCCTATGCAGTCATTGGTTGAGAAAGTGGTCACGCCATCACGATCTTCGGTTGATCCCACTCTTCTCTTGGAGAGTGTCGAGTCTACCAAAGTGGTCACGTCGTTGCAATCTTCGGTTGATCCCACTCTTCTCTTGGAGAGTGTCGAGTCTACCAAAGTGGTCACACCATTGAAATATTCGGCTAATCCCACTCTTCTCTTGAAGAGTGTTGAGTCTACGAAAGTGGTCATGCCGATGCCTTCTTCAGTTGATCCCACTCCTCTCTTGGGGAGTGAAGTGTCTACCAACTATATTTTCAGCATTTTCAGTTTCGTACTTTTAGAACAAGGGGGCATTCCACTCGCTCCGATCACACTCCCTCCAAGCCCTAGGATGCTTTCCTTTGATTGGAATGATCTTGTTGAGCCTTGTCTTCCTTCTTCTGTACCTTTTCAAATAAGGGTTGAAGTTAATTCAACAAACATTTATCGATGTATTGTGGATGAAGGAGCCTCTACAAGTATTTTATCCTCCTCGGTTTGGAAAGTCTTGGGATCTCTCGAGCTTTTGTCTTCTTCGCATGAATTGTTGGCTTTTGACAGACGCCCTAGTGAATATTTGGGGGTTCTTCCTTAGTTACCTATCTTGTTAGGTGGGAATATTGTCCTTGTTGATGTTATAGTGGTGCAAGGCTCGTTAGATTTCAATATGCTTCTCAGGCGTGATTATGTATATGCTATGAACGTTGTGGTATCTACACTCTTCCAAGTGATGCATTTCCCTCACAATGGAAGCATTGTCACTATTGACCAGCTGGCATCTGATAATCACCATCCTAATTCAACGTTAGTTCAGGCTTCCCCTTTATATGTTCCTAGTGTTCGTGTAGACTCCACACTGCCACGGGTTAATTATGTGGCATCTTATCCTCGACGTTCAATTGCTTCTTAGAAGGAACCTATGCAATCATGTTTTCCTTCTCAAGACTTGGAATCAACAATTGATCCATTGGTTTATCCAATGGGGGCATGGGATCCCTTGCTTCCCCCTCTTGGTCCAAGTGGGCTTGATTATCTTTCTGAGTCTGATCTCGCTGTTTGTATATCCTCACACCCTCATGCTTATGATTCTTCATTGATAGACTTTGCCAGTCTTGGTCAGAACCTCCATTGTCATATGGAGTATGGTCAATTTACTTCACCCTTTGGGACTGTCGACCCTCGTTTGCGTGATTTCTCAGATTTTGAATTACCTTCAGATGAGGCTATCCTTGAAGCCATGATTACGGTTTCTATACCATGGGAGGAATTACACCATGGTTTGTGTTTTCTTCCCTTTTGGGAGACTTTCCAAGTTGGATATCGAAGAGACTCTTAGTATGAACCTAGCAGCGGGCTCTACCTGAACCAGTTTCATACATGAGTCGTAGCCCCCAATGGGTCTTCTTTTAAGCCCTTTTCAGACCCTCTAAACATGAAAATATTTTTGAGCGATCTTGTTGTCTTTCACGCTTGTTAAACTGAAATTTGAAGGCACGTCTGTCCTGCGGTAGTTTACCCCTTTTTCAGTCCGGATGGTCAACTGTACGAACAAAGGTATACTCTAGGAGCCTCGGTTCTCTAGAAGAGTATTCTCAGGTAAAATTTTACCCCTTTTTCAGGCCTGAGAGACTAAATTTATGAAAAAGGAACCCCCATGGAGTCCATGGTTAAGATCTTTTCAGACTCCCTAAAATTGAAAAGATTGTCGAGTGACCTTATTATTTCACACTCGTTAAAATGTTCCAGAAGAACATTCCTGACGGAGTCCATAGTTAAGATTTTTTCAGACTCCTTAAAAATGAAAAAAATGTCGAGTGATCTTGTCTTTGTCACACTCATTAAAATGGTTTTGAATAGACATCTTTTTGGTGCTAATTTACCCCTTTTTCGAACCGACTAGACTACCTTCGAAAAAGGTACCACAGTGGAGTCTTCTTTTATGTTTTTTAATGACCGAGCTTACCTTCTCTTGGCTCGTTAAAATTACATCGAAGGACGTTACCATTGTGTGTCTTATTAATCGCATTTGCATACCCGCATCTTTGGCCTAATGTATGTTTCTCTCAATTGAACCATCTAAAGCATGCCTTATACGCAAGCCCTGTAGCACTTTACCTTTGCGTCTTGATACCTTTGGCCACGGGAAGAATTTTTCTGAGTGTCTTTGCTCTAAACATCAGTCTTGTCCTTGCACCTAGAACTAGTATGTTTGCAATACTCGTTCCTCCTTTGTAATGTAACATTCTTTTATTCTTTTTCAACAAAAAAAAAGTCAAAAAAATCAAATATACCCCAAAAAGAGGAAGGGAAAAGTATTTTCTTTTTTATTTTGGCAGCACAATGAGTCGCCCTTGGACAAAGCACATCCTTTCATTTTTTAGTCAAGCTCTGGGATTTAATATGACCTTAGGAAGTTATTCTCGCTACATAGAGTTGTGTCCTCCTCTGTTTGGTTATTCTTCCAAGCATATGGAGAGTTTGTGTTTCCTCCTGCATCGTGAACTTATGTCAATGCCATGCTGCCTGAGTCTCATCATTTTTCGTGCTATTGTCCAAGGGAATTTTTTACCAAGACTGAGTCGGCCCCTCTGCATTTTGTCTCTTTCCCTCATGCCCGACCATCCCGAAAGTCCAATCAAGTCTTTGTTCGGAATCAATGAAGCCTTCAGTCTAATCCTCAAAGTCCTTTAGTCCATGCCTGACGAGTCATCGAAGACCTCTGGGTAGTGAAGTCATACACTCATATTACACTCCTATCTGATTTTTGAAGATTTCGAAGTTGTTTCTTGAGCTCTGAAGACCTCATCTCCAGCCATCAGGCCTTATCAGCTTCTAGAAGATGGATACTCTACATGTATATATTTTTTATTTCGAGATGTAGCTCCATTGTGTATTTCTCGCGGCTACACTTTATATAGTTATATGACATGGATCTACAGTGTATTTGATTGGCAACCATGATTTTATTTCATCCTGAGCATGGGTATGCCTGCCTCGGTGAGACAATTGTTATTTTGCAGATGGCACCTCCCGATTTCTAGTCCCTGGGCTCACTTGTTTGGAACGTTGGTGAAGATTGATAATGTATTTCGGCCATCAGATGCTCTTCTCACCTCACACATTAGGGGGCATCTTTTATAACCCTAATTTTCGCCAGACATGCTTACCTGGCATCAGGCCATATTCCTTCTTTGCCAAAACACTACTAAACAGTTCTTTTAAAAAACTCCCTTTTTAAAGGTACACACTAGCTGACCCACTACAGCCCACATGGACCTACAAAAGCATGAAAAATGGAAAGTTCTTGATGGAACACACAGTTTTGGGCAAGTGAACTAAACCTTTCGACCATGCATGGCCGGTCATTCGACCAAATACCTAGCCATTTCTAGCCTATAAAAGAAGGGGTATGGGTCCCATTTGAAAAGAGGAAAATCATAGTAAAGAGACTATACCCAATTGAGCATTCCCCTTGTCCCAACCTTTAGCCATCCTTGTGTAAAGAGAAGTATAAAGAAAAGCAGTTGGAGGACAGTTGAAGAGGAGCCCAAGACCAATTTTGAGGAGCAGTGCCAATCACATATTGTAAGTTTACTCTTGTGAATATTAATACAAAAGGAATACTTTTCTCATCCCGCCATATCATTTGTTCAAGTTGAATATTGATTTTATGATATTGTCACAACTAACCCAGCAATTAGTATATAAAATGCATGTTCGCAACTTTCTGTTTGTTCATGTGTGAATGCAGGTCATATTTGGGAGGAGATTTGCAATCAAAGAGCGACTGAAAGCAAGGGGATTGACATCAAATGAAGGACTCAAGGTAGAGTTACTGAATATTGTTTTCACCTTTGTATTACATGAATGTGGGGTTTTGTGTTGGGAGAATAGGAAAGAGTAGAAGCCTTTGAAATGGTCATTTTCTGCATGCATGATTAGAGCTCTTAAATGCTAAGTCTGTAGGAGGGATTCCCACCCACAACATTGCTAAAGAAGAGAAAACGAAATGAGGAATGGGAGAATAATAATCAACAGCAGTTAAAAGCCGCAAAAGCAAAGAGTGCTCAAAAACGGAAACTGATCTTCAATAGAGATGAAAAATATATCAATGAATATAGGCACCAGGAGCAGGATCTTATCAAATTGATGAGATACGCCAAATTGAGAGGAGTTTTCTATGTTGTTCTAGAAGCCAAGTTGTTATTCATTATTTGAATTCGTGGGATTAATGGCATGCATCCAAAAACAAGAATGATTTTGCAGCTTCTGCTTTTGAGGTAGATATTCAATGGTGTCTTTTTCAAAATGAATAAAGCAACATCAATATGTTGCAAAGAGTTGAGCCATATGTGACCTATGGGTAAATTTTTTATAGCTACCATAATTTGAAGAGCATCAGAGAGTTTATCTATAAGAGAGGTTTTGGAAAGGTAAACAAGCAGAGGAGACCCGAGGAGACCTGAGGAGACCCAAGGGGACCCGAGAGGGCCTGAGGACAGAAGTATGGATACATGACTTTAATCCTATGAGGCATGTTCTTCTAAATATATTTCTGACATTGAAGATCTATGAAGGTCATTTTATCAGTATGTCTTTCTATATATTTTTTTTTCTTCTACTAGGATAAAATGCAAATTTTGAGAATCAAAACTTGCCATTGATAGGTAGATCTATGAATAGCAGAGATTATGTTGTAACATTCCTATTTTATCATTGTATTATTCAAGTATCTTGATTAGTTCATTTGACATAAAGGATCTTTCGTTTGATAAATTTTCTTCTTTATGTTTTCTTATCCATTCTTCTTTCTACACAAACTTTGTCTGATAAGCATCTTGAGTGCCTTCAGTCTTTAGGATATGTTGACTCCATGCCCAATGGAACATTTTATGGACCTTTTCTGTTCCTTATCTCCTTCTCATCTTTTTGACCCATTCATATAAACAAATTTACACACCCATATTCAAATGTTTCTAGGCTCACCTCATTTGCAGTCTAAGGGTGACTTCTAGAGCTAACATTTTTGGCATCGTTGTTGGGGACGGAGATGAATGAGAAATATTCCCCTGGAGAATGACATTGATAAGATCCATCTTGTGATGGTGAACAAGGACTGGTCATATATTCAGGACTGCATCTTTCACCTGGAAACCCCACTCCATGAAGGAAGAACTTGTTGGTGACTTCACTCATACGGGACAAAAATAGCAATGGAAGCTATCTTGGCTCGGAGGTTTGCACCTCTCAATTTTTCAGTTATTCCTGGTTTTCCTAATCCTGTGCCTTCTTTCCCATAATGCATGGATTTTTTTCCTATATTCTATGGAGATGAAGGGGATAATCTTGCCCAACATCTCATAGATTTTCATCAGTGCATATATCGGTTGGATATCTATCATGAATATGCTCTCATGAATATGTTCATATACTCATTAAATGGTGATGCTCGAAGATGGTATTGGTCACTCTCTATTGCTAGCATATCTTCTTTGCAGGAATTTCATGTAGCTTTCCATAAGTATTGCAAGAGGTATTATTCTTCTGATATACTTCTTGAAGAATGTTGTGAAAATTCCAAGTCTTACATTTAGCAGACAATAGATTTTTTTTGTGTGATAAGTTTTGTGAAGATTTTGATGAAAGATAAATTAAGGAAGAGTTCATTCTTGAAGAGAATACTACAAATTCTTATATTCAAGATATATTTGAAACTTGTGATAGTCTTGTTCAAGATGAATTTGATCATGAAATGATTGGGGATAGTAATGTTGAAGATTGAGATCAGGGTGTTTCCCTTTTCTATAAAGTTTCAAAAGGTGTTGAAGCGGAAAAGATAGAATTTATGGCAAATTCTATTCTTCCTGTACCTTGCATTTCAGATCCTATTGAACAACAATATGCTGGAAATATTGAAGAACTGCAAGAATAGTTGATCCTACATTCATCACTAGCAGTTGAGCAGACATCTCTACAAATCATCAAGCTTGCATTCACTATGCTTGAACCTGTATCTGCAGACAATAACAAACAACCTATGATGAGCAGTGAAATTAGCCCACAACCATGTTCAGATTTGCAGGTAGCTGAAAATGACAACCATTATCAGGAAGAGGTATTTCTTTACAGTTTCATTGATCCTTTTGTTGATTATCTGGAGACTTTGAGCAGTTCAAATGTCAAATTGTTTATGTCAAAGAAATATTGGTTTTGTTGCCCTTTTGAACTGCATATCAATATTCCATGGGTTCTTGAATTCATGATTTCTAGATCAGAAGTTTTACCAGTTAGTCAGATACTTATATGGCTTCATTGGAAGCACAATTTTACCTACTATAAGGAAGTAGTTGATCAGGTAGGATTAGGAAGTATAAATCTCTCTTCTCGAGCATCTTGTTTGCAGTTAGTTTTCAATTTCAAATAAAAAGAAGAGGTTCTCTTAGGCATGCAGGTTTCCTGGACAGAGTTGAAGGAATGAAAGGCCACTGATCTACAAGTTCTTGGCAGCTCGTGGGGAGCATGCCATCCCCTATGGAGCCAATTTTAGTACATGGATTTGGAGTTGGTTAAAAATCAATAATTTCTACCCGAAATTCCTGTAGTCTTTTACTTAAAATTTTGGGTAAAATAACAAATTGGTTTTATTTAAGCTAATTTTGGATTTTATGTCCAAATTTGTGCTCTCAGTTTTATCTTTTCATAGTTAATTCACTGTTTTTGGAAAAATATTGACCTGAGGGGCCAATATCCAATGTTGCTAGCTATCAACACTTGTCATCACCACAAGACAAGGGTTAGCGTTGACTTCAGCCAAGCATCATATACATCCTAACAAGCCTAGAGCACTTGCAAACAACACAACATGGGTTAACATAAATCAACACAACACATGTTAGAAGTTAGTCACATAAGTCATATGTTGGCCCTTGGTTTTGGAAGGAAGCAAATATCAAGGAAGAAAAGGGAGCAAGCGAACTTCGCGGAAGACACGGTGACTGATACTAGGTCGAAGTGAGCAAAGAGCAGAAAAGATGGAGTGAAGCCGGAGAAAGGAAGTCGTTCGAAAAGGAGATCGAGAATGATAATTCAGCAAGAAAGAAGGATCATGGACACTCAGCAAGAGGAAAAATCCATTGTTAGATGCTTTAAAGCACCATGCAAGAAGGGAAAAAAGGCAGGTTGGAAAATCCCTGAAAACATGGGTCAAGTTTACCTAGGGTTTTGGTATCTAGGGTTTTGACTCCTAGGTTTCAACCTAAGGATGTCGATGAATCATTGTAATGTATAAATAGAGGTCTAAAGGGCCTAGGTTGGGTCGGTATGATAATGGTGTTATTGTTGTTGTTGGTATTGAGTTGGTTGAGAGAGGAGTATTGTGTGAGAGAGAAGTGTTGAGTACAAGAGCCTTCTGGATTGTAAGATCTTCAGCTAGGTGAGAAGATCAACCCTGCAACTGGGTGCGCAGGGAGGGGAGAGAAATGAAGGAGAATAGAGAAGATCTGCTAGCTAAGAGAGTCGATAAGAACTGTATTCTTTACTTAAATATAATATAGCATAGTTCTAAGGATGTAGGCCTAGAGAGAGGGTGAACCATGTATATTTTTTGTTGTGTGTGATTGGTATTTTGTATCTATCATTTATATATTGTTATTGCATTGTTGTGGTAGATCTGATAGATGCATGGAATGGATCAAAGCTAATAAGTGATATATGAGTGTTGTGTTGTTCTTGTGTGAGATACACTTCATATTCCCTTTGTTTGTAGACATCTCTATCCTACAACCCCCTCATAGATGCTTCGGGTGAGACTGCATCTGCTTCGCAGGTGTTTTTGAAAGGGCCAGTAGCTAGGGCTTGTTGGTGCAGTCTTGGAGCTGAACCTTGGATCTAACCCTGTGCCAACAAATGGTTCCGTTGTCAGAACCAGAATCTTCTTGAGGGAATGTCAAGGTGGTTTCCATCGAAGAAATATATCTTTACCGATATACACAAGATCTTATTTGGAGGAATCCATCATGAGCTATATGAGTGGCTAGCTAGATTAGCAGATACCCAGTTTGAGATCTGATCTAGACTTCCTGTGGCTTGGGCGTCGGAGTTGATCAAGAAGGTCAAGAAAGTTGATAAAACCATATCACGAGCAGTAGATCACTGGTTTGATAGTACCATTGGAGGGTACATCACAGAGTTTGTTGTTGATAGAGTATAATCGTATAGCCAAGCCGAGAGATATTTTTTCAAGGGACCTCGAGGGAAATTTTTTAATTTTCTAAAGTTGAGAATCAAGATGTTATTGCATGAGAAGAACATCTTGAATATATAATAGATTGGTCGGATCAAGAAAGGCTAATGTTCAAAAATTCAGACAGCGACAGTGACACAGAAGCTGGACATATGCGCAGTGGGAGAGTATTTAGAGAAGTTCATCTTGAGAACCTGTTTAAGAAGAACTACGGGGAGGAAGGTTTCTATAGTGTTGAAGAGCATCAAAGTAAGTACGGGTATCCTTCCTTTTGATTAAGTATTAAGCAACCAGAGTAATCCCAATCACTAGAGCGTCTAGAGAACTGTCAATAGTAATCCACCACATATTCAGTCAAGAACCCTAGGAAGATCTATGGCAAATGGGATGAGACTCCCTATATTTAGGGGATATGGATCTGAAGATCTTGATCAACATTGGTTCCTATGTGAAGCTGTATGGAACATTAAGAATGTCACAGATGAAGCTGTCAAAAGAACTCAGTTCAGTACAACTCTCAGAGATCGCACATTGAGTTGGTACATGAAACTTGTCCAAGGACTTGCACAGCCTAAGCCATTGAATCAGATCAAGAATGTGTTGATTGCAGAATCAAAGAAACCTAAGTCAGAATCCCAATGTATCACAGAGCTGAAAGAGATCAAACAGAAGGTGGTTGAACCTTTTTGGGAGTTTGATAAGAGATTCAAGACCTTAACAAGCAGATTGACTTTTCAGATCCCAGACGAACAAAACAAGGAATGGTTCATTCCTACCCTTCTACCACACATCAGAGTTCCCCTGATGCAACAGAATATTTTTTTGCAGGCTGAGGCATTGGAGATCACCATGAAGCTAGAATCATCCCCTATGGGAGAATCCAGCTTAGGTATGAGTCAGATCCTGAGTCAGCTAACTAGTTTGTCTCTGCAGGTCAAAGATATGAAGAAAGACAAGGGAAAAGATAAAAGAGAAGACATATAGTGTGTCATATGAAGATAAGAAGGACATGATAAGGAACACTTCCCTCTATTCAATGAATACTTGGCTTCTAGAGCCTCGATCCCCTTGAAGCAAGTCACCTTGCCCTGGTGCGAGGTATGCAAAAACAGACATCGTACTGGTGAGTGATATTATATGCAAAAGTATGTTCAGACACCTACAAATTTGTATTGTACATTCTGTAAGTCCATAGGACATGATGATAGGTATTGTAGGGCTTATGATCTGATACATGAAAGGTCAAGAGACATATATAAGATTCAAGGCGAAGTACAATAAGAAGGAAACACTACACAGTACAACTCTCCAGGAAGAGGAAACTTCAACCCTCGCGGTGGATTCAGAGGAAGAGGACGAGGAGGATGAATGAGTCGAGGTCGAGGAAAGATCATCTGTTATAACTGCACATTTCTAGGACACCTTGCAAGGGATTGTCAGAACCCTTGTACCACTTGCAGCTACTGCAGCTAGTTTCACCATGTTATAGAAGATTGTCCTATTCTACTAGCTAAGCTTCAGGAAAGACGAGGACCTTCACAGAACCCGCAAGTGCAACTGATCTATGATGAACCTCATGGAGAAGACCCTAGAGTCATTTTTATAACCAGAGGAGGTGTTGTTACAGGAGAAGACAGACTGACCCACGGGAAGACTACAGAAGATTCAGGAATCAGGAAAGTTGCAGAGAAGACCCAAACTTTTGATGCAAAGAAAGAAATAAAAATATTTGAGGAAGAAAGAATAGAGTTCAGAGGAGACCAAGGTTCTTCATCGAAGACAAAACCAGAAGTAAGAGAGTATGGAATGCCTCACGCATTTGATCAGTCTGTTTCACCAAGAGAAGGAAAAGAGGTAAGCAAGCTCATGGAATTTAGACATACTTATATTAAGTTGATTCAAGATGAAATCGTTGCACAAGAATTACAAAATTTAATCAGAAAATATGAGAAAGGAAAGATAGATCCCTTACTGAATAGGGAAGTACACCAAATCGGTAAGAGGAGAAGGACAAATAAGGAATTACATTTGAATGCTCAAATAGGAGAGTATGAGATAGACTATGTGGTCCTCGACTTAGGGTCGAAGGTCAATGTCATGATGAAGCAAACTTGGGCATAGATGGGAAAACCAAAGTTGATTTATTCCCCTATCAAGATTAGGATGGATAATCAACAAGTTGTAAGTCCTTTTGGAAGATTGGAAGATGTCCATGTGGACATCGACAGAGTAAGAACGTTTGCAGATTTTGAGGTAATTAAAATAGTTGATGACAGTTTCCCTTACCCTGCGCTATTAGGAATTGATTGGGCTTTCAATAATTCCACTGTGGTTGATTTAAAGAAAAGATGTATGACTTTTGAAAGAAATGGCCTCAGGGTCATAGCACCTTTATATCTAGATGAAGGTCAGTGATACACAGAGCCCATCAGAGAGGAAGACTATGCATACGAACTAGAAAACATATATAAACTAATAGCCAGACAACAGGATTGCATTAATCCTACAGTTGATGGGAATCTAAGCTGGAGAAGTGACAGCGCATTCTCATCAGACTCAGAAGAAGCACTAGAGAACTGGTAGAACTAGATGTATGAAGTCTCTATAAGGAGATGTGTTATATTAACCAAATAAGTTCACAGGATCGACACAACAGTAAGTAACTTACCCACATTTGATGGTCTGAATCCGTTAGAAGCCTTCCTATCAGAATTTGAAGAAAGTGTACTAACACAACAGAGGTTGTTGGCAATGGATGAGGCCTTGAAAGCCACACCAACAAGATGGTAGGGGATGCACAAAAGTAATATCACAGACTGGACACAATGCCATACTTTGATGACAGTGAGGTTCTCAACACAACTCAAAATCTGTGAAGTAAGATACACAGGTTGAAGCTCCCCAAAGGACCATGTGTGAAGTTACGAAGAGGCCTGGAGTGACATTTTGCAAGAACAGTGGGTGCACAAATTCATTAACACGCTGGATACAACCCCTATTAACTGGTACCTTCAAGCAGAGTTGTGCCTCATCACTACAGATTGGGAAGGTATGACTCTGAATTTTATAACTACCTTCTTATTTGATAGTCAATACCCTTCAGTAGATCAAGTGCTATGGATTGTCAGATAGAAATTATTTGAGGAGGCATCTAGCCTTCCTTTGGAACGAGAAGAGGATGAATGGACTGCGCCTCTACAAAAACTGCAAGGATGTTACAACATCAATACGGATGAAGACGATGATCCCAGGAAAGTGAAGATCGTAGAAACAGAAGGCCGAAGAGATGTGGAAGGACCAAGAGTTGAGCTACCATTCATTGGACAGCTGATCAAGATTAAGAAAGTCAATATTGGAACAAAGGAGACACTGAAGCTTGCCAATATCAGAGATTATTAGGATGTTGCTACCATTGACAAGATTACTGAGTTGTTTCACGAGTATTGGGACTTGTTTCTGACCAAGTTCACTCATATGAAGGGAATCAAAGGACCTATGGGTGAGATGAGGATCCCTTTGAAACCAGATGAAAGACTAGTCAAATGGAGACCCTACAGACTGAACCCCAAATACAAGGAGAAAGTGAAGATTGATCTTGACAGAATGCTGGAAGCAGGGATTATAGAACCTGTCGAAGAATCAGAGTGGATCAGCCCTATGGTGGTGCAAGACAAGAAGACAGGTGAGATCAAAATCTGCATAGATCTCAGGAAGTTGAATGATGCTTGTTCACATGACCCCTTCCCTACACCATTCACTGATGAAGTTTTACATAACGTGGGAGGCCAGGAGGTCTATTCTTTTACAGATGGCTTTTCAGGATACCATCAGATCTGGATTTCCAAGGAGGACCTCCATAAGACCACGTTTTCCACAGAATGGGGATCCTACCAATACATAGTGATGCCATTTGGATTGAAGAATGCACTAGCCATATTTTCCAGGGTGGTGGTCAAAGCGTTCAAAGAATTTTTGCATAAATTTCTAGCAACATATTTTGATGACTGGACTGTGTTTAGTTTGTTGAAAAATCACATTGAATGTCTAAGGATAATGTTGGATAAATGCAGGCAGTGTCAAATTGCTTTGAATCTGAAGAAGTGCATCTTCTTCTCACTATTTGGAGTATTGTTAGGTCATATTGTATGCAAGAAGGGATTGTTGGTTGATCCATATAAAATTGCCATTATAGTTGATTTGCCACCTCCCACTCCAATCAAACAACTGTGCACTGTGCTGGGACATACTGGCTATTACAGGAAGTTGATCAAGGGATATGCTCAGATTACAGCACCCATGGAGAATATTTTGAAGAAGGATTGTCAGTTTAATTGGACAGTAGAATGTCAGCAGAGCTTCGACACACTGAAACAAAAGATGGTTACTATGCCTATTCTGGTTTTCCCAGATTTGAGAAAACAGTTTCATGTGCATGTCGATGCATCATCCATTGCATTAGGAGTTGTGTTATCACAACTAGGAATAGGAGACTTTGACCACCCATTATCCTTTTCTAGCAGGAAGCTATCTACAGCTGAGATTAATTATACCACTACTGAAAGATAGGGATTAGCCATGGTGTATGCACTGCAGAAATTTCACCACTATTTGTTGGGAGGACACTTTAAAATGTTTACTGATCACTCTGTGCTGAAGTACCTAGTCAACAAGCTAGTGTTGGGGGGGAGAATATGCAGATGAATTCTGTTGTTTCAAGAATATTATTTTGAGATCATAGTAAAGCCAGGGAGAATGAACAAAGGTCATGAACACTTATCAAGGTTGGAACATGGAGAAGAGCCCACTAATTTGGAAGATACACTACCGGATGCACAAATACTAGCCATTAGAAAGATCGATGACCACTTCGCAGAGATAGTGCATTTCCTATCAAAAGGAATGGCACCCAAATATTACAAATCCTTGGAAGAAACAATTAGTGGTGCACATTGCAGATTTCTCACTTATAGATGGACATCTATACAAGATGGGACCGGATGAGATATTGTGAAGGTGTGTTATGGAGGCAGAACAACCGTTGATCCTCACAGAAGCTCATGAAGGCATCGCAGGAGGACATTATGCAAGGAAAGAAACTGTGCAAAAGGTTCTTAGAGCTGGCCTTTGGTGGCCTACCTTACACAAAGATGTTATAGACTATTCCAGAGCCTGCGATGTATGCCAGAGGGTTGGGAAACCATCCAAAAGAGATGAAATTCCATTAGCACCACAACTGACCCTACAAGCATTCAAAAAATGGGCCATTGACTTCGTTGGACCTATAAACCCACCAGGAAAGTGCACAGGAGAAAGGTACATAATTACAACAATAGAGTACTTGACCAAATGGGTCGAAGCAAGAGTAGTTAAGGATTGTAGTGCAACTACAACTGCGTGCTTCATATTTGATGACATCATCACCAGGTTTGGATGCCCAAAGATCCTTATGAGTGATCAAGGTACACATTTCATCAATAAGATAGTTGAAGCCCTGACTGAAGAATTTGTAGTCCACCATCAGAAGAGCACACCGTACCATCCACAAGCAAATGGGACAGTTGAAGCATTCAACAAGATTTTGGAAATAACACTAACCAAGATTTGTTGTGTGAACAGAGATGATTGAGATTTAAGAGTACTAGCAGTGTTATGGGCCTATAGAACTACTTGCAAGAAGCTAACAATGCAGACCCCTTTTAAGTTGGTATATGGTCTTGAAGTTGTTGTTCCAATGGAATATTTGGTACCAAGCCTAAGAATTTCTTCCTTTACAGATATGGATGACACTGGAGCTATTCAAGAGAGGCTTTTGTAGTTGGTCGAACTTGAGGAAGATAGATTCACTGCAGGATTCCAACAGAAGGTTCAAAAGGAAACAGAAAAGGCCTATCGTGACAGGCACATCAAGAAGAAGGCATTTATACAAGGAGACCTAGTGCTGGTCTATGACAGCAAGTTCATAAAACATCCTAGAAAATTCAGAACGCATTGGCTCGGACCATATGAGATCGCCTATGTCACAGAAGGAGGAGTTGCGTAGCTGAAGACGTTAAAGGGAGAATCGAAGGAAGGATTAGTGAATGGGAGATAGTTAGAGTTGTACTATGACAACCAGCTGCCTCGCAACTCTCAGTAAAAGCATGAAGAAAAGGGTCTAGGTACCAGGTGCAGTTGAAACTAGGTACCAGACATAGAAAATACAGTTTGCACAGGGAAGAAGAGAAAGCATAAAGAAGAAAGCAAAGGTTGCACTGCGCAGTCCGAAGTCAAAATACAATAGAAACGTTGGATTTGAAGTGCCTCGGGACGAGTCACAGATGTGTGTTGGGGGAATTTTGGCTCTTGGTTATGGAAGGAAGTGAAGATCAAGGAAGAAAAGGGAGCAAGAAAACTTCGCGGAAGACACAGTGACTGATACTGGGTCGAAGTGAGAAAAAGAGCAGAAATTATGGAGCAAAGCCTGAGAAAGAAAACCATTGGAAAAGGAGATTGAGAATGACAAGTCAGCGAGGAATAAGTATCGTGGACAACTCAGTAAGAGGAAAAATCCATCGTTAGATGCTTTGGAGCACCACGTGAGAAGGATGGAAAGACAGGCTGGAGAAGCCCTAAAAACATGGGTCAAGTTGACCTAGCGTTTTAGACACCTAAGGTTTTGGTATCTAGGGTTTTGACACCTAGGTTTTGACCTAAGGATGTCGGTGAATGATTGTAATGTATAAATAGAGGTCTAAAGGTCCTAGGTTGGGTCGGTACGATAATGTTGTTATTGTTGTTGTTGGTATTGAGTTGGTTTAGAGAGGAGTATTGTGAGAGAGAGAAGTGTTGAGTACAAGAGCCTTCTGGATTGTAAGATCTTCAGCTGGGTGCAGAGGGAGGGGAGAGAAACAAAGGAGAAGAGAGAAGATCTGCTAGCTAAGAGCGCAGATAAGAACTGTATGCTTTACTTAAATATAATATAGCACAGTTATGTGGATGTATCCCTAGAGAGAGGGTGAACCACATATATTTTGTGTTGTGTGTGATTGGTATTTTGTATCTGTCATTTATATATTGTTATTGCATTGTTGTGGTAGATCTGAGAGATGCATGGAATGGATCAAAGTTGATAAGTGATATATGAATGATGTGTTGTTCTTGTGTGATATCCACTTGATATTCCCTTTTGTTGTAGACATATTTTTCCTGCAACCCCCTCATAGCTACTTTGGGTGAGACTGCATCTGCTCTGCAGGTGTTTCCAAAAGGGCCAGTAGTTAGGACTTGTTGGTGTGCTCTTGGAGCTGAACCCTGGGTCTGCCCCTGTGCCAACATCAGCGCTCAAAGAAATTGACAAAGCCATGGTAGAAGCCCATGAAGAGGGGTCAAAAACACCTAGCACTATAGCTCATACCAAGCATCCAAATGTTCAAAGGAGATCCTCACAAGAGTTAAAGGGTAAGGTTGCAGTTGTCAAAATGTTCATTCGGGTGTCGAACAAACCATTCAATAGAAGTTAAACACTTACACGTCAAACACTCAAGCTATTATGATATACATTTTCTCAGTTAGGTTTTATGGATTCCATAATCACGCACCACTATTCTTATTTCTTGGTCAGAACGCATCCAGGTGTAGAGTTTCAATGCCAAATATTTCCAAACTCCAAGCACTATCCAGATTTAAAAATTGGCTCGATATTGAACAAGATCGCTCGATCATTGAAGTCAAGTTCCGAGATGGTCAGAGTTCAAACCTCAAGGGAACACGGTGTCACGGCTCAGTTTGTTGAAGATTGGGTTCGGGTTACGACTTGAGATATGGGTGAGGAAGAGGCAAAAGTAGTTGTTGTAGTACTGAAGTCAGTGTTGAAGAAGAGAAAACAAAATGAGGAATGGGAGAATAATAAGCAATAGCAATTAAAAGCCACAAAAGAAAATAGTGCCCAAAATCGGAAACCGATTTTCAATAGAGCTAAAAAATATATCAAGGAGTACAGGGACCAGGAGAAGGATCTTATCAAATTGAAGAGAGACGCCAAATTGAGAGGAGGTTTCTATGTTGTTCCAGAAGCCAAGTTGTTGTTCATTATTCGAATTCATGGGATTAATGACATGCATCCAAAAACAAGAAAGATTTTGCAGCTTCTGTGTTTGAGGTAGATCTTCAATGGTGTCTTTCTCAAAGTGAATAAAGCAACATCAATATGTTGCAAAGATTTGAGCCATATGTGACCTATGGGTAAATTTTTTATAACTACCCTAATTTAAATTTCATCAGAGAGTTGATCTATAAGAGAGGTTTTGGAAAGGTATACAAGCAGAGGAGACCCGAGGAGACCCAAGAGGAACTGAGGACAGAATTTTGGATACATGATTGTAAGTCTATGAGGCATGTTCTTCTAAATATATTTCTGCCATTGAAGATCTATGAAGGTTGTTTTATCAATATGTCTTTCTATTCTTTTTCTTTTCTTTTCTTCTACTAGGATAAAAGGCAAATTTTGAGAATCAAAACTTGCCATTGATAGGTAGATCTATGAGCAACAGAAATTTTGTTGTAGCATGTCTATTTTATCATTGTATTATTTGAGTATATTAATTAGTTCATTTGACAAAAAGGATATTTCGTTTGATGAATTTTCTTCTTTATGTTTTCTTCTCCATTCTTCTTTCTACACAAACTTTATCTAATAAGCAGCTTGAGTGCCTTCGGTCTTTAGGATATGTTGACCCCATGCCCAATGGAACATTTTATGGACCTTTTTTGTTCCTTCTATTCTTCTCGTCTTTTTGACCCATTCATATAAACAATTTTACACACCCATATTCAAATGTTTCTAGGCTCACCTCATTTGCAGTCTAAGGGTGACTTATAGAGCTAACACCAGCCATAGACAATGCATGCACAGTCATTTCTAATGCTCAGTCAAAATTAAAAAGGAATGTATCTCTGTTGAGATAGGTTGTAAATTTAAAGAGACAGAACTTGTCATTAAGAAAGGAAAACGGGATCTTACGACTACAAGTGAAATTAGATAAAGAATCTAAGGAAAAAGATGATTGTTCCCAACCCTTTCTACCACATGGATCCGCGTGAGAAACCTTGGCATGAATATTCACTATGCGAAGTCGCTACACAAATACTATAGCAAGCACTTGCGCAACAGTAACCAGAATTTGTTGTGCAAGGGTGATAGGGTTGTCTAGCGGTGCACGTGATGATTCATCAAAACTACATGGTCAAATTTTTCTCAAGGATATATGATTGTAAATGATATTTTGGTTATGTTGTGATTGCAAAATCAAGTTTTCTATTTTTGGTAAATCTTGTAGAGGTTGTTGTTCTCTTTGAAAGCAACCAGAGCCATAACTCTAAGATGTAGTAGTTCGACTCCTGGCAGCTAAGTGTAGACTTAGTTTTCTATATAGGTTGACTATTTTGATGTAAATAGGGTGGGCAAAAGTATAGGCATTTTGATCTTCAATGTAATTTTCTGAATCTAATAGAAATACAAATGTAGAAATCTTGAACTCCTTATGAAAAATATTCTAATGGTGGTGATATGAAGATTTTACTCTTCTTTGTATGTATTCCTTGTGTACTTACTTTCATCTGCACTTTTATTCTCTTTAAATTGGAAAATTAAAGGTCTAGAATTCATCTAATGGTGCTCTAGACTTAACCAATTTAAATTTTGTTTATATTCTTAACTAAAGTTAGAATTCATCCTTTATGATGCTCTAATCTTGTTATGTGTTTATGTTCTTCTTTCAGCCTATATAATCAAACTCAAAATTGAAGTCATCACCTTGCTTAGCCTTTTTTCCTATGAGTATTTCTACCTACCAGCCATTTTTTTCTTTTGTTTGCAGGGGTTGACTCCATATCCCTATAGATACTATACCTCTTCATCCGCAAACCTTGAAAAAACTATCTTAAACATCTAAATCTAGTCATCATTTCAAAACCAATATGTCTATCAGAGATCAAGTTTCAGAGAGAGCCCTCTCTAGATTCGAAAGGCTAGCTTCCATTCTTGAAGTTGGTTTGTAGGTTACCTTTGTAGATTGTTTCTTCAGCCCAATGATTTACTCAGTGCTAACATTTTGGCATCATTGTCGGGGATGAAATTGAAAATTTTCCCTGGGAAAAAACGACTTAAAGCTTTAGATTTGATTCCTTAGGGTAATAGTGAATTAGACTCCCTTATTGGTTGAACTATTTTTTACCCTGGCGAATTCATTTAATAAGATCAGTAGCATAAATTTTTTAAATAAAATAAGAAATCTTGGCTCCTAAGAGAATTTAAACTAGAAGGAACCCTAATCCAGAACCTATAGCATCTATGTATGATCCTGAGAAAATCTTACACAAAACAAAAGAAAAGACAATCAACTCTTTTTCTTTCCTGTACAGAAATCTATCTTTTCCCAAAGACGGGGTAAAAAGCATTGATGACCTTGGCTTTGATTTAAAATTTGAACAAACATTGTTTAGATCTAGATCAGAATCTAAATTGAATGAAATCGTCTTTGATTAGAAGAAATTCCAGTCTTTGATTCCCACTGTCCCTATTCAGAATGTCCCCACTCAAACTATTCAGATAGTTCAAAATCCTCCTAGAGCCATGGCAATCATATTTTCTCCTCTTTCCTTGCCTGCCTAGTTGCATGATTTACCTCAAAATTATAATCCGAGAATCAGATCATTTGATGTTGAAGAGAATGTATCAGCCCAAAGACACTTAAATTGGTTTAATGATTTTGTTGACCTAGAGGAGGTATATCATGAAGATTAAAAAGTAAGGTTGTTTGCATAAAGTCTCTCAGGAGAGGTCAGAAAATGGTTCAAAGCTCTTCCAGCAACAACCATCCTTGATTTTGTAGCCTTTGAAACACTTTTCCTTGCAAGGTGGGGTGACACGAAGAATCCTCTTCAGTTGCTAACTTAGTACAACAACATAAAGAGAACACCTAATGAAATAGTACAAGAGTTTTCAACTAGATTTATGAGGGTTTATAATTCAATCCCCACTGAAGTAAAACCCCCTCCTAGAGCTTCCCAACTTTGATATGTTGATTCTTTTGATAGTGAATTTTCCTTGTTGTTGAGAGAAAGGAGATCCAATATACTAGATGACATGATGAGTGATGAAATTGAAGTGGAGGTAAATCTGATGGCCTCAGGGAAGATCAAACATAATCCTGACAGAGATATGAAAAAGGTCCAAGAAGAAGTTGTTAGGGTCCTAACCCGCACATAGGTAGAGAAATATATTTGGATGTAATAAAGGTCAATATTAATAAGGCCTTTCAATAAAATAGAATAAGGCAGATG
>SNQJ01S0010224.1:61495-100636 GCA_010110895.2 Picea sitchensis | reverse complement strand
AACACCAGGCTGTAGCATATGCTGAAACAGTGCTGAAACTGAATTTAGCATTTAAATTTGACTGAAAAATCAGCGAGACTGAAACTGGGTGGGATTTTGAAATATTAACAAATGACTCTATCATGGATCATCTCGCAGATGTAATGCATGTGAATCTCGATGTGCTTGGTCATCTGCCTATGAACTGGATCAATCAATATCTGAATGGACCCTTGATTGTCACAAAATATGACAGTCGGAAGTGGATAATGAATACCAAACTCAGAGAGAAGCCCCTGCAACCAAACAACCTGTGTAGCTGCATTCACTGCACCTCTATACTCTGCCTCTGTTGTAGATAAATAAATCGTGGATTGCTTCTTGCTAGACCAACAGAATGGCCCTGAACCAAAGATGAAAACATAACCAGAGGTGGACTTGCGGTCTATACCATCACCAGCCCAATCAGAATATGTGTACCCAATCAGTGAAAGTGGGCAATCTGCAGCATAAAAGATACCAAAACTTGGAGTACCTTTCATATATCTAAGGATTCTCTTTGCAAATTTCCAGTGAAGCTCATGAGGCTCCTGCATATATCTGGAACAAACTCCTACTGCAAAAGAGATATCAGGTCGGGTGTGAGTGAGATACAACAAACTCCCAACCAACTGTCGATACAGTGTACTGTCCACCAAAGGTGTAATACCCGCATCCTCAAATCTGACCCCCAAAAGAAAGGGAGATGTTGTTGGCTTAGATTTTTTCATTTGAAAGTGGAAAAGTAGATCTGATGCATACTTAGACTGTGCCATCTTGATCCCTGAAGTAGACTAAGAAACTTCAAGACCAAGAAAGTAGTGCAACAGTCCCAAATCTATCATGGAAAATCGATTGTGCAATGTTGATTTTGCTCCATATAGATCTCCTCCTTGAGATCTCCATGAAGAGATTCACTCTTCACATCCATGTGATGAACTTCCCATCTGCGAGAAGCGACAATGGCCAAAACTAGTCGAATGGAGTCCATTTTTGCAACAAGTGCAAATGTCTTTGTGTAGTCTATGCCATGTACCTGTGAGTATCCTTTTGCGACAAGTCAAGCTTTGTACTTGATGATATCACCATATGCAGCAATATTTTTTCGATATATCCATTGGCATCGAACAAGCTTTCTTCCTTTCGGAAGTGGAACCAAGTCCCATGTGTTGTTGTCCATAAGAGCAGAGTACTCTTCATCCATAGCAACCTCCCAAAGTGGGTTTCTAGCAACCTCAGAGTGTGGCTATGGATATGAACCAAGTTTCATATAGAAATTTATGGGCAGCAATGGTTCTGTGGCAGCCAGGGCTTGAGGAGCCCCAAAAAATGTGATCTAGTCCTTCTTGTATCCGCAGGATCACCAACTAGTTCACCCGCATCTTGCAGGGTTTTCTCTGCCCAAGTTGGAAAATGAGTTGGAGAAGACATGACTTGCTCCTCATCCTCTGTATCAGACCCAAAAGGATGCTCTGATGGCTTCTCTGAAGTGCTCGAATGATTTTTTGACTCCTCCTCATCAGTGACAACAAGTGGTTCCTTGGCAGGGTCTTCTGAAAAATCATGCAGTGATTCTTCTTCAAACTTCACACTTCAAGCTAGAATGAACTTTTCAGTGTGAGAGTCCAGAAATATATATCCTTTGACACCTTCAGGATATCCAAAAAATATGCATTCAACACTTTGAGGCTCCAAAGCCTTCCTCTTATCTGTCAGAATGTGAGCCCATGCTCGTGAACCAAAAATGCGAAAATGCGACACTTTCGGTTTCTTACCGGTCCAACATTCAAAAGGAGTGGTGCCTTTGAGTGATTTGTGAGGAAATCGGTTCTGAATGTATGCTGCACAATTAATAGCTTCATCCCATATCTTGGGAGCTAATGATTTCGACTGTAGCATACAATTGGCCATCTCTTTTAAGAACCAGTTTTTCCTCTCCGCAACACCGTTCTGTTGTGGTGTATATGACACTGTGTGTTGTACTTGTATACTTGCATCAATACAAAGTTGTTGCACATATTTGTTGACATACTCCCCCCCATTATCAATACAGAGTATCTTAATCTTACACCCAGACTCATTCTCAGCAAGTGCTTTAAATTCTATAAGGCATTCAAATACTTCTGATTTTAATTTCAAAAAAAATACCCACGTAAAGCGAGAGAAATCATCTATGAAGGTGAGTACATATCGATCCTTACTGATTGAAGGCTGCGGGAATGGGCCCGTGATGTCATTTTGAATCATCCCAAGAGGTGAAGAAGCTCTCTCTGCCTTCCCTTTCTCAAAAATTTTCTCTGGATGCTTGCCAAGAATGCATCCTTGACATACACCACTTGTGAATTTAATAACTGGCAATCCTTCTACCATGTTTTCCTTGTTGAGTTGATGCAAGTACTTATAGTTTAGATGGCCAAATATTTCATGCCATAACCTGATGATATTATTATATTGTGACAGAAATACAGTGCTAATAGATTTAGGAACAAAGTGGGAGAAGAAATACAAACAAGAACCGTGATCTGCAATTCCATGTGCAAGTTGTGATCCTGTGGAAATGTTGGTAATCACTACGGAGTCCGGAGTGAACTCCACCTTCCTTCTAGAGCCGGAATGAGTGATCTGATATATCGAGAGAATATTTTCGGATAGCGAGGGAACATGAAGCACATTTGTGAAGCATACCCCTTCAAGATCAACAATTCCTTCTCCGCACACCTTTGCGGGTGTGGCATCTCCCAAGTAAATTGGGGATCTGGTGCTTTCTTCGATGGAGGAAAATTTATCTTTCGATGCAGCCATATGGTTTGATGCACCTGAATCAAGGATCCAAGCTGATGGAGTGGATGTGACATCCATTAAATCATGACCATCTCATGCTCTCCCTCCCATTCTGTTATCATCTTTCTTCTTTGCATTTTCGGGCACCGTGAGATTGTGTTGTTGCAATTGCCTAGCCATCTCATCGATAGTCTTCCTCGTGCAATTTTCTTCAGGATGAAAAACTTTGGAACAGTAGCTGCAAATTGTTCTTTCCTTCTTCTTCTTACCCTTAGTCTCAGAATATTTCTCTTAATATTGTGAGGATCTCTCCTTCTTCGATTCAGGAAATTTACCCTTTCCTTTTTGTTTGTCTTTTCCACTGCTCTTTGGAGCATCAGTAGCCGCAAGTGCTTGATTCTTGCAACGCTTGATGGCACCCATTTGGAATAAATTAGCTTGATCTTGAGTCAATGTTGCAATGAAATCATTCAATGGAGGCATTTTCCATGTTTCCTAAGTCAATTTAGATGCTTGAAAAGACGATACAAATACAGAATATTCAAGGCCTAATTTCGAGAGAATTGAAAGGATGAGTTGATCTTCCTCTTTCTTGATTCCACATGCATTAAGTTCAACGAGGAGGGATTTTAAATTGGTGAAGAATTCTTATAGGTTGCTGAAATGAATTGGACTTAGGGATATGAGTTCATTCTCTAGTTGATGCACTCTCATTGCATCCTACTTGTCGAATAGTCCTTCCAATGTGGTCCAAACCACATCGGGAGTAGTGGATCCACTGAAATGAAAGAGGAGATCTCTAGAAATTGATAGGCATATAATCCCAATTGCTTCATCTAATTTATTTAAATACTTGATCTTCTCCACTGCAGCAGTCGGTTCTTTCTTCGTTCCCATTGTTACCCTGTAAATCCCTTTGCTTCGGAGGAGCAGAGAGATCTTTGTCTTCCATTCGAAGTAATTGAAAGGATTTAGAACGAGTTTTGTGGGCTGAGAGAGATGATCCATTGCTTCTTTATATGCCTCCTGATGATCAATACCTGCAAATAAAACCGTGTACAATCCACTAGATTCAACCTGGCTCTGATACCATGTAGAATTCCTGTAGAAACCCCGATAGATCTAGAATTCTAGTTAAATTGAACACATACAATTTGTTGATATTCAAGAGATGAGAGAAAGTTTTTGCTCCATAAATCAGAGAATTATATTAATCAAAATGAATATATATGAGCAACCAACCTCAAAAAGAAGAGAGGAGGTGAATATATAGAATTTCCAACATAGAAATTCTAGTAAAAAAAAACTAGAAAAAACTAAAATAGGTGTCATAGGCTAAGGGAAACCACATAGTTAGACCTATACCACTAAAGACACATGTCACACACTCATTAATTCTCACAAGAGTCAAGTGGTGTGCATTAGTTCACTTAAGCTCACTTAACTGACAAGAGAAGCAGTTCCAACTCACTTAACTGACCCGAAATAGCAGTTACTAATAATAGTAAAGGAATAAATCATTAATTAAGGAATAAATCTCTCACTCAAAGAGGAGGTGCGCATTCCCCAATAATGGATGATTTTTTTCATGGGGGAGTTGGAATAAATCAAGAATAAATCAAGAAAATCAAGAACCAAGAGTTGAGTCTTGATCTAAAAATAGCAGTTTTCCCTAAATCTAGGGATGAGGCGCCCTTCTTCTCTATGTGGCCAAATTAGGTGAAATAAAGTGTGATGGAATGTATTAACCAAGATCTAGGAGTCTAAGCTAGGTATAAACTAATGTAAGTTAGGGTTATGCTCCAACAGGTAGCACTATATAAAGGGGTTCAATCAATGTAATGGGAAAGTTGAGAAGTATTGTATTTGGAGCGTGTATCTCATTAAGAGGATGCCCCCTCGAAGAGGCAAGTGAACAGGAGTGGATCCATTCCATAATAGGATATGTTGTATGGTGTTTCCCTACCATAAGGGTTTTCACAATAATAAAGTGTGGTTTTTCTATATTTTTCTCTAGATATTTTTTGGTGATTGTATTTTGATATATTAGGTAATTACAAGTGGTATCAGAGAAATTTATTTGGCCACAAAAAAAAGGAAATATTTTTTTCTATTTTTCATATTTTTCAAATAGTAAAAGAGGGTCGTGACACTCCGGAAAATTCTTGTAGTTTTATGTGCAGAATTTGTAGACACTAGTTTCATATATGAGTTACTCTCGAAAAAACAACCATTTTAAAAAAAAATCATCTGAAATAGAGTCTGGGAAGTGAAGCTATTAGCATGTTAAAATCTGCTAATTTTCAAGGTTTTTTCCAGGGAAGGTCGCACGACTTTGCTGATTTCTGTAGAAACTAGTACCGAATTTTCCCAAGAAAATTACAGATTTGAGTTCATCTTGCAAAAATATCCCATTTCAAAAAAACAAAAATCATCCAAATCAGAGTCCAGAAGTGAAGATATTGTTGATTTAAAATCAACCATTTTTTAGGGTTTTTCATGATGGCAGTGAGATTGTAGAGCTCATAACTTTTGACAGGGTGTTCAAATTGCTACTAGATCAGTCCCATTGTATAGAGGATTTTAAGATATTTATTTTGGTATATTTTATCTGGTGTTTCCAATGGATATTAGACTCCTCATGGAACTTCAACGGAAGTTTGAATCTCTCAGGACATGTGTTCAAAATATTTAGGCAGATGTCAAAAATCTTCAAGCAATATCACTTGTAATGCAAGAGAGATATATTATGCAGGACATTAGGGATGTATATGATCAAGAAGCATATGATTGGTATGATTTTGAGTATGCTTGTTATGTTTGGTATATGGATAGTTGTCATTTCTGGGATGAAAACCTTTCATCTTCTATTTGATGACTCTACTCCACATTTGATATCATTATGGCTACAATACCCACAGAACATAAATTGCAGTTGAATCTCTATTTTCAAAATTTCCTTATCGTCCTCAGATCAAATTGTTTCCTCCACTCCTCATATTGTAATGTTGGGAAAACTAGATATGAATCTTGAATTATTGGTGGAGGCTCCCTATTGGTCATTGATCAGCTCCTATATGGACGACGGAGATCTCTCCTCAGATTGGTTCTGATTTTATCCTTAGTCATCAATTGTCACTGAAAGGATGACCCAGATCTTGTCTTGTCGTATAGCTCTCGTAGTTATATTGGAAGCATAACTCTAAACATCTTGAAACTACCTCCCCGATGGACGATCTAGAATACTTTTCGAAGTGGCCACAATCGTCCAAACTCGGTCGTTGATTCCTCTCTTTGATGGGTGACTATGATTTATTGTCGAAATCTTCATCCGAAATCAAGCTAAGAATAATGCCAGGAAACCCAACTCCAATGAACAACATATATGCCTCGCAAATCTCTTTCGATGGACAGTTAGGATTCATCGTCAGAACTTTCCCTAGGTCTCTTGAAATTAAGTACGTTGATAGTTCATAGTTAAGGGCTCGAAAAACCCAATTTGATCACTACACCTCTTCCTCCACATGTCATCTTTGTGACCATCAATCTGATCATCCCTCTAATAAATCCTCACCATTGGTCAGTGTTCCTCTATCAGAGTATATTCAACTGTTGAACTCCAATGGTTTCGCTCCAACACCCATTAGATAGCCTCCACGCGTTATCTGCCTATCTTCGATCAGGATTATTTTGAATATATCTTAGTCATTCGTCGGTATTGTTCTATCGGGGTCTCCTCATCTTATGGGTTTTGACAGTCTTACTCTGACAATGAATACGACGTCTCCACGTGTTACATTTTTAGTTGATTCTCTCCTTGCTCCGAGACTTGATTACGATCATTTATCTCTTTAATACCCTGATCGACCTACACCATAGATTGGAACTCCCTCATCAGTTTCTTTACAAGATAGACACTCTGAAACATTAACTCTGATAAGCCTTTACCATTGTTTCAAATTCCAACTAAAGGACATGCCTTGTCATTTCTTTGGATAACCTCCTCTCCGATCTAATCTGATCCATCAATTCTGATATTGACTTATGGCGTCTCCACACGATGAAATGATATGGATTGTTGATCCAAAAGTGATCAATGATCGATATGGTTTCTTGACTCCAGCTCTATTGTACGACAAACTCTTGATCCAACGATCACTGTGCATTATTTAGACTCATCCAATGGTACACGTTCATTCATTTTTTAGAATGCTAACTTAGATTTAATTTCGTAGTTGAATGATGGGACTTGGCTTCAATCCCGAATTGCAAAAATATAATCAATGTTTCATAGTCCACCAACATGTAACACCACTTGGTTAAGTCCAATCTAGACTGCATTCATGCACATAATATCAATATGATAGGAATACTCGATTCCAACAATTGATACAGAGCTCCAATTTCACAGTCAATTCTATTAACAATCATGTACATAGTTACATAAGGCCTTCACACTCATTTAAGGCCTGATTTACGTTTAATTGGCCTTTCCTTGGCCTTTGGCCACACTCTTCACACTTCCAAACTCCTATTCAAACAAATCCATCTCTCTCTATGTCCAATGCCCAATAGGCTTACACAATTAAACAAAAGGTTCCTGAAACCAAACATCTTTTAGATCCAATAAGTTATCCACTAACAAACCTTAAGACCCACAAAATCTTCAAGAGACTAACTTTAAAATCTATTCCAAACCTCTCAACCCTCGAGATATGCTATCATAGGAAGATTTGATTACATTTAACCAACTTAATTTAATCAAACCCTATCCTACGAATTCCTTCTAGAATCTTAATAAACATAGGAAATTACAACCATAATAAATTAGGGAACCAACTCCCTTGGTACAAGTCAAGACCACTTAGGCCTAGTAAACAAGTAAACATTAGGAGGCTAAATGCTCCTGCATCAGACTCCCAAGGTTGAAATTATTCATGATGTTCAGATCATGTGTATTCAACTGCTTCATTCTCATTGTTAATGTTTTCCACATGCTCTACTATATAATTTTTCACTATCTCCTTCAATCTTCTAGCATCCCAAACCTTATGTTGTAGTTGTTTACCCTTCACCTTGCTACCTTGTTGTTGTATAGTTGTTGCTTGCAACCTTCCTGGATCCCATAATTTGCTTTGCCTCTATGCAAACTCTTTTCTTCCTTTAGTTGGTTTCATTTGCATGTTGAACTTATTTTTTTTCTCTTGATCACTCCATCTAGAATTTTCCATCATATGTTTCCAGAATTCACCCAATCTAATGCTTATTCTTGCATTCAATTGGTACTCATCACTGTTGCAAGTATGTTGCAAATTATCCCAAAATATTTGTATGGTTGTTTCCATCTCTTCATCTTCATACCTTTGTTTTTCATCAACTTCTTGACAACACTTCTCACTCAATAAGAATTTATGCATCCATCCTTGCATACCTTAAGTTGTATGCTATGCTCACATGACTGCTCAAATAAACTTTGTTCTTGGAGTTTATGAAAATCACATATTTGTAATAATAAATTTAGATCCTTTTACAAGGACTTCTCCATGGAAATGCACCAATCATCTTCAGTATTATCATCACCATTCAATTCCATTTCTCCTTTATCAAGTTCCATACTTGCATCATTGTAATCATGTATATCCCATTACAGGATTTCATCTACTTCAGTAGCTGAAGTATCTCCAAGTCAATTCACACCTGCATTTCTTGAACTTACACGGTATTACTTTTTACATATTTCAAGAGACAATGATGTATCTCCTTTTGATGCAACAGGTCTATGGTTATGAGCCTCTTCCATTCCTTCACAAGACAATATCTTTCCTTCTATGACAACTTCCAATGGCTGCCAATATTCACAATCTGCAAGTACACACCATTCATTAGTTTCAAAATCATGAGACTTTCGAGTCTTTTCATATGATTTTAGTATCAATTCTCCATATAGTATTAACTCCTCTAAGACATCCATGAGGTATTCATTGTGTTCCTCATCTCCTTCCAGTACTTGACAAGTTTCTTGATGTTTGTTCTTGTCCTTGTTTCCCATTGACAACCTTGCATCCTCTAAATGACTTTGATATTGTTGATCGGATTCCACTATTGTGGCTTCTCCTTTTTCAACTCCATCATATTCCATGTCTATAAACACATATTCAATCAAAAACTTATCTATCTAAGACATCTCTTCTAACAATTCCAGCTCCTCATCAAGATTTATGTGCATCTAATCTAGAAGTTGTTCTTCACCTCTTTGATCATTTGAATGGTTTCTTTCACAAACCAAAATTTTCCTTCTTGCTACACCAATAGGTCCCTGTAATAGTCCTTCATCATATGCAATTATCAACTATGTATGTGCTTTCCTTTGGTCACCCTTTTGATATATCCTCATCTTCTCTTAGAACAAAACTTGACTTATGTCCTCCTTCACCTTCCCTTATGCCAAATTTAAGTAATTTTCCATCATTTGAAAACATACACAAACTATTAGATTTAAAAATATAAGGCCATATGGCCTCATTTGATGTCTTTGTCATCAAATCCTCATCCTGATCTGAACTTTCCAAGTAGTTCATGATATTTTCAAAAAATATATATTCATCATCTTCTCCAAGGATTGATCCATGTTCTAGTTCACAATAGTGAACTTCCATCCCATACTTAGTTTCTCTGAGTTCTTTCTTCAATATAGCACACAACATGTGCTTCAAATTCACTTGTAACTCATACCATGTCACCTTCCTCTTATTCACTATCCAGCCATACCTTTGGTCTTCTTCATTTTCTTGTAGAAACTTCTTTAGTACACTAAGATGTATTTTCAACTCAGCCATTTCTTTCTCAAAATTTTCATCACTCATTCTCTTTATGCCAACTGCCTTGGAATTTTTATTATTCTAGATGTGGCTCCTTTCTGGACATTTTTCATCACTATCAATATCCATCTCCTCCTTTGAGAACATCTCTTGTTCAGTATGAGCTGCATTGAGCCTCTCCTTTGTAACAAGTCTTAGTACTTGTTACACAATACCTTATCAAGCCTTCCTCTTGAGATTGACCTCCTGGTATCATTTTGGTTCTCTCCTCTGAACCTTCTGAGCACTACTCTACTCTTTTTTGGCTTCTGCACTCTTTCTCACCCCCTGATAACTCTAATTGTCCTTTGCATCCCCAATGTTCAGTTGGAAATGTTTACAACATCTCCTGCTGCAAGGTTCTTCTTCCACAAGCGTCTTCACTTGAGAGCTCTGCCTACTCCCTATTCTTCTATCATAACTTCAATAGTTGCAATAGTTCTTATTATATCCTATATCTCTCAGCTACTATGACCTGTAATCATAAATGCTTCATAACCATATTTAATCATAAAAATACATGACTAATACCTTCAAGATCTGTGTTGTGATTGTGTCTTCACATTCATTGAACTTTAATGGACAACTCCTTATCACAATGCTTCTGCAATCTTATCAGGTACTATGTACATTCTCCCTTCATAATATGCTTAGATTCTTTGTTGAACCTTCCCTTTCTTTGTATTCCTTTCATATTTCTAAAGAGCACAATCTTGATTTGATACCAAAAATGATAACCTTATGGCTATAATAACCAAAGAAAATAAATTGCAACTAAATCTTTGTTTTCAAAGTTACCTTCTTGTCCTAATTCCTGCCTCGAACGCTCACGCTCCAGGAGGTTGTTCGCGTGCACACCTAGTGTGTCCCCTCCCTTTCCCTCACGCCATGGCCCCGGGAGGGGGCCTTGAGGCTCCCCCCCCACCTCTCCCTCCTGAGATAGATGATTTCAGAAAACTGGTCGCAGCCAGTAGCAAGCGAACAACCTCAAAGATGCAACAAAAATTCGTCAAAAAACCGGATAGTATTCCCTCAATCACCCTCCCAGCAGAAGAAACATGCAGATCTTCTTTGAACCTTGTTGAACAGGGACTCATCGGCCAATTCATAGGCCTATGGCCTTCTCCCAAAGCTGTATATGCATGGGTTCAGAGGAACTGGAGTCCCCTTGTAAAAGAAGGCATCAAAAGCCATCTCGTCAGTAGGGGATTCTACGCTTTTGTCTTTGACAATACAGAGGACAGAAACCTCATATTCAGGAATGGACCATACTTTATGGGCCCTCAGGTCTGTACCTGAACAAATGGTCTCCAAAATTTGATCCGACACAAGATGTTCCCTCAGTCGTACTGGTCTGGGTGTGCCTCCCCCACCTCCCCTTGCATTGTTAGAATCTAAAGTCTCTGGAATCCATTGGGAACACTCTCAAAAAATACATCGACAAAGCAAACAGAAAGGATCAGTATTCCTGCACCAGGATATGCGTCGAAGTATATCTGGACGTGGGGATTCCATAAGCCATTCAACTAAAGTTCGTAGACTGGTCTCACATCCAAGAACTGGATTACGAACAACTTCCAATCAAATGCAAGTATTGCCATGGCTATGGAAACTTTGTCAGGCATTGCAAAACGAAGGTAGAAGAAGAGGGGGAGATCTAGAAAGGCGAACAATGGAAATAGGTCCAAAAAGCAGCCCCATCAAAGAATAACAAAATATTCAAAGGGAAAGGGGAATCAAAAGGGCCTGGCACCCCCATTCCAGGGAAAGCTCCTAGGGAAGGAAGCTCGGCCCCTCCAATCCCAAAGGATTCTAGAAACCCATTTGAAATCCTCAACAACCCTTTAGAAATATATGATCCAGTGATTGAAGAACTCGATCAAAAGACCCTCCCTCACACAGTGGGAAAAAAAAATGGCGAGGTAGTCCAATCCGGTTCCCCAATTGGAACCTCCTCCTCCCCTTCATACGCAGAAATAATAATAAAAAAAAAAAAACTAGAAAACTTTGGATCTTTAGAGGATGAGTCCTTCAAGAGACCCTCAAAAAAAGCAGGCAAAAAATCTCACAAAGAAGCAAGAGAAGAAGAAGCGGAGAGGAAAAAAATGAAAGGAAGCCAATCCACCATTGAGATGTCCATTAGAAGAAATACCAGATCAAGGCCTGCAAGGGAGGGACTACCCACTCCAACCCCAGTAAATAATGTGTATAGTCTCTTGGAATTTCAGAGGCTTGGGGAACCCATCGAAGGCCGAAGTAGTCAAAGACCTACTGAAAATCGACCCTCCCGAGATCCTCCTACTCCTAGAGACCAAAATTGAAGGGGACACCCTTCTTGAAATCAACAAATAGAAATGGAAGAAAAATGTTTGGAAATCCATCAGCGCAAGAGGTTCCTCGCGTAGCCTCGCAACCTTGTGGGCAAATGACAAGTTTCATTTAGAAGATTCTTTCGAGACCCAACATTGGATATTCACTAAACTCTGACATACTTCAAGTAAGTTTTCTCTTTCACTCTTCAATATTTATGTTCCGGTCTTGTACTCTGAAAAGAAAGACTGTTGGAAATCATTATCATATTTTTTAGAGATCTTCTCTCCCTCAAACATAATGCTAGCTGGAGATCTAAATTTAGTATTTGATCTGAAAGAAAAGTGAGGATGCAATAGTGGTAGAGACCAAATTCTCCCCTTCGTCAAGGAATTAGTCCATCAATGGGACCTCCTTGACTTCAAGCCTTCGAAAGGACTTTACACCTGGAAAAATAACAGATTAGGGGTTGATCATATCTCTACATGTCTGGACAGATTCTTAATCCAGAGCTCGTTCCTACAAGAGAGAAGGATAATCTATACCAAGATTCTCCCAAAGTTGACTTCTACTCACAAACCTATCCTCTTAAATTTGGAAGAAGAAGAAAATATAGGCCCAATTCCTTTCTGATTCAGGGCCCTTTGGATAGAAAAGGAGGGCTTCCTAGAAACTGTTCATTTTGCTTGGTCCTCTCATGTCTCAGGGTCCCCAAGCTTTGTGTCGGAGAATAAATTAAAGGCAACAAAATATTCATTGAAATATTGGGTTAAAAAACCCATCATCACCCCCATTAGCCTCAGACAAGAGGCAGTCCATCAACTATTAGACTTGCAAGAGAAAATGGATTCCAAGGCCATCTTAAAAATAGATCTAGAGAAAGAACAAGCTTCCCAAAAAAACCTTTATGTGCATTTCGACAAGAAGAAGAATATTGGTCGAGGCTCAAGTCTCGAAGCTTGTGGCTAAAATATGGAGACTGTAAAACTTCCTACTTTCACAGGAAATGCAGAGCCCGCCTCTCCCACAACCACATTTCTGAAATTGCATCCTCAGATGGAATGTGTTATCTCCCAAAATGAATCAGTCAATTTTCTCCATTTTGTAGGTGATAGCATGGTTACAAATAGGGTTCTATATAAATTTTAGAATTTTGAAGTGTCAAAACATAGGATTTAAGGTGTTATTCTAGAAATTAATCGATCCTCAAAAGGTCTTTTCAAAAAATCAAGAAAAATATTTTCAACGGCTAACATCTGTTTTGAAGTTGAAGTTAGTCGGTGAAAGCCTCAGGTTTCAACAGCTAAAGGGTACTCCCAGCAGCAAGCGAGCCGGTGAAAGTGTTAACATGGGTTTTTCTCCAACGACTTTAGAAACCCAAAAAGGGTGCGCTGGACACATGTCATACGATCATCATGGCAAGTTAATGGAAGCAAATGAGTGGTTACACCTCTTCACCACGATCTAGCAAGATATCATGATAGATTTTGATCACGTATTTCACGTGGTGAACAGAAAAGGGTTTGAATATGTGACGAACTCTTAATCATCATTATAACCAGAGGATAAAGTACCAGATATCTGTTGACATCAAATCAAAATCATCATTTCTTATTTCAAACTCACGATGTTTAAAAATTCTATTATGGGGTTTCATATGTCAATTGATAACACAGGGTCATTTTCACCAACGCCAGCCCTTTCCTTATTAGAAAGATTATTGTGTCAACTGTGTACATATTAATTGGTGATTAGGTTGTATATGGCAAGGAAGCAAGGAGGATCACTTCTGAGGAAAGAATTAGACAACTTATCTTTTTGCAGTCTCATCCAGAGGTTCAAAAGTGTTTCTCAGATGCAGGATGTATGACCTATGTAGAAAAGTTGCAGGAGGGATATCACCAGGCGATAGCAGAGACTTTTGTAAAGTCATATGATGGAAAGAAAGCTACAGTAGGTTCTTTGGAACTAATAGTTGATGAAGCTCCCATTGCCTCAGCAACTGGCTTACCCAGAATAGGTCAAAGTTGGTTTAAAACAACAGTAACCAAGAACTTTGATTTTAGATCATACCTCAAAACAAAGTTCCGAAGTATAACCTGGAAGAAAAGTATCCATGTTTCTTACCTTGAAGATGAATGGCAAGTTCTGTTCAAAGGCATTCAGCTATATGTAACCTCAGAGGGAAAGTATGACAAGTTGATGTTATATCACTTTAGACTCCTAGATCACTTCACAGGGAAGGTCCTTCTAAATTTGCCTTTCTTTCTTCATAGAAGCCTAACAAAGGTGTGTAATAGGATCAGAGTCGAACCATTCAGCATCAAGAATGCTCTTTGTCATTATGGCCTGATCAAAATGATCATCTTGGAAGAATTGAGACAGAGAAAAAGAGCTTGGTAGCACTTTGTCTTTTGGGAAGGTTTTGAGACCCGAACTCAACCTATGAATGAAAAGAAGAAAACAAGCAAGAAGTAGCCAACTCCTCAGAGTAGCTCAAAGAGAAGGAGAGCTCTCCCAAAGTCACCAGAAGAGAAAAAATCTAGCGTAAATCCCAAGAAAGCTAAAATGAAACTAGATTTCGAAACAAACCCAGAGCAATCCACAGTAAACAAGGAAAATATTCTAAATCTGCCATACACAGATTCAGACACAGAACCAGAAAAAGATGATGAAATTCTAGACATCAACAGTCCAAAGCACTCCATGGAACCTGCACAGGATTTTGAAGTTTTTACTTCCAAAGATGAAGGTGAAACCTCAAGAAATAAGAAATCAAAGAAATCACAGAAGATTAAGGAGTTGAAAGAGATAATAGCACAGCAGGAGATTCTAGAAAGGGTGATAAAGGCAAGATATAAAACTTTATCAGAGAATTTTGCAAAGACCAATGTAGCTTTTGAGAAGCTGGCACTTGAAAGCATAAAGGATAAGAAGAAGAAGAAAAAGATCACAAAGGACTATAACAACTTATGGTGGTTAGCTAAGCGTCTGAAGAGGAAAATCAAAAAGTTGAAAGAAAGAATTACCACACATCCAGATTTATAGGTATTGGCACAGGTCGCTGTAAATTTGCAAGGAGATTAATCAAGACTAATATAAACAATGATTTTTTATTTTGAACACGAAAGGTTTTCCTTTTGATTAAAACAGAATTTTCACCATCACAGGAGACGCAGTTATAACCAATTCGCTGTTGAAAAGCAGAGCTTTCATCGGCTAATTAGCAAATTCTAAGGCGGAATAGCTGGTGAAACCGCAGAGAAAGAATTTTGAATATTTTGAGCTCGAACAGAGCGTTTTTTGGGTGATTTAAAAGATAAAAGGGCATCAAAAAGATTAATCACCAAATCATGAAATATTTAGTTTCAAAGATTCGTGGAGATATAGGAGGTGAATTCTTAAATGGTCAACTAAAACTTTGTTCACAGCTGTTTAAAGTTTTCAGTTTTGAAGACATGTGTCAACACATCAGAGACACATCAAGGGCGCGTCATGATTAAGACCAGATGTCAAATACCTTTTGAAGACAGTTCGATTCATATAAAGTAGATTTTCAATTACCTAATTGTAATTAGTTTGCACTCTGTTTTCTATATTTAGAAATCTAGATCCATTTTTCAGGGATCTGAGATCTATTGTAAAGGTTATAAATACTTATCATTTTGATAAAGAAAAGGTTCGATTTTGGATACAGAAAATACTATATTTGTAAACAGACTTTTCCATATGAATACAAATCACAGTTTTCTCTCTCTATTGATGTCAGATTCTCATCTTTCCTTCTGTACTCTTATTCAAGTTGTTTTAGCTGCAAAATGACTGTCATCTCATTGGTTAGCTCATAACTTGATTAATAGTTTCTTATCATTGTTTATTAAACCCTACATTTGTATTTGGTTTATAAGCATTGTTTTCTCACCCACTTAAAAGCTATCATCTGATTATTGATCCTTGAGAGCACTGGTTCATTTGATTCTCATTTTGACTGTCTGAATATCATACTATAATTGAGTTATCCCATTGATCCACACATACAAAATACAAAAACAAGTTCACCTTAAGTTACCAAGCATCTTTGACCCACAACCTCAAAGAGTTTCTTGGAGTGATAACAAAATGATGCACAAGGGTTTTGAACAGCTCAAAGAGGCAACAGAAAAACACTTTCAGAGCCTATACTAAGAAGAAGATTCCAGCTACAAAGAGACTATCTCAGACTACCTCTCACACATACCCTCTCTAGTAAGCAGAGATGACAACGCAGATCTCATGAAGTTGTTTACTGAAGAAAAAATACGCAATGTCATATGGTCCATGGAGCCCGATAAAGCCCCGGGGCCAGATGGTTTCTCAATACATTTTTACAGAGCTTCCTGGGATACAATCAAGATAGACCTGCAAAATATGATCATAGCTTTCCATAAAAGAGCCAAGTTAGGGGGTAGCACCAACTCCACCTTTCTATCCTTAATTTCCAAAGAAGTTAACTCGAGCTCCTTCGAAAGATTCAAGTCCATCTCACTCTACAATGCTTCCTACAAAATTATGTCCAAACTCCTGGAAAACAGAATAAATCCTCTACTAGAAAACCTCATTTCCCCCATGCAAGGTGGTTTCGTCAAAGGAAGACATATTCTCGACAATGTAATATAGGTTCAAGAAGCCATGCACTCCAGTCACTAGCAGCAAGAGCAAGGGGTGTTGATAAAGCTCATCATGGCAAATGCTTTCGACAATGTAAACCTCTCCTTCCTTTATAAAGTTCTTCTTTCTTTTGGTTTATGCCCATATTTTGTTAAAATGATCAAAGCTTGCATCGAAAAGCCTTGGATATCCCCCCTAGTGAATGGTAGACCAACAAATTACTTTCAAGCCTCAAGGGGATTAAGGCAAGGTTTCCCCTTGTCCCCCTTCCTGTGCATCTTGATGGCAGACACTTTAAGTTGGAAGTTGACTGCTGAAAAGAATATTGGCTCAGTCCCAGGCATTAGACTAACGAAGGGCCTAGAACCAATCAATCATGCCCTCTTTGCAGACGATTCCCTCATGTTGGGAGGAGCTTCCATAAAGATTGCAAAAAACTTCAGTGAAATTCTTCAAAGCTTTTGCAGTATCTCCAGAGAGCTCATCAATAAAAGGAAAAGTGCATTGTATGGTTGGAATGCAAATCAGCAAACAATTCAAAGAATTTCCCAATACCTGGGGTTCTCGAGCTATGCTTCATGGGAAAAAATAAAGTATCTTGGACTCCCCCTAACTCTGGGGCCCAACAAGTCTTCGTTGTGGACAGAAACCATAAGCAAATTCAATGCAAAAATTATATCTTGGGGTGGACAGTGGCTCTCAAACGCAGGGAAGCTCACCCTCATAAAATCGATCTTGTCCTCCTTACCAATCTATCAGGCCTCCTTCCTTCTTGCTCCAAAGACGATCATGTCACAGATTGCAAAGATGATCAGAGAATTCCTCTCACAGGGACGCAAAGGTAATCATAAGAAATACCACCTGGTCAATTGGGAAATGGTCAAACACCCTCACACTGAAGGTGGCCTTTAGGTAAGAGACCCCGAGCTTGAAAATTTGGCTCTGGAAGGAAAAATCCTTTGGAACCTATATGCAAATCGAAGGCATCCTGTAAGCAATATTTTAAGGAAGAAATACCTTGATGGCGTCTCTCTGAGAAATCTCCAAGCAGACAGCACCCCCAAAGGCACTCATATTTGGAACCTCTGTCATCGAGGCTTACCCTCCTTCCAAAAGCACCTCTATTGAATCCTAGGGAATGGAAAAAACACAATGTTGTGGCAAGACAACATCATGGGCAATGCGCCCCTCAATGTCTCAGACGAACTTAAAGGAATTCCTGAGTGGCTCTCCCAATGCGGATTTACCAAATTCGCAGACATATCTGCATGGGACGCCTCAGGAAGCTGGAAAGCATGGGACCTCTCACGCGTTCCAGAATATTTGCAAAGGCATAAATCAACCCTCCTGGCAATGCTGACAGATTCAGCGTTGATCCATCTCCTCTTTCCAGACAAATGGGGATGGGTCAAGGCTAGCTTTTATTCGGTTGTACAAGGATACATTTCACTTCAAACCCCCCAAGCTCCTTTTGAGTCAACAATTCTCTGGAAACAGGTCTGGGACCCCCTTGGCCTACCGAAAGTAAACTTCTTATGATGGATTCTAATGCACAGGAAACTTTTGACAGGTGAAAATCTAACAAAAAGAGGCATCATTGGCCCCCACATATTCCCTATGTGTTGTAATGCCCCGGATACAACGAATCATTTTTTTGTGGACTGTTCTTTTTCTCAAGAAGTCTGGAAGATCTCTTTACAAGGCCTCAACGTCACATCTCCGAACCAGATCTCAATGGTAAATTTATTTTCCTCTTGGAAGGCACGCTACCCTCAAGAGATGCAAAGCAGTCCAAACTGGAAAAGAATTTGGCAGGCCATCCCCAAATACATTTGTTAGAAACTATGGCTGGCCAGAAATGATCAGATCTTCAACAATAAGCTACCTTCCCACCCTTCGGTAGTTATGAAATCAAAATCTCTACTTCTCGAAACAATGGCAAACTACTCCTTCAAGAATGAAAAAATTCTCCTTCTTGCAGAAAAGAAATGGATTGGCACTTTCACCTATCGAGACAGAAAACAAATTTCGGCTCACCCCTACCTCACTCCAGGTTGGCATCTGCGAGACAAGGATGCAGTCTTTCAAGACTGGTGGAGGCGCCAAGGCATAGCCTCAGTATTTTTCGATGGAGCCTCCAAAGGAAACCCTGGGAACGCAGGAGCAGGCAGAGTGATTTACTCCTCGGATGGATCTCGAAAAGACAGCTTCAGTTGGGGTCTAGGACAGAAAACAAACAACCAAGCTGAAATCCTCGGGTTACTCAAATCTTTCCAAATTGCGCGGGAAAATGGCATAAGAGAAATACAAGTCTTTGGAGACTTTGAAACCCTGATTAAGATCTTAAATATGAATGACCAACTCAGCAACCCAGTCATCAACAAGACTCTACTAAGGATTCGACAAGAACTCAAAGACTTCTCCTACTCTTTTTTTTTCCATATCTTGCGTGGATCAAACAAGGAGGCAAATGCAAAGGCGAATATAGGTTGCCTCTTACCCCAAGGTGTGCTAAACAAAAATGACGAAAACCCCTAGTGGATTCCCATCTCGTAGTATGAGCTTTATCTCTCCTCGTGTCATTGTAAGGATGATAAATGTTGTACACAGATTATGCTGGAAAATTCTCCCATGTAATGATGGTTGATCAATAAAAATACCCGTTTTAGTTAAAAAAAAAAAATCCTCCTTGTCCTTAGATCAAATATTTTCCTCCACTCCTCATACTAGGGCGTTGAGACGACCAGTACTAAATCATGAAGTATTGGTGGAGGATTTCTACTGGACATTGATCAACTACTAGATGGATGACATAGGTCTCTCCTCATACTGGTTCCACTTTTATCCTCAGTCGTCGATTGTCACTGAAAGGACGATCCAGATCTCGTCTCGTCATATAGTTTTCGAAGTTAGATTGGAAGCGTAACTCTGAACATCCTGAAACTGCCTCCCCGATGGACGGTCTAGACTAATTTTCGAAGTGGCCACAATCGTCCAAACTACACCGTTGATTTCTCTCCTTGATGAATGACTATGATTTATTTTCAAAATCTACATTCGAAGTCAAGCTAAGAATGATGCTCTGAAACCCAGCTCCAATGAACGATGGATCTGCCTCCCAGATCTACTCCGATGTAAGGTTAGGATCTGTCGTCATAAATTTCCCCTGGTCTCTTGGAGTTAAAGGCTCCGACAACCCACTTCGATCTCTACACCTCTTCCTCCACGTTTTGTCTTCACGACCGTCAATATGATCATTCCTCTAATCAATCCTCGTCATTGTTTGGTGTTCCTCTATCACATTAGCTTCAACTGTTGAACTCCAATGGTTATAATCTGACACCCAATGGTCATTGTTTAGTGTTCCTCTATCACATTAGCATCATCTTCCTAACTTCAATCAGGATTATTCTGAATGGATCTCAGCCATTCGTCAATATTGTGCTATCAAGGTATCCTTACCTTATGGGTTATGACAACCTTGCTCTGAAAATGAATATGACATATCCACGTGTTCCATTCTTGGTTTTTTCTCTCCTTTCTCTGATACTTGATTACGACCATTAATCTCTTTAATACCTCGATCGATCTACACCATATATCAGAACTCCCTTTTCAAGGTATTTTCCAGACATGCACTTTGAAACATGAACTCCGACAAGCCTTTACCATTGTTTCGGATTCCAAGTAGAGGGCGTTCCTTGACCATCGATATGGATAACCTCCTCTCCGATATAATATGATCCGTCAATTCCGATATTGACTTCTGGCGTCTCCACACAGCAAAATTATATGGATCGTTGATCCAAATGTGATCAATGATTGAGATAGTTTCTTGACTCCATCTCTGTTGTACGACAAAATCTTGATCCAATGATCACTGTGCATTATTTCGACTCATCCAGCGTTCCATGTTCATTCATTTTTGAGAATGCTAACTTAGACTGAGTTTCATAGTTGATCGATGGGACTTGGATTCAATCCCGACCTGCAAAATTGTAATCACCGTTTCACATTTCACCACCCTGTAACACCACTTGTTTAAGTCCAATATAGACTGCATTCATGCACAAAATATCAATACGACCAGAACACTTGATTCCAATAATTGACATAGAGATCCAATTTCACAATTTATTCTATTAACAATCATGTACATAGTTGCATAAGGCCTTCGCACTCTTTTTAGTCCTAATTTATGTTTAATTGGCCTTTCCTTGGCCTTTGCCCACACTCCTCACACTTCCAAACTCCTATTCAAACAACTCCATCTCTCTCTCTGTCCAATGCCCAATAGTCTTACAAAATTAAACAAAAGGTCCCTGGAACCAAATTTGTTTCAGATCCAATAATTTTTCCACTAACAAACCTTAAGACCCACAAAATCCTCAAGATACTAACTTTAGAATCTCTTCCAAACCTATCAACCCTAGAGATCTGTTATCATAGGCAGATTATATTACATTTAAACAACTTCATTTAAACAAACCACATCCTATGCATTCCTTCTAGAATCCAAATAAACATAGGAAATTACAACCATAATAAATTATGGAACCAACTCCCTTGGTACAAGTCAAGACCACTTAATCCTAGTCAACAAGTAAACATTAGGAGGAGGAAAAATGCTCCTTCATCAACATTCTATAGAGCACATCCTAGAGAGAAGACAAGAGATTTCTATGCATACTCTTCTTTAGTTGTATTGTTCTCTAGTAATCGTGGATGAGTTTTTGTATGGATCTACATATTTGGATCCACATGAATAGTATCAATCCTTGGAGTATCATTTTCACTTGGCTACTAAGTTTAAATATTTTCAGAGTGGAGTTCACATGAGAACTTGGACATGGGACCCATGTTTACAGTGGAAATTGGACTACTTCATCATGGTGGCTCACACTCCTACAAGGGATCACTGGTTCTCCATCCTACTTCAACATTATGGTCCACACTTATCCATGGGACCCTGATATATGGTTGTAAACCCTCATAAAAAGCATTGAGGAAAACACTTTCATAAGGGGGATGGAATGTATTGTAGCTAGGGGGAATAATATGGGGTGCCTAGGGAGGTACCAAAGGGGAATAATAGTAGATAAGTATTGTTATGTATAAAGTCCACTTTTAATAAATAAGGCCTGGTGTGAATGCAATAAATGTAAGAGGACTTACTAGAAGGTTCCACTTCTAGAAGGTTCCTTCTCTAGAATGTTCTTAGGTGGTTGGTAGCACTATATAAAGGGGTTCAAGCAATGTAATGGACAAGTTGAGAAGCATTGTATTTGGAGAGTGTAACTCATTAGGAGGTTTCCCCCTTGAAGAGGCAAGTGAACGTGAGTGGATCCCTTTCGTAATAGGATCTATTGTATGGTGTTGCCCTACCCTAAGGGTTTTCATAATAATAAAGTGTGGGGTTTATATATTGTTCTTTGGATCTTGTGTGGTTATTGTATTTGCAGATCAGAAGAACTTAACAGCTAAGGAAATCAATATAAAAATGAAATAAATCAATAAGAAAAACAAACTAATAAGGTGGGAAGATGATTTAGAGGACTCATAGGTTGGAGTAACTTCGATGCAATATAAAATGTGTTCAACTCAAAACCTACCCAAACCAAGAGTATGTTTTCATTATCCCACAAAGAATGCATTGTCCAAGGAAATCCTCTATAAATATTAACTCAAGAAAAATACGAAATGCACTAACAATCACAGTAGGGCCACCTATGATAGGAGGCACTACACTACCACCACATCATGAAACTAAAGTTAATATTGAAGGAAGCTTGCTTGACCTAAATGAAAAAAAATAAACCTCTACAACATAATTCATTAAGGAGAAATGATTGAACAATGAGTACGCTACATCGATTGGTGCAAATAATTTAGTAAAAAAATGACAAGATATGAAGGAGGTAGGATGATTGTGTATTGCACCTTCCATTCTTTTAATGGTAGAAAATGGGGAGTTAATTTGATAAGCTAAGCCTGATGAAATATTCATTGTTGAAATATTGGTTGTCACTGAATTGTTGAAATATTGGTTTTCATTGATGTCAACCCTTGAACAGGGAGTTAACAAGTTGCATGTCAAGGTAAAGTAGTTGTAAACAGAAGTTAACAAGTTGCATGTCAGTTGCATGTTAAAGTAACTATAAAAAGAAGTTAACAAGTTGCATGTGAGACTGTAAACAAAATTTAACAAGCTGCATGTCAGTTGCATGATAAAGTAACTGTAAACAGAAGTTAACAAGTTGCATGTGAGTCTGTAAACAGAATTTAACAAGTTGCATGGCAGTTGCATGTTAAAGTATTTGTAAACATAAGTTAACAAGTTGCATGTGAGTATGTAAATAGAAGTTAATAAGTTGCATGTGAGTTGCATGTCATCATGAGATCCTCATTAAAACACAGAGAAGAGTCAATTGGAAAATCACTTCTGGTGAATACAGACAGGGATGATTTTAGGGGCTAAATTTCTCTCATGGGCTAATTTTCCATGGTTTTTCCCAAAAACGATTTGCTATTCTAAAAATTATTTGCCCAAATTCTATAGGATAAAATTATTTTACCTTAAAAATCGCTAAAATTTTATACAAACTATATAAAATCTTTATAAACTTGAATATTTTTACAAAAATATTGCCAAACATTTATAGTTGGAATGTGAAGGATGAGTAAGATTCGCCAAGTTTTCTACATTTTAAAATAAATTTTCATCCTTAAAATCATCCCTGAATACAGATTGGTAGATCTAAGGCAGTGAGAGGAAGTCAGTGAAGTCTAGTGAGGGAAGAAGTTTGTGAGAGCCAAGCATACAAAGAATAAGTTGCAGACAAAGGTTCTTTGAGTAAATCTGCAGGTTTCATGAGGAAAAGCAAGGACATCCCCGACTAGACAATGTATAGGGTCACAGACCTGTGAGGAAAAATTGTCGAAGATCAAGGATCTAAAAATCAGGTCAGCTACAGGTTGGAGGTATGTCTTCATGTGTGTTGTAGGGTGTGTATTCTAAAGAAATCGGGAACATGTATGTCCTAGTGATTTATAAGCATTTGATTTGGAGAACTCTCTTCTGAATCTTGGTATGAGGTAAGTGTGGTTGCAGTCTTGATGAGATATCGAAATCAATAGGATCAAAATCAGTATTAGAAACAACAACAACAACATGTTATCAGTGACAGAGGTAGTGACATATTGGTCTACATTTATATTTCAGGGTGGTTGGACGAGGCAAGGAAAGAGGGTTTATGTGGTTTTCTCTTGCATTGGGTTTCCACATAAAATTTTGGTGTATTGTATTTATGTGATGCATATGCATTGAATTATGGTGTTGATGATATATTGAATGCTCATGATATTTATTGGAGGATTTATATTGTAATTAAAAGTAACAATTGTTCTCATATTGATTCACCCCCCCTCTAAGTATTCCAACAATTTGTATAAGAGCGGGTCCTTCAAGAAGCAATCTAACCACATGAAGGAGATCATGGAATACGCTAATATTGGAGAACTAGTGTTTGACGGTCAGAACTATACATTATGGAATAAAAATATGAAAACCTTTTTACAGGCACAAGGATTTGATGTTTGGAAATCATTAGTAGATGGGTATAAATCACCATCCACTCCCCCAATCGACAGAGATGGAAATAAACTCAGCGAGAAAAATCAAAGGCTAAAGGTACCATTCTGAGTAGTCTAGTTTATTCATTATTTATCAAGGTTATGTATTGTGACAGTAGAAAGGATCTTTGGGATAAACTCCAAAATATTTATGAAGGAGATGCCAATGTTAAAGGACCTAAGCTTCAAATATTTAGAGCTAAGTTTGAACAATTGAAGATGAAGGAAGATGAAGACATTGCAGCCTACCTTTTGCGAGTGGATGAAATAGTTAACACTATTAAGGGAATGGGAGTAGAAGTTGATGAATCAATGGTTGTTCAAAAGGTATTGAGTTCTCTTCCTATGATATTTGATCCTAAAATATCATCCCTAGAAGAAAGAGCAGATCTCGGTACATTGAGCATGGACGAGCTACATGGAATATTTACATCCTATGAAATGAGAATAGAAAAGGAGAACCTATTCAGGAAGGAAGCATCTTTCAAGGCACCCAAGAAAACAAAGAAAAATAACAAGCAAAATTCAAAACCAAGTTGCATTTATAGTGATGATTCAGACAAAGATGAAGAGAGGGTTAACTTCGTAAGAAAAATTTAAAAAAATGAACCGACAAGTATAAAGGTATGCTTCCATTGACATGTTTTAATTGTGGTGGTATTGGTCATTTTTCTTCTAAATGTCCTCATAAGAATAAATAGAGTGATGAAGAAGAATCTTCTAAAAGGGAAAATAAATATCAAGAGAAGAAACAAAAGGAAATTCTTCAAGAAAATTTTATACTCAAAGGAGAACAGTTTCTCATCAGACGAGGAGGATAATGATAGTGACAATGATTCAGAAAGAGTACTCCTCATGGAAATAGAAGATGATTCTGAAGAAGAAGGTGAAGTTGATCTCAGAGTACAGCTAATAAATGCATTAGAAAAACTTAGGAAAGAAAAACAAGTCACTCAAGGAAGAGTTAAAAATGAAAGAGGGATCTTAGAATTCCAACTCTGAAGAAATCGAGCAGATGATCACAAATCTAAAACTTCAAATAGAAGAATTGAGGAAGTACTTAGAAGTCGGTTAGAATAAAAGGAGAAAACGATTGGAAGCTTGGAAGAAGAAATATTATATTTAAGGAAAGATCTTTAGAAGAAAGATATGCAGCAAAAGATAACTAGAATATTGGATCAAAACATTAGTATTCAAAGACAACCAAATGACATATTTGAATTAGGATACTGTCAAGTACATAATGAGAAAGGATCAAGATCCAAGACAATATAACATGAAGCAAAACAAAGAAGCTATGCAGATATTGTCAAAGATTCTGTAAAGAAGGAAAAATGCAAGCCCCCAAAGAAGAACATTCCAGAAATAAAGAAGACTCGAAAAAATGAATTCATAAGGAGTGCATCGCAAAGAATATCATCTACTCCCAGGTATCAAATATTCTTTTATGGTCATAGTTTTATTTCTACTAATTTTGTACATAATGATGTAAAATGAAAAGCCTATGACAAGAACCAAAGCAACTATGCAATTTATTTAAATAACAGTTATCCCAGAAAATATTATGAAGCATATAGCAGAAACCAAAACAATTTTGGTTCTTTGTGCAATGAAGTAGAATGCTACAAATTCCACAACTATGGACATATAGCTCATGATTTTAGAAGCATGACGGATACCTCTATGAAAGAGAACATTGATATCAGATATAATAATATTTGGAAAATAAAACAAGAACGGGTAAAAGAAGAACAAATGAATGAAGGACAACCAAAAGTCATACTCTCAGGATTTGCAGCAGTGAAAAATCATGATGAATCGACAAGAAAAGAGAAAGATGTCATATTTCAGGAAGAGGATGAAAAGGAAAATGATGAAGAAGAGGAATATTACTCTCAGAGAGAATATTTTCTAAGCCATCTGGCTTGGAGACTCCCAGTATATATGAATATTGAAGAGGGGGAGTCTAAGAAACAAATCTACATATTAGAGAACTATCCTTCGAGCAGTCTGAAGTGTTTGTAGTTTCAGAGTGGTTTGATGACAAAAACACAGAATGTATTATGACAGTTTGATCATTTGAGTATCAACTTTCAAGTATCAATTGATAGTTACACAAAATATCATTAGCACACTTTGTAGGCAGAGATTCATGATTCTATAGAGGATTCCACATATGTATTCATATAGGGATAAATTCAGTACAGATTGTTCCATACATGTAAAGTTTGATTTACATATTGAGAAGATAGTTTGAGAAGTAGGAATATGCAATGATGAGGTACAAAAATGTCAAATAAGACTTCAAAATGGGTCAACATTGTATGCAGTTGAGTAGCTAAATCATGGACAGTTTTATGACATATGGATAGAGCATGGTATTCAATATTGGATAGGTATCTACAAAAACAAGGGTTCAGGAAAGGAAATGGAGACAACAATCTCTACATAAAGACATGCTGAATGAATTCAAAATGTCATTACTTGCATCGAGACCGGATGTGATGCAAGAGGTTGGACAGGTTGCAATATTTCAAGTAGCATAGAAGGAAACACATGTTATGGTAGTAAAGAGAATATTCAGATATCTCAAAGCAACAAAATACTATGGATTATGGTATCCAAAAGGGAATAATGTGTCTCTAGTTGCATACACATATGTGGATTGGTCAGGAAGTGTTGATGATAGAAGAAGTACAAGTGGAGAATCCTTCTACTTGGTTGATTGTCTTGTATCATGGTTGAGCAAGAAACAATATTTAGTATCGTTGTCCACAGAAGAAGCAGAGTATATTGCAGCAGTAACATGTTGTACACAAGTTCTCTAGATGAAGCAAAATTTGCAGGACATACAGGTGGAATATGACGAGCTTATTCTAATATTTTGTGATAATACCAGTGTTATAAGTATCTCTAAGTGTCTCTATGAATCCAGTGATGCATTCCAAGACAAAACACATTACAATCAAGTTTCACTTTTTATGGGAACAAGTTACAAAGAAGAACATCAAGGTAGAGTATGTTGGGACAAAAGAATAGATTGTAGATATCTTCACCATACCTCTTCTGAGGGAGAATTTTGAGTATCTTCGATAGAAACTTGGAGTAGTTCCATCCCCAAAGTGATCTATATGGAAGTTGGAACAATAAGATAGGGGGAGAGAAGCAGTAATCATGAAAGACTTGAATGATGTTTTAATGATTTTTATCAGATATTTACATGAGGAAGCACCATAAAGAGAAACATCAATAGAGATCAAAGGCTTGCAAATAGGGGGAGCATCCCCAAGGAGAAGTCACCCTTTACCATTGATGTCAAAGGGGGAGATAAAAACAGAGGAATGGAAACAAAAAAGAAGAGGAATGAAGACAAGGGGAGTGATCCAGCTGGATATTGGTGGCCACCCACCTATTCCAACTAGCTCACATACGGATTTCATCTTGGCAGTTTCAGTTTTCATCTTGGCAGTTTTTTTCTAGCTTTTCGGGTCCTAAACTTTCAGGGTCGTTTTGAGGCCCTAAAAAATGTTTTTTGGGCCCATCGTAGTCACATTATGGATGGAATCAAAGTGTGATGGAATAATATGTATTCCTTGGATATACCTTTCGAATAAGGTATCGTGTGCCTAAAACGGAGATTGTATGCAAAATTTATGACCATGGGAGGTTGATGTACCAACTTACCACAATGGGACCCACATGACTTTTGCTGCTTCATCTCCTAGGGTTAGGTTTTTAGATGTCTAGTTTTTTGGCATTCATGTTTGATGTAAAAAGGATTTTGGAGCCTCATTGTACTCATCTTCTTGTGAATGAGTGTAGATGTCACATCTCTTTTCAAAGATAATCTACCACCATTCTAGAAAGCTTGTTTCAGTCTTCATTTTATAGTTTCAATATATTTCTTATTTAATAGAAGTCAAGTTTTAATGTATATCTGTTATTATTCACTGTGTCTCTCTGTTAATATTATAGATCTATGTTTTCATTTCGTTCTGCTCAGAAATCCATATTAGTGGTATCAGACTAGTCTGCTCCTTGTTGTTTTTTAGTGCATGTCCTTGACGGGGTCAAGGTATAGAGAATTGGGTCTTGAACTTGTTTTTATTGAGGAAAAATGCTCTCGCACGCCAAGAAAAATTCCATGGCGGGAGAAAATAAAGATGACGTGACATGAGATCATTTCAAAATGTTGCTCGAGGAAGACCTTGAGAGACAGAGGAACGATATGATGGACAAATTTGCACAAATCCTTCGACGACTATCAACAAGCAACCCGTCTACCTCAAATGGAGGAACCACCACCTTCAAGGTACAGATAAACTTTGATATTCCTATATTTGAAGATCAAATAGATTCAGATGTTGTAGATAAATGGTTAAACCTTATAAAAGGGTATTTTTTTGTGCACAACGTTTTTGATAGAGAAAATATTACATTTGCGCTTCTCCCCCATGTCAAATATTGGTGGGAGACTTTCTGTGAGAAAAAGGAAATAGAGGGATATACATTATTTGTAGTTGCACCCACTTGGGGTTCCTTCAGGGATGTTATTAAGGAACAATACTACCATGTTGGAAGTTATGATGACTTATATACAAGATGGACCACACTACAGTAGGAAAGGGACTAAATAGTGCCATAGTTCACCAATGTCTTCCACACCTTGCGCACCAAGATAGGTATCAAATAATCTAAGCGACGTCTAGTGATAAAGTATCATGGCGGTCTACATAGATAAATCCAGACATAAATGGAATTTCTAGACATTTTTTCCTTAAGCGTGGCCTATCGATATGCTTTCAAAATCAAGCAGAAGCTTAAACAGAAGACGCAACAGTTTGGGTCTGCAAACCCCTCATAGAAGAAGTAGGGAAAAGGCGACCCCAACCCATAGAACAAAGGGCAGAGCAAGGATGGGTAGCCTTGGGACAACCATTCCAAACCACAAACAAAGAAGGAAAATGGGAAGACAAAGAAAGACACTAGGAAATGGTGTGAGTTCCATAAGAACCTTTGGCATAACACTGTTGAATGTCGCTCAAAGTAGTCATTGGTGGCCGAGGTGAAAGCCTCTGAATCATATGCAAGCTCCGACTAAGATTCAAAACCATAAAAAGGGAGAAGAATTATTAATGCATAACCCGGTCCAACCATTGCTACCACCACCAAGATCCAGCTCAATGAACCTGAGGAACCAGAGGAAGGTCAACGCCTCTTTCATTCATAGATGTGGGTGAATGGTACTCCGCTACATTTCATCATTGATAGAGGTAGCCAGAAGAACCTCATCTCAGCAAAGGTCATCAAGCAGTTGCCTCTTCCTAGATCACCACACTCACATCCATACACCATCGGGTGGCTCCACTAAGGGAGCGATCTCTGCATCAGCCAACAGTGTCGCCTGGCCTATGGCATCAAGCCCTTCAAAGATGAGGTATTTTTTTATGTCACCCCCCTTCAATTTTTTTATGTTCTTTTGGGCCAACCTTATTTATGGAAATGTCATGTTGTATATGAGTTTAGGCCTCATAGTGTTATTATTACTTTGTACATTGTATTATATAGGATACCAAAGGTAGTCCCATCTACCGCCATTCCCTTGGTCTTTGTCAATCAATGCATGAAGGTCATCTCTCAAACCGGGAAGTTTGTCTTCTTCATGATTCTTGCTCAAAGTGAGAAGAAGGTTGCAACCACATCCATGGCCTCTACGATAGGTCTCTCCACGCAACAGAAGCAAGTGGATAAGGTCGTGGAAGAATGCAAAGACATCTTCTCCTCACCCACTGGGGTACCTCTGCACTGTCAGTTCAAGCACTCAATCGATCTGACCCCCAGCGCACCACTATCAAATGGGTCAGTCTATCACCACTCTCTGTCAGAAAATGAGGAAATCAATCACTTGATCCAAGAGTTGTTAAAAAAGGGGCACATCCTCCCAAGCTCATCACCTTGTGGAATCCTAATCATTCTTGTGCAGAATAAAGATGGGTCCTGAATACTCTACATTGATTATCGGGCCCTAAATAAAATCACAGTCAGGAACCGATATCGAATTCCCTGAATTGGAAATCTCCTTGACCATCTCAAGGGGGTCAAATACTTCAGTAAGATTGATCTGAATTCCATCTACCACCAAGTTCCAATAGAGCACAACGATGTATGAAATATTTCCTTCAAGTTCAAAGAAGGTCTTTTTGAATGGTTGGTCATGCCATTTGGCTTAACAAATGCCCCAACAACTTTCATGAGAATGATGGAAAATATCTTGCGTCCTTTCACCAATTCTTTTGTGGTAGTGTATTTGGATGACATCCTCATCTTCAACAAGAATTGGGTGGAACACTTGCAACACATTCAATAGGTTTTGCACACTCTACGGCAACACAAGCTATATGAAAATTTGGAAAAATGTTCCTTCGGCATGAATAGGTTCTAGTACCTAGGCTACATTGTTGATGAGCATGGAGTGCATGTCGATCCAGCAAAAAACTAGGTCATATGTGACTGGCAAGCCCCGACCACACTCACTAAGCTTCACATCTTCTTAGGCATTGCCAATTTCTATCGCAGGTTCATTTTGGGATTCTACCACATTGCATTGACCCTTAGCCAAGTGACCAGGGGCGGTGGCAAGGAAAAATTCATGTGGGGCTAGTCGCAAAAACAAGAGTTCGATTATTTGAATCAACACCTGTGCTTAGCCTCAGTTCTCTCATTAACCGACCTGCAACATTCATTTGATATTGAGACATATGCTTCAGACTATGTTGTGGGCTTATTTCTCACTCAGCATGGACATCACGTGGACTATAATAGTGAGACACTATCAGATACAGTCCATAAGTACCCCACTTATGATAAAGAGATGTACTCCATGGGAAAATCCTGCTGCCAGTGTAGGAATTACATTATGTGGAAGGAGACAGTCATCCACACTGATCATAAGCCTTTGCAGTTCATGCAGACATAAGGAAAATTGTAGAATGACCGCCATCAGAAGTGGTCCACATACTTGCAGCAGTTCCATATCAACATCAAGTATAAGATAGGGAGAACCAATTGCATCGTTGACTGCCTCATCCAACCTCTAGTTGTTGCACTAACTATGGTTCTATGCTCCTACGGACATGAGACCTCCATATGGCCCCAACTCTATGAGCGATATCCTGACTTCACCACTACCTACCAAATGCTAGGCACAAACATAGTTGTCACTTATTTCCATCTACATGATGGTTTATTGTGCCATTTGGGCCATCTTTGTGTTCCATCAAGAAAGAACGCGAAGCTGATTTAGGAAGCTCAATACAGTCGGGTGGCAGAACACTTCGGTGTAGAGAAGATAATGGAAGTGTTGCAACAACATTTATATTGGCCGAAACTCCAAGAGGATGTCAACAAATATATCATGTCCTAAATGGCCTGCACCATTTCCAAACCGGTCATTCAAAAACAAGGCATGTACACCCCTTTGCCTACTCCTGATAGGCCCTGGGAATCCATCTCGATGGACTACATGTCGGGCCTTACTTCAAACAAGCAGGGAAATGACTTTGTTTTCATGGTTTTTGATCGATTTTTCAAGATGGTGATTCTGGTCTCCTGTAAGAAAATCATCACAAAAGAGGTCATTGCCAAGATCTTCTTTGAACGAGTGTGGGTACATTTTGGGATACCACAAACCATCATCTTTGATCGAGACAGTTGATTCCTCGGCACATTATGGTTGAGCCTCTAGTCACAGCTGGACACTAAGCTCACCAAATCCATGGCCTTCCACCCCCAAACAGATGGCCAAACTGAGGTCGCCAAAAGGATGATCGTGCATATTTTGTGCATGTAAAATTCCAATCATCCGAGCACATGGGATGAGATTCTTCCCTATGTTCAACATAGTTACAAAAGATCCATACATAGCTCAACTGGCCACGGCCCCTTTCAGGTGGGGTTGGTATTTCAACCATTGGGTCCCATGGATGTTTCACTACCCCTTGCATCCACACAGGAATAATCGTCCCATGCGCAAAATGAAGTCGAAAAATCCACTCGATTCATTGAATGAATCTAGCACATCCGTCAATAGGTTCAGGATATTTTTCAGAAGTCCAATGCTAAGTACAAGCACCGCCATGATGAAAACTGAGTGCCACACAAGTTTCAAGTGGGAGATAAAGTTTGGTTGCAATTGCAGAAAGAACGCCTTACATGACCCCATCAGAAGCTTCGTCTACTCCACTATGGACCTTATACCATCACCAAGGATATGGGTGACAATTATTTTGAGCTCAACATCCCCCCTTCCTTGGCTCCCAGTATTTAATGTGGACCTCCTTCGGCCATACTTTCCACCATTATTGGACAACTCAGAGGTAGAAGAACAATTGACACTGACAGAGTTCAACCTTGAATGCATAGAACATGCATCCACTGGTCATATCATGGACACACATGTTAAGGGAACTCACCAATAGAATTTTCAGCTTTATCATGTTATCAAAGCAAGGCAGCTCCTACACCAAGGCAAGTGGCTCACCTGGGGTCAAATTCAGCAGAAAATTCCTCATCTGATGGGGGAACTCAACGCAATGGAGACCATTGCTTCCTAAGGGGGGAGTATTGGTCCAGATGTATATTGGTGGCCACCCACCTATTCCAACTGTCTTACATACATATTTCATCTTGTTAGTTTCAGTTTTCATCTTGGAATTTTTTTCTAGCTTTTCGGGTCCTAAAATTCTGGGGTTGTTTTGAGGCCCCAAACAACATTTTTTGGGCCCACCACAATCACACTATATATAAAGTCAAAGTGTGATGACATACTGTGTATTCCTCAGATATACCTTTCCAATGGGCTATCATTCACCTAAAAAGGAGATCATATGCAAAAGTTACGACCTTGGGAAGTTGGTGTACCAACTTACCCCAACGGGGCCCAAATGACTTTTGGTGCTTCATCTCCTAGGGTTAGGTTTTTGGATGTCTAGGGTTTTGGCATTCATGTTTGATGTAAAAATGATTTTGGAGCCTCATTGTACTAATATTCTTATGAATGAGTGTAGTCATCACATCTCTTCTTAGAGATAAGTTGCCACCATTCTAGCAAGCTTGTTTCAGTCTGCATTTTACAGTTTCAACATATTTCTTAATAGAAGTCAAATTTTACTGTATATCTATTATTATTCACTATGTCTCTATGTTAATATTATAGATCTATTTTTTCATTTCGTTTCGCTCATAAACCCAGATCAGGGAGCCAACATGAGCATGAATGTTTCCATTGTTGTGTCTAAGTGTTGCCATCAATGCAAAAGGGGGAGATTATTGAAAGATTAATTGTTGAAAGATTGGTTTTCATTGAATTGTTGAAATATTGGTTGTCATTGATGTCAACTCTTGAACAAGAAGTTAACAAGTTTCATGTCAAGGTAAAGTAGTTGTAAACAAAAGTTAACAAGCTACATGTCAGTTGCATGTTAAAGTAACTGTAAATAGAAGTTAACAAGTTGTATGTGAGTATGTAAACAAAAGTTAACAAGTTGCATGCCAGTTGCATGTTAAAGTAATTGTAAACAGAAGTTAACAAGTTGCATGTGAGTCTATAAACCAAAGTTAATAAGTTGTATGTCAGTTGCATGTTAAATTAAATGTAAACATAAGTTAACAAGTTGCATGTTAAAGTAACTGTAAACAAAAGTTAATAAGTTGCATGTTAAAGTAACTGTAAACAGAAGTTAACAAGTTGCATGTAAGTTGCATGTCATCATGAGATCCTCAATAAAACACACAGAAGTGTCAGTTGGAAAATCACTTCTGGTGAATACAGATTGTTAGATCTGAGGCAGTGAGAGGAAGTCAACGAAGTCTAGTGAGGGAACAAGTTTGTAGGAGCCAAGCGTACGGAGAAGAAGTTACAGACATGGGTTATTTGAGTAAATCTATGGGTTTCGAGAGGAAAAGAACAGACATTCACGAGTAGACAATGTATAGGGTCATGGACCTATGAGGAAAAATTGTTGAAGATCAAGGATCTAAAACTCAGGTCAGCTGCAAGTTGGAGGTATGTCTTCCTGCATGTGTTAGGGTGTGTATTATGAAGAAATCTGGAACATGTATGTCTTAGTGATTTATAATCATTTGATTTGGATAACTCTCTTGTGAATATTGGTATGAGGTTAGTGTGGTTGCAGTCTTGATTAGATATCGAAATCAGTAGCAGCAACAAAAGTATCAAAAAAAATAAAAATAAAAATAGGTTATCGGTGACAGAGGTAGTGGTAGATTGGTCTACATTTATATTTCAGGGTAGTTGGATAGGGCAAGGAAAGGGGGTTGTAGCCTCCTTCCAGTTGGAGCCGGTAAATTAGGGAGTTGGAGCTTCCTTCAGGTTGTAGCATGTAAATAGGGGGTTGGAGCCTCCTTCTAGTTGTAGATGGAGAAATAGGAAGTTGGTGCTTCCAATGAATGTACTCTCTGATAAATAAGAACAACATTTTGTGTTTTTCTCCCACATTAGGTTTCCACGTAAAATCTTGGTGTATTGTGTTTATGTGATGTCTATGCATTGAATTGTGGGTGTATTGTGTTTATGTGATGTCTATACATTGAATTATGATGTGTTAATGATATATTGAATGATCATGATATTTATTGGAGGTTTTATATTGTGATTAAAAGTACTCAATTGTGCTCACACTCCATTCTTCCCCTCTCAATATTCCAAAAACACCACGCCTCAATAAAGATACATTGTGCAAACCAATTAAAAGGAGGCACCATGCCCATAAATACATTCCACTACAACATAAAAAATAGTTCTATATGTGTCATTTTCATGGAATGGTGAGAGAGTACATAACAACCAGTCAATCACAATTAAGCACTTTTCAACATGGCATTATATCCATAACCCTGCATTTTTTTAAGTTTTTGTTGAAAAAATGATGAATAACTAAGAGATAATTAAGTCAAATTAATAACATTGGATCAATTACATGGAATAAATTATTTTTTCAAGGATAAAAACCAATATCCATTTTCTATAAAATCAAATTAATATTAAGAAACTTTTTGTGTAGGACAGAATTAATCCACAAAGTGCATACTACATAGTTCTTACAAACAAGGATTATAAAAGGGAGACTTGTTAGAATTTAATATTACCCCATACATAAAATGAGGTTAGTGATATGTTGATGGGACATAAATCCCTTAGCTCAACAGTAGGAACCAAACCTGCCGCAGAGGCCCAATTAGACTCTGCAGCGTTTAAAATGGAATGATTCTCCAGATCTTGCAATCTGGCCAATTTATTGATGGGATTTGTGTTTCTTTGTGAAGGCTCTTCCTTCAGTTAGGACTATTTTATTTTGTATTTTCTCTTGGGTGGGGCTGATATAGGAGATGCAAGCCAGCATAAACCAACTTGATAATTAACAAGATTAAGTTTTAACTATTGGGGAAGAGGTTAAGCTTGGGATAACTTGTTGCTCAACATGCAGACAATTACTCTATACCACAGGCCTAGTACTAATACATTAACCATGTGAGCATGCAATTACTGTCTGAGAAACTAACTATCAGAAAGAAAGCACAAATGTAATAAGGTAATGGCAAGAAAAATAATTCATCTACCATAACCATGCATCACATAATAACACAACTATTTATCTCCATCATGAAAGAAAAGAACATCAAGACATTGCACTAGATAACTTGAGAGCATAATTAATTGCTCCTACTCATTACTGCATCATTCATGAAATAGGATAGGAAGTAGTTCTTCTCCAAGTCCAATCACATGCATCTGATGAAAATAGTTTGTCTTTGGTCCAGAAGGACTTCTCAATTCGTAGCAGTCTCAAAATGATTCTTAACAACCAAAAATAAATAGTTCTTACAAAAACCATCGACCCTTAATTAATTGCTCGATGTCCTTATTTATAATATAAAGTTTTAACTGGTACTAATGGCTAATTTCAGTTTAAACAAAAAAAAAATTGCCATGTGGCATTATCTTTTAACAGCTTCTTTAACAGTCGTCTTGAAATACTTCTTGGAAAGGATGACTGCTCTCGTACTCAGTCCAGCTAACAAACGGTTTTTCACAAGTTTGGGCCCATGGAAATCTATGAAGTTCCATCAGGGCCATGTATATTCCACTGATGTCTACTGCATGTGCCTGATACTTTGACCATGTAGAAGCCAATATGAAACCCATATGGTATGAAATCTCCCTTCTTGTCTTTTACGAAAGTGGCATTGTATCCTTGCAGAATAGTCTCATAGAAGATTTCTCCTAGCCCTAGTTGATCGGGAACATATATGGGCAACAAGTGGGGTGCCCCTATGGCACCGAAAACCCTAATGTAGGTTTCGTGCTCATCTAAATACCAGTGACCAAATTTTGATATAACCCTCTTTGCTTCATCTGACAGCCTAGGGCATTCTTTCCTGAATAGAAAAAAGTAAATGTGTGCAATAAACTGGTCACAGATAACAACATAGGACTTTTTGTACCTATTTTCCCATAATATGCTGAAGTATACATGGATTGGGAGCTCCGAGGAGTGCCAATTTAGGTTCATCCTGGAGAAAGCGTTCCTGGTGCAAATGGCATCCAGTAGATAAGAGGCCATGTAGAAGGCGGGGGTTTCTCCCTCCTTTGGCACCTGAGCTTGCCTTATGCAGGTGCTCTGCAGTTTGGAGATGATGGCACCCCAATTGAAACTCATGCCTGAAATGGCGACTATATAATATAGAGGCATCCAGGCCTCTGAGAACCGGGAGCAATCTTTCTACCCATGCAACCTGCAGAGAAACGCCATAAGATATATGTATGGTTCCTTGAGATTGGTCGTTGGGTACCAGTCGACAGTCCGGTTAGTGAATTTTTGTCTTCTCTCCACCAAGACACCATGATTTTGTTGGTATCATGTGATGCATAGAAACTCGGAATGAACTCAATGCTCATGTTTTCCTTAGGCTCCCTGAGCTTGTAGTAGCTTTGAACCTTTTTTGGCAGGAAAACCCCAATGCATTCACCGTTATTGTCATTGATCAAACATGTATGCGCGTTGGTGTGGTCAATGAGCCACTTTAGGAGCTCGATGCAAGAAAACACCAGAGTTCATATTGCCACCATGTGTAGATAATCCCTCTAGATGTTTGGGAGGACATCGTCATCGAGCTTCCTTGTATTAGGATCGTTATTCAGGGTATAATCGAGGGGTTCTTCTTTCTTGATTTTCTTAAATAATTCTTCCCAGCGAGGAAATGTTGTTTTGGCCCCAATGTTTTCCTCTGTGTCTCTGAAGGTCGAGGGTTGGAAAAAGGTATTCTCGGTGAATGTCTTAATGACGGGCACTGGCTTGGAAGCGAATTCTAATTGTCTTGCAACTGCTTGGGAGGATCCCTCTCCTACTTCTTCTTCTTGAAACTTTGGCACTCTTGGCGATTTCCTGGTGGAGGGTTTCTTTGGAGGCATTGTCCCTACAATTAAAATGTCTTTTAAACATGTGTACAGAGCAACGTTGGGTTGTGAACTCATAAAATGAAGCGTAAAACACCAAAAGTGGATACATACCTGTAATGCCAGCTAAGAAAGTTGTCTAATGCTTACTAATCTTTGGACGACTTATCTGGATTGCTGGCTCTGCTCCTCTTTTTGTTCTAAAATCTTTGTTGCGCAGAATAATATCATACATAATGACTTCGAAAGAATATAACTGAAGAGACTCTATCAATCGTATCAACTAGTTAATACGAGTAATAAATGCAAATTCAAAATAAATTGCCATCGGTTCTCCGCAATTAAATCCTAACTTGTCAACGACAGAGGCATGGAGGCGGATGCATTGCATTGGCAAGCTTAACGGATTGTTTTGATTCTGTTTTCAAATTTCTGTGGTGAGTAGTTTCGAGGATTTTTGTCGGATAATCCACAGTTCGTGTCATTTTTGTCATCAACGTTTCGAATCCGAATCGAGATTCATCATCAGGACTAATCGTCAGTTACAAAGCTTGCTGATATTGGTCAATTAATAGTAGATGCAGGACAGTTTTGAGATTGTAATTAGGTCGGCTATCTGTAACACCCTATTTCTATAACTAAGGCAAAATTAAAAACAATTTAGAGCTAATAAATGATGATAATTAAGGTAATTGATAATATTTTATAATTCTAGGTTTTCGATAATATTATATGCAATCCGCAAATTTATTTGTATTTTAAATGCGTCGTACCTGATGGATCCGTGGGTAAAAGAAAATGTCTCATCACGTCGTATCTCTCCGGCATGTAGGTCGGGGTTCGACACTTTAAAATGTAAAAAAAAACGTGTACTTTATATTTTTCAACTCCCCGACACCAAAATTGTGATGGATGTCGGTGATCAGCGATATCGCTCTTCCTTTTGCATGATGCTTACCTTTTCGTCTTCCTGCCGAAGCCAAATGGCTCGGTCTTCGGCAATACTCCTTGCCAAAGTTCAATCATAAAAGAAATACTTTCATTTGTCAACGTTGAAGAAGATCAGTGTCCGTCTATTTTAAACTTCTCAAACGATTTTCATCACCTTTAACGTTTACCGATGTCGAACTCCTAAGCGCGTCGGGGAAAGATTTTAGTGTGTCGATTCCTTAAGTATATTATTAAGGGTCCTTTATCAATTAAGATGATTCTTTGTTGTATGTTCAGGCACACTTTAGAAAATTTAAGCATGAAACATAAGAAATAAGCATAGGTATCAGTTTCATATTGAAGGCAAAACAGACAGTGCAAAGGATCAAGTGGTACCCAAAAGTTAAAAATGAACATAGACTTTTAGGGTGTGTTGAGTGCTCAACAAATGGCGATTCACTAGGAGAAAGAAGAATATTTGTTCCTCCTCGA
>SNQJ01S0010224.1:51161-61270 GCA_010110895.2 Picea sitchensis | reverse complement strand
CCAATATTCGTAGCTACTTGGAAAGGTGCAAGCCATAGACTCTAAAACTTAGAATGTTTCCCTTTAGGTCCATTTGCTCTGTCCCACTTATGGACTAAGTCTCCTACTTCAAAATTATTTTCTTTAGCCTTATGCTTATCGAACCATCTTTTCATTATTTTTTGGTGAGATGGGAATTTTGACTTAGCCTTCTCTCTCTCTTCTTCCAGCATGAGCAGAGTGTTAATCCTTTGCTACATGGCTGATGAGAGTTCTTCATTGGAATCTTGGGCCAACTGAAGAGACGGGAGATAGAGTCCATTTGGGAGGATGGCTTCTTGCCCATAGACCAAAAAGTATGGGGAATTTCCTATGGATTCCTTAGGTGTGACCCTATCGGCCCATAGAGAATTATAGAGTAGATTATGCCAATTCCTTTGGTTATCTGTAACCATCTTCTTTAATATCCTTACCATGTTTTTATTAGTTGATTCGACCACACCATTTCCATGGGGGTAGCAATTTAAAGAGTACTTGATTATGATTCATTTGTCCAGAGAAAACTCTGTCAATAGGGTTGAAGAAAAGTAAGTTGCGTTATCGAAAACCAGGATAGAAGGGACACCGAACCTCGTGATCAACTGTTGTTCTATGAATTGGATCACCACCTTCTCGTTTACATGAGTCAGAGGAATGGCCTCTGTCCATTTCGTGAAATAGTCGGTGGCAATAAGAATGTACTTGTGCAGTTTCGAGGAGCTAGGTGTGATCTCTCCTATGATATCCAACCCCCATTGCTCGAAAGGTCAAGAGATAGTAATAGGTTGGAGTGGGACTGCCGCTCTTTTCTCCTTTCCAGTGCTTATTTGAAAAGTCTTACAGTTTCTTGCGTAAGTATGAGCATATTTGAACAAGGTAGGCCAGTAATAGTCGGCTCTCAGAATATTATGAGCGGTAGTGTTTCCTATAAAATGTCCCCCGGCAGGGCCATCATGGAGTTATTTCAGTTCCTTGTTTGTGTCTTCTCGTTCAAGACATCTTAATAGTACCCCATTGTAATTGATCCAAAAGAGTACCGAATTTATAAGATGATATTGTGAAGATTTTAATCTCAAGGCTCTCCTTTCTCTAGGGTTGAGGTTTTCGCGACAAGTCCCATGATGTAGGAGATAAGTTAAATCTTTGTACCATGAATCTTGTCCTGGGGAGATGTATGCTACTTCACCACACCATAGTGTCATTTCGTTCTCCCATCCGAGATCTTCATCTACTTGATCTTGGGATTCGGTCGCAAGCTTGCACAGACCTTGTCCTCTTACTAGTTTCGTAGGTTTTACATCTAGATCAAATTCCTGGAACACCACCATCCAATTCCCCCTTCTTTCTCCCATTTCCTACTAGGTGAACAAGGATCGAACAACAGGGTGCAACACAATTACTTTAGTATGATTGTTGAGGATGTAAGACCTGAAATGCTTTATTGCCTTATAAACCACATAGGCATGTTTGTCTACAGCAGGATAATTGAGCTCAGCTCCTTGAATATTAGTACTCATAAATGACACTGGGGCTTCATTTTTTCCATCATCCTTCTAAGTCAAGACTGCAGCTAGAGATTGATCGAAGGTGAAAATATAAAGGAAAAAATCTCTATTGAAATCGAGACTCAGCAACACCGAGGCCCGGGAAATGGTGGCTTTGATATTGTTGAAGGTGTCTTTTCACTCATCATCCCACTTAAATTCATCGTCTTTGTGATTCATCTTTTCTAAGGGTTTGATTATTTCTGCAAAGTCAAGAGTGAACTTCCTCACAAAATTGATTTTCCTGAAAAAGGATTTCATAGCTTTCTTGTTATGGGGTAAGGGAAGTTGAGCTATGGCTTTGATCCTTTCCAGGTCTATGCGAATCCCTACCTAAGATATAATGTGACCTAACATATTTCCTTCCTCGACACTGAAGATATTTTTCTTGGGGTTTAAGGATATGCCATATTTCCTACGCCTATCGAAAATATGAGTTAAGTGTTGGATGTGCTCTTCTTTGTTCTTTGAATACACTGTTATGTCATCTAGATACACTACCATGCATCTATTGATTAGTATCTGGAAAGCTACGTCCATGGTTCTTTGAAAGGTTTCTCCTGTGTTAATTAACCCAAACGGCATGTGCTTATAAGCGAAGGTTCCCCATTTGGTTCGGAAGGTGGTTTTCAAATGGTCTTCCTCTAAAACCAATACTTGGTTGTAACCTCAGAAACCATCTAGTAGAGAGAAAAATTTTGAGCCTGACACGATCTGCAGGAGTTGTTCCATCGACGAGAATGGATAATTGTCTTTTTCTGAAGCCCTGTTGAGGTTCCTAAAATATACGCATAGGCGGATCTCCCCTGACTTTTTCCTCATTGGAATAAGGTTCGCTACCCAAGAGGAATTCCTAACCTGAAAAATGATCTCGGCATCTAAGAGATTCTTTAATTCCTGATACATAAGAGGCTCTAGGGATGGGTGGTACTTTCAGAGCTTTTGTTGGAAAGGTTTTAATTCTGGTTTTAAAGGGATGGTGTGTTGAATGATGTGGGTATCATACATTTTCAAATCCCTATAGGACCACGCGAAGACATCCTAGTACTGCCTGAATAATTTGAGGTAATATTTCCTCTCTTATTTAGACATAGTCTTGCCCAGATTCACTTTCTTTGGACTCTCTGGGTTCCCAAGATTTATAGTTTCATGCAGGGGACAAGAGCTACCAGTCTTTACATTTTTGGGCCCCTTAAATCGCTCCTTGAGGTCAAAAATATTTTCTATATTGGCTATCCCTTTTGGGATCGTGTGACCCTTTGATTTATCTACAAGTCGTCCCATCCGAGGATCAGTTTCTGTGGACAACTCTTGGAATTATTCATCGTCAATAGTGAGATCTTTGAAATTGTCTTGGTTAGTCAAGAAGTTTATAATTTGTTCATCTCCTTCGAAGACTTTCCAATTGGAAATGTTATTAGGTACCGACGGTTTGTAGAGTAGTTCCATGGTGAATCAAGAGCCTTCATAATCTTCTAAAGGCGACAGCCTAGAAGTGGCAGTGGCCAAGGAGTCAACAAGAATATTCTTTGTTCTGGGGATTGCAGTGATGTTAAAAGCCTCAAATTGTTCTATTAACCTATGCACCTCCTGCTGATAGTTCTTCAGATGAGGAGAATTGCAATGTGTAGTGTTTCTTACTTGTCTAATAATAATTTCAGAGTCCTCGAAAACTCTCAATCCTTTGATATCCAAATCTATGGCTTTCCTTAATCCTTGTACTAGAGCTTCATATTCGGTAGTGTTGTTGGTGCATTCTAACTCTAGCCTACAGGACAAGAAATGAAGTTTACCAATAGGATCGATGAGGATGCATCCTGCTCCAGACCCTTCTTGAGATTTAGATCCATCAAAATAGAGGGTCCAAATTTGTGAACGGGGATCGCTATTTGTGTTTCCATTATTATTTTCTTGCTCCCTGACCTCTCATTTCATAAGTTCTAGCGCCGAGTTTTGGCAGAAGAGGGTGTCTCCTGTCGGTATCGGCGATTTGTCCTGGAAAATCAATTCGAAGTTTTGAGTAAGAGGAACATCGGATAAGAGGGGAGAAAAGTTTACAAAGTAGGAGTCGCAGGAATAATTGCTCGGTATGGGGAAATCTGTGGACGAGGGTTCGTTAAGGGTTTCTAAATCAATGACCATATGTTTTAGATATCTCTCCCTGGCGATTTTGATCATGTTCTTGTATTCCTTCAGTGGTAGCCAAAGGTGTGCCCAGTCCGTACTGAAGTATATGTTTAGTTTTTCAAACCAATCTTGACTCAGTAATAACCCGTATGCCTCTGGGATGTCTACTACTATAATGTCAATCACTTGCACAAAATTGGGGTGCGTCAATATTATGATCATCACGTCTCTGAGTTCTCCTATGACCTTGACCTGGGTTTTGTCCAGTTGTATGACATGTTTATCTTTCTTAAGAGGAATGACATTTAATTTTTTGCAGATAGCCAAGGGCATGACGTTGGAGAATTCTCTAGAATCTACCAAACAGTTGTGAAGGTTTCTATTAAATACTTCAAACGTTAAGAGGAACGGTGGGACAAAAGATTTTTCCTTTCTATCTCCCGAATAGGCATTCACAGTTGGTTTGTCCATCAGGTTTGCGTGAGTCAAATTTTTTCCTGGGACATTGCCCTTCGTCAGATTTCCAACAGAGTTCAACGCTTGTAGTAGAAAGTCTTTTTGCTGAGGGATCATGCATATGTCCATAACGGAAATATTTTCCTTTAGCCTCTTCAAATCTTCGACCATGTTGTAATATAGCTTGGGCGATCCCTGGGTATGGGTGCTTGTAGGCCTTTTACCGGGGGCAAACGATGTCTCCGGGGAATCGGGAGTTAACTTATTTTGCGAGGCCTGGGTGGCATCGGTATCTTTCGAGCCGGGTGGCCCCTTGCTGCGAGTCTATATTGTTGAAACTTCTACATGTTGTTCCTGAGACTCAAACAAATCGTCAAAAGGCATGATCGGGTCAGGATCCCATATCAGCATGGTTGTATCTTGTGGTGGGTCCACTTCTTCCTGGTCAGAAATATTCATGGCCAAACTGCTTGGTTGTTCGGTCAAGGAGACTTCACTTAGAAAGCGATTGGCCATTAAATTCATGGTGTGGACCCATTGAGGGCAGTCTATTTCGAAGTGGTTCTCCTAATGGTAAGTACAAAAAGAATCAGATGTGTCATTCCCTAGATCGATATTCAAGTTAGCAGGGGGGGTTCAATTTCTTTGAAAGGAGGGTTTCTTTTAAAGAAAGTCTTGTAGGGCCTTTGGCCTAGGTTTCCCTCCCCTTCATTTCTCTTCATGTATATAATTTTGTTCGATAATTTATTTACCATGTGTTGTAGATCTTCTACATCACCATTAACTTTGTCGAGAGTTTGTTCAACCAGTTTTCCCAGGGGCCTAGTCAGAAGAAGTCCTCTCCTGGGAGGGTGTTGGGTTTCTTTCTTTACTAGAGAGACCTGACATTGTTTACATCCTCTCATCTAGAATTCTATCATTTTGGCCTCTTCAAAAAAAATTTCCAGGGTTTGCTTAGCAGCTCTTTTTACAAACATAGAAATAGAAGTTGGGAGCGCATTGGCATAAACCTCAATTTGTAACTCTTTAGTTGGTTTCTCCGCGGGCTAGAATTTGTTTAAGATGGTTGTGAATATCTGATTGAAATCTTTGACCCTTTCTTTCGGACTCATGGTGGTTGCGAACAACTCAGCCATCAGGGCCCCCATGGTATTTTCTTCTGTAAACTTATCAAGAAAGTCTGTTTGGAACTTAGTCCAGCTGGTTATCGATCCTACTAGCAAATTAAAGCACCACGTGGAAGCTGAATTTTCAAACGTGTAGGGGAAAAGCATGTAGAATACGTCTTCATGCTAGACATTCATGATTCTAATCACGAGTATGAACTTCTTGATATGATCTTCGGGTAATCCCGAAGTTTCAGGGTCGTACTTGGGAAGCAGCTTCTTTGGGTTTCAAGGAATATTATGTACTCGTCCAGGGACAGCCACGGTGTCTCCAGCCAGCCAGGGCTAGTTTTTCTGAAGTGGGATTTCTCCTTTTGCCTCATGGTTGTTATTACCTTCCATGTATTCAGAATCTGAGTTGAACTCTTCTTCCTCTGAAAGGTCATCAGGCTCGAAGATGTCGTCGGCTGGCATTTCGGGAATCAGATCGAGATGTCCTTGGATTTCGGTAATTCCGAAATCTATTAAGTCTTCTACGGAGTGTACGAAAACTTTGTCGGGAGTGCTAACCACTCATCTGATTTTATTTTTTTTCGAGGGAGTATGGGAGCTAAGGATAATGCACCGATCTGTCGGGCATAGGCTCTAGTGATTCTCCTGAATTGATTCACTTCCTCGTGAGGAAGGGCGTAAGGTATTTCAGGGTGAGAAGGTTCTTCCTCGGGATGGGGTGAGTTATCCATTTTGGGAATACTCAACGTGTGTGGGTTGTCTTGTGATGGACTAGCCATGCATGTGGGTTGTTACGAATCTCTATAGGTTGTTTGAAATGATAGATAAAATACATACTCAACCATTCATTCTTAGGCCCTCCTTCTGGTGCCAATTCTGTTGATGGGACCTAAATCCCTTAGCTCAATAGTAGGAACCAAACCCACCACCGAGGCCCAATTAGACTCTGCAATTTTTAAAATGGAATGATTCTCTAGATCTTGTGATCCGACCAATTTATCGATGGGCCTTGTGTTTCTTTGTGAAGGCTCTTCCTTCAGTTAGGACTATTTTCTTTTGTATTTTCTCTTAGGTGGGGCTGATATAGGAGATGCAAGCCAGCATAAACCAACTTGATAATTAACAGGATTAAGTTTTAACTACATGGGAAGAGGTTAAGCGTGGGATAACCCGCTTCTCAACATGTAGACAATTACTCTATACCACAGGCCTAGTACTAATACATTAACCATGTGAGCATCCAATTATTGTCTGAGAAACTAACTATCAGAAAGAAAGCACAAATGTAATAAGGTAATGGAAAAAAAAATAATTCATCTACCATAACCACGCATCACATAATAACACAACGATTTACCTCCATCATGAAAGCAAAGAATATCAAGACATTGCACCAGATAACTTGACAACAGAATTAATTTCTCTTACTCATTACTGCATCATTCATGAAACAAGATAGGAAGTAGTTCTTCTCCAAGTCCAATCACATACATCTTATGAAAATCATTTGTCTTTGGTCCATAAGGACTTCTCAATTCATAGCAGTCTCAAAATAATTCTTAACAACAAAAAAGAAAGAGTTCTTACAACAACCATCGACCCTTAATTAATTGGTCGATGTCCTTATTTATAATATAAATTTCCAACTGATACTAATGGCTAATTGCAGTTTAAACAAAACAAAAATCGTTGTGTGGTGTTATCTTCTAACATCTTCTTTAACATTCATCTTGAGATACTTCTTGGAAAGGATGACTGCTCTCGTACTCAGTCCAACTAACAAACAGTTTTTCACAAGTTTGGGCCCATGGAAATCTATGTTGTTCCATCGGGGCCGCATATATTCCCCTGATGTCTACTGCATGTGCCCAGTACTTTGACCATGTAGAAGACATTATGAAACCCATATGGTATGAAAGCCTACTTCTTGTCTTTTACCAAAGTGGCATTGTATCCTTGTAGAATAGTCTCATAGAAAAAATTTCCTAGCACTAGTCGATCGAGAACATATATGGGTAATAAGTGGGGTGCCCCTGTGGCGCTTAAAACATTAATGTAGGTTTCGCGCTTATCTAAATACTAGTGACCAACTTTTGATATAACCCTCTGCTTCATCTGACAGCCTAGGGCATTCTTTCATGAATAGAAAAAAGTAAATGTGTGCAATAAACTGGTCACAAATAAGATTTTTTGTACCTATTTTCCCATAAGATGTTGAAGTATACATGGACCGAGAGCTCCGAGGAGTGCCAATTTAGGTTCATCCCAGAGAAAGTGTTCCTGGTGCAAATGGAATCTAGTAGATACAAGGCCATGAGAAGGTGGGGGTTTCTCCCTCCTTTGGCACTTGAGCTTACCTTATGTAGGTGCTTAGTTGTTTTGAGATGATGGCACCCCAATTGAAGCCCGTGCCTGAAATGGCGACTGTATAAGATAGAGGCATCCATGCCTCTAAGAACCAGGAGAAATATTTCTCCCCATGCAACCTGCATAGCAGTTCCATAAGATATATGTATGGTTCCCTAAGATTGGTTGTTGGGTACCAACTGACAGTCCGGTTGGTGAATTTTTTGTCTTCTCTCCACCAAGACGCCATGATTTTTCTGGTATCATGTGATGCGTAGAAACGCAGAATGAACTCAATGCTCAGCTTTTCCTCAGGCTCCGTGAGCTTGTAGTAGATCTGAACCTATGTTGGCATGAAAACCTCGATGCATTCACTGTTATTGTCATTGACGAAACATTTATGCGTGTCGGTGTGGTCAATGAGCCACTTTAGGAGCTTGATGCAAGGAAACACCGGAGTTCAGCTTGCCACCATGTGTAGATAATCCCTCTGGATGTTTGGGAGGACATCGTCATCGAGCTTCATTGTATCAATATCATTGTGTGGGGAATACTCGAGGGGTTCTTATTTCTTTATTTTCTTAAATAATTCTTCCCAGCGAGGAAATGTTGTTTCGGCCCCAATGTTTGACTCCGTGTCTCTGAAGGCCGGGGGCTGGACAAAGGCCTTCTCGGTGACTATCTTAATGACATACACCGGCTTGGAAGTGAATTATAATTGTCTTGCAACTTCTTGGGAGGAGCCCTCTCCTACTTTTGCTTCTTGCAGCTTTGGCGCTCTTGGCGATTTCCTGGTGGAGGGTTTCTTCGGAGGCATTGTCCCTACAATTAAAACGAATTTTAAACATGTGTACAGAGAAGCGTTGGGTTTTGAACTCATAAACTGAAGCGTAAAACACCACAACTGGATACATACCTGTAATGCCTTCTAAGAAAGTTGCCTAATGCTTACTGAACTTTGGACAACTTATCCGGATTGTTGGCCCTGCTCCTCTTTTTGTTCTAAAATATTTGTCGCGCAAAATAAGATCATGCATAATGACTTCAAAAGAATATAACTGGAGAGACTCTATTAGTCATATCAACTAGTTAATACAAGTAATAAATGCAAATTTAAAATAAACTATCGTCGGTTCTCTGCAATTAAATCCTAACTGGTCAACAACGGAGGTGCGGAGGCAGATGCATTGCATCGGAAAGATTAATGGATTGCTTTGATTCGCGCATGGATGAGAAACTAAAATGCAATCCATGAATTTATTCATATTTTAAATGTGTCGTACCTGACGGATCTGTGGGTAAAAGAAAACGTCTCATCACATCGTATCTCTCCGGCGTGGAGGTCAGGGGTCGGCACTTTAAAATGTAAAAAAAAAAATGTGTACTTTGTATTTTGCAACTCCCTGACGTCGAAATTGTGATGGGTGCCGACGATCGGCGATACTGCTTTTTGTTTTGCGCAATGCTTGCCTTTTTGTCTTCCTGCCGAAGCCAAACGGGTCATTCTTTGACAATACCCCTTGCCAAAGTTCAATTGTAAAAGAAATACTTTCATCCATCGATGCCGATGAAGATTGGTGTTCGGTTATTTTAAACTTCTCAAACGATTTTCATGACCTTTACCATTTACTGATGTTGAACTTCTAAGCGCGTCAGGGAAAGCTTTTAGTGTGTCGATTCATTAAGTAGCTTGTTAAGGGTCCTTTAAGGATTAATATGATTCTTTGTTGTATGTTTAGGCACACTTTATACAATTCAAACATGAAACATAAGAAATAAGCGTAGGTATCAGTTTCATATTGAAGGCAAAACAGATAGTGCAAAGGATCAAGTGGTAACTAAAAGTTAAAAATGAACATAGACTTTTAGGGTGTGTTGAGTGCTCAACATGATCTTATTACCAAATTATTTGATCTTAAAAACAACATATATCAACAAAAATAAGTTATTATCATTGTCATCATCAATAAGTCAAATAATTTTCTTAAAACTATTACAATAATTAATAAATAAATATGTGATAAAAGTAAAAAAATGTTCATCCATATATAATACTCCATAATATGTAAAGGTCTAATTAATATTGAGTTACTCCTTTGCAAGTAATGTACTATTTAGTAAATAATTCATGTGGGAACAATACAATTTGATTAAGATACTCAAAAAAAAATTACAAAAACATCTCGTCTTAATGTTCAATGCCAATGCCTCTCTAAACAATCTGATGACATAGTCCTTTCCTCCACTAATAGTGGGGATATTAGAGAAATGAAAACCCTGCCATGGGCTAAGTGATATTATTGCTCTCATTAAGTATTAGAGGGATGGGAGTGTTACAGGTATGAACTAACTGAGAGGGGGGGGGTGAATCAGTTAGTGTAGATTATTAACAATTTACTCTCATTTTTTACTTTGAATCATGAATCTTAGTGGCAGTGAGTCTTTACTGTGAATTCCAGAATTATAAAACATAAAGCAGATAGTATAAAGAACAACAATC
>SNQJ01S0010224.1:30156-43080 GCA_010110895.2 Picea sitchensis | reverse complement strand
ATAAACAATCGATTGCCATCAATGACAACCTTGATCATCTGCGTCATTCTTCTGTTATAGCCATCAATGACAACCTTAACCATCTGCGTCCTTAACCATCTGCGTCAGTCTTCTGTTATTGCCATATCTCCAACAGGTAGGCACCCTCAAAGCTGCCTCAATTTGTAGGATCCTAGATCGTACTTTCCCTGACATTGTATTTTTACAAGAGACCCTTGCTCATGAACATAAATCTAGAGAATTTATGCACCACCTTCACCCCTCTTGGGTTTCAAGTGTTGTTAATTCTGTTGGAAATTTGGGTGGTTTAATAGTCACATGGGACCCTAATTTGTATGATTTGGTTCCTTTTCTTACTATCGGAGGTATTTTGTTAACAAGCAGGTGTGTTATCAACCAAAGAGAGATCTCCCTACTAAATGTTTATGGTCCTTGTCTAGATCAAAATATTTTCTGGAGCTCGTTGGCCGATAGTGGCATCTTATCCATCAACAATTTGATTATTTTTGGCGACCTGAATATCATTATCTCTTTGAATGAGACCTGGGGTGGCTCTTTCGCTCCTGGTTTGACAGAGGATTACTACACAAAATTATTTCTTTCTAACAAGTTGATCGATGTTAAGCCGATTAAAGTGGTTCCAACATGGCAGAATGGCCGGTCTGGTCAAGAATACATTGTGAGACGTCTTGACAGGTGTTTGGTTTCAGAAGGTTTATTGGTGGCAGTGGGTTTGTCCAGATCATGGGTTGAATATCCCTTTATTTCAGATCATGCTCCTGTCCTTTTACATCTGGAAATTCCCCCTATTTACAAGGCTTACCTTTTTAAACTAAATGCAAATTGATTGCAAGATAAAGATTATGTGGCATTGGTACATAAATTCTGGAAAGATCCTTGTTTTCTCATGGAAGGTGATAAGCAATGTTGACTAGTTTGGAAGTTAAAGGAACTAAAGTGTCAAACAAAAATTTGGTTTAAAGAAGTAAAGGCGAGAGAGAAGGAACTTTTGGAGAACCTTGAAGTTGAGATAAAAGGAAATTTGACAAAGCTAATCAGGGATTCCATAAATCGGGAGGAGGAACATCTTCTTCAGGAGATGGAATGTAAAAGGAACAAACTCTTACGTGAGGAGGAGGAGTCTTGGAGACTTCACAGTAGGGAGATTTGGATTAAAAATGGCGACAATAATACAAAATTTTTCCATAAGGTGGCAAGCCACAACAGGAATCAGAAACATGTTTGGGAAATCATGCATGGAAATGGAATCATCCTTACATATCAGGGGGCGATAAGGGCATAAGCAACTGACTACTATAAGCATTTTTTTAAGTCCCTGACACACATTAATATTAGTGATCAAGTCAAGATAACAATTATTTATCCCAGGATGGTTAGCGAGGAGGAAGTGGGTCCCCTCTACAGCCCTGTCACTATGGAGGAATTAAAGTATGTGTTATTAGTTTTCAAAAAAGAGAAGAGGTCGGGCCCGGAAGGGTGGACAACTGAATTATTTACCTTCTTTTTTGATCTGGTAGGGGAATACCTACTTGAGATGGTGGAGGATTCAAGGAGAAAATGAAATATAAATGGAGGACTAAATTCAACTTTTCTAGCTCTTATTCTGAAGGCAAACAAACCTGTTACCTTTGATAATTTACATCTGATCTCCTTATGCATTATTTGTTATAAAGTGATATCCAAAATTATAGCTAATCGGATCAAACCGATACTTTCAAGATCCCTATCAATTGAACAATTGGGCTTTCTTCAGAGTAGGAGGATACAAGATGCAATAGGTACGGCTCATGAGAGTCTACACAGTATAAAAATAAATAAAAATTAAAGTCTTTGGTGATGAAACTTGACTTGAGGAAATCCTATGATTGTATAGACTAGTAATAATTAAGACTGACTTTAATTGCATTTGGTTTCATTGGATCATGAGTTGTGTAAAGCACAACAGAATGAAATGACTGCAAAAATCAACTCTCTTCTCAAGTATGCTATATAAACAAATATGCTAGCGAGACAAGATAAAAGGCCTAACTCGTCCAGATGTCCGATGAAGTCCACTGTTGAGCACTTGACCCAAAGAGATATACCTGAAACTAGTCCTAAACAACCAAGCGAAACAAGCATATGGTGATATTATATAATGTTATCACATTCAATAGCACAATCCATTAATAAACATGACAAATACGCCCATGGAATAATAATTCAATATATTTGCAAGATATCAATTGGACGGGAAAAGAGTATTTCTATTAATAAATGATCAACAGAAATGAAAATGTTACAAAATTATGTGTTAACACGGTTCGGAACGGAGAAACTAAGTTCCTTCCAACTGGGCCTCCACCACTTCAATCCTCCACCAAAGGCAAGCTCATAATAGAGAAACAATGAGTTTCTCAATCAATAAGTGAAGAGCTTGGGGGATGAACATTGTGTTTAGACTTAAAGGACAAAGGGATGCAGACTCAATATGAAGTAAATAATTTATCCAGAGTAACTTTGCTCTCAAAGTTGAATTCTTTCTCTCTTTTCCATAGCTCAGAATTGGCCCATTTATAGCCTTCAAAATGGAACTGAAGGGTCGATTCAGAACGTTTCCAATATATGGAAGACCAAGTATCATATATCTCTTTTCGTGACATGGAAACCCGACATTAATTTTCATTTTTTGGCACAAATCCCGATGTACGCGGGTTGTAGTGGAGCAGCCTGCATATACGCATGTTGTATAGTAGGCAAGGTGCGTACATGTGGAAAAATATTTATTTTTAGCTCTGGATTTTACAAACAGGGATGATAAGTCTGCATGGGGAAATGGAAAAAGGCCTTTTGTGCAAGATTGCATAGGGTGAGGCAAATATTTCTATAACATATGCCCCCTAATGTGTGAGGTCATAGGAGTATCTGTGATGGCCGAAATACATTATAAACAACCCAGAAGTGGAGTGGTAGGGGACCAGCTGGACGAACTATTTTCTCATTACATTCTGCATTGACTTTGCATACATGGCTGCCGATAAAATTACCTACATATCCATGTGAAAATATGCCAAACAAGTGTCTATGGACATGAATAGGAAAATACAAATTGGGTTATATGCCAACAATTGTCATAGTCACGAACAAGGCCCAGTAGAACTAGTCTCAAAACCAATCTGAAGATATATGTATCCAATGGAGTACAATCTGATCTCCCATGATCATTGAAGTCATATAGGTACTAGTCCAATGAAAAGGAAGCAACAACTCAGGAAATTTGCGGCCACATAGTGATGTCTTTAAGTCTTCTACACAATCCGCCAAGGGTGCAAGTCTACATCATGTGAATAAAGGAGTTGAGGTCAAACATAATGAGACATCATTTGATTATCGGTCATTGATGTATACTATTAACAAACACGAGACAACCTACCAATAATGAAATTAGGCATCAAGGCACCGAGTACATTCTTACAAGTGTGAATAAAGGAGTCGGTGTCGAACACCTAAAGAATCCATCGATCAGGAGACATTGATGTATTCCCAATTGTCGATGGCGAGAGAACCCACCACTAATAACTGCAAGCCTCAAGGTAATAATAAGACTCTAGGTCTCGTTTCCAGAATAAATGATTTGAAGTCAATGGAAGGAGACCCCCTGAAAGGAGATTATTAAGGCATCTCTCATCAATTAGCATGAGGTACAAAGTGGGAGCCTCGTGATTTGGTGGAAATCGTACGAAGAACATGTTCATGAACCAATGACCATGTGTGTCTTTTGCATGTGCCAAGTGCAAGCAGTACACAAAAAAGACCCTCTGAATAGTAGCCAATGATGAAAACTGCTAACAAAGGCGAGGAAACCAACAATAAGGATAATGGAATCCAAGACATTGCATGAGTCCCAATGTGTGAATAGATGTCTTTCCATTGAAAAAAAGGGAAACCACTCATTCAACAATCAATGATGAAGTGTCGATTGTTAGGTTCAAGGTTACCTACCAATGATGAAAGTAGGACCAGGGAGCATGATAGGACTCAAGTATCATGTGATTCTGAGACACACTGAGGGTATGGACGACATGTAAAGTCAAGAGTTCTGAGGAGTGGCTGACACAACTTGATAGAATTCCTTTGAACAAGAGAATGAGACGTATGGAGGACTCTGGCAGCATAGAACCAATGATGAAACCATGAGATGCAGGATGCATCAATGAAACTCTCTATAGGGACTAGAAGAGTAACCACTCGATAGAGAAGACTCTGTAACGAGATCGGATTCCTAAGGCCATGCTAATCCAAAAATTATGATGATGAATGGACTCAATAAATTTGTGCTATGTTCAAAGGTGACATGACTGCTGCCAACATAAGATAATACTCCCTTCCCATCCGTCTTTTTTTTTTTTTTCACAGACAAATGAATGCTATGATACAGAGGATAAAACGAGTGTCGCAAGTAAGCAAAACTAGTTCCAGCAGTGGAACATACCTATGCTCAATGCAAGGAGATGCATGCGGGAGATGGACACTCGGGGGAATGTTCCCTCCTGGGTATAGGGTGTCAAATTGCGAATGATATAAACAAATCTATGCTTGGTTGAGGATGCAAAAACTATTGAGGCAAATGGTTTATAACGCAAAGCGAGAACCGGCCATAGGCTCAATACTGCAAGCAAGGGCATGAGATGCAATCACAACTTAATGTAAAATAATTTTATTTTTTATGACTTTTAGTCTACTTGGTGTGAAAAAGGGATAAACTTGTGCCAAACAGACGTCCTTGCAAATACAATTTACGGGTGTGAAAGAGACAAGTTCACTCAGAAATATTTTCACTTTTTGATAACGAGTCGAAAAATATCTTAACTAAGACTCATGACCTTTCAAGTCCAATTTAATGAGTGTGAAATGGACAAATCACTCGGCAATATTTTCTCTTTTGAACAATTCGGAAAATATCTTAACTCGGACTCATTTGGGAGAGTCTAGTTGGCAAGTCATGGGGGGGGCTAAGGCTCCCGTGCAAAAATTCAGTATCTTACGAATAGTCGACATAATCTTGGGAAAACCCAAAGCTCTCCAAGTCGAGGAGGATAAAGCACCAGTGGAGGATATAGTCTCAGAAATATATTGGATAATGTCCCTTACCGGAAAGGACATAAGTGGGGGCATTGGATACCTCACAAGCCCATCCCAATCGAAGGTGATCTCCTCAAAACTTGGAGGGAGAGGACTCGGGGAAAGTAGAACTCCCTCTTGTTTAGAAGGTGCAAGATCAGGGATGTTGACAATGTGGTTGAAGGATGCATCACCCTCCGCAAGGAGAGTACGGTTGACCAGAGATTTCACTGGTACGACCACTTCTTCAAATATAGGTTCAAAAGGATGTAGGATAACATGGATAGGGGGCACATCACCCTCACGAATGGGGGTTTGGTCAAGAGAAGATTGCAGCGGCATGACTGTCGTGTCAATCAACGAAGAAACAAGGTGTGGGGAAACCACATATGCCTTAGAATCTGAAGGGCCCTTAGGTGAGCCCCATGCTTCTGGTATCCCAGTAGTGGTTGGACACAAACAAGTAAGGTTATCTACTTCACAATTTCTGCAAAGGAATTTAGGCTTACATATGAGACATCTAGGCTTCTCAATGCCCCCAATGTTGTTCACAATGGCTGGTGAAATGATCTCAATGTGACTGGAAGAGGTGATGGGATTATCTCCTACATGATGTACAGAGGTTGGAGATGTGACATTGATATGACTCATGGTGACTAGAGTGATTCCCCCAACATGATTGGTAGAGGTTGGGTGCAGGTTGTCAACATGACTTGCAGAGGTTGTTGACTCATCCCCAAGATGACTGGAAAAGGTTGGTGATGGCGCTCCAGTATGAATGGCAGTGACTGGACTAGCGGTGAGTTGTGGCATTTGATACCAAGGTCCAGGGAAAGATTGTCTTTGGAACATTGCAGGCTAGGAAGGATCCTGGTTTTCCCCCTATCCTTGTCCGAAAAGGTATTATCCTCCGCCTAAATGATTCAAAGAGGTGTGTACGGGAATCATCACTGAAGTCTGTGAAGAGACAGAAGTATGATAAGGATTATTCGAGTGAGGATATATGTTTCCCCCTTGTGAGGGGGTTCCATAAAGAGGGTATCCCAAACTATAAAATTGATTATCCCCATATGAAACACCCGGGGATATCTGAGGAACCGTCATGGGAAAAGTGTTTGAAGGAACCGGCATGGCGGATGAAGGATACAAATATGGGATGTAGTAAGTAGAATAAGCCCCTATTTGAGCATTGGCTCCTGAAAGAGCATAACTAGGATTGGATCTGTAAGAGGGGAGGTTCCAACCTCCCACAGTGATAATTGGTTGAGGGACATGACTCATATCGAACGAATAAGTAGGCATCGAGGTCATGGTGCCCCCATATCCAATGCTAGGATTCATATAAGTGGACCAGGGAGAGGATTGCAAAGGTGAAGGCATATCAAAAAGACAATGACTAGGAACCCAAGGCACGGGCTGAGTGTCATAGTTTTGCATACCATTATGAAAAGCAGAAGGATTCATCCCCATGAAATGAGTAAGCATCATGGGGGGGATAGTAGTGAATGAGGGACCTAAAGGAACTCCACTATCCATGATAATGAAGACTCAGTAAAATATCCTAAGGCCAACTAGTAATCAAAGAGCACACCAAAATTCAAATGGCCAATAGCATACAAATGGGGTAAAGTAGCTAAGAGTGACCTCCCTCCCTAAAGAAGGTATGTCTCACCCAAGAGGGGCCTGAGACTCCCTACTAAAGGTCGAAGGTAATAGAATCAATTATAAGGGCCCTCATGGGCTTAACAACCAATCAGTCAGATCCCCCTGGAGAGGTAATCCTCCATAAAGGCTGTGTGTTGTCTGACCCTTATCTGACCCAGGGTACCTACAAAATAACCCCTGCAAGTAACTTATGAGACACATAAGTCAAGCAACTAATAAACCACTGTATAACCGATGCACATGCGAGCAGTCGTAAGTCAGGTCCACCGTATGGGCAGGGTAGAAAATCCCAAAACCTTGAAATAACTGCCTCTCACGGAGGTAAGGGCACTATCAAGATCCCCAGATACGAATAGATCCCTAGAAATATCTCTAATGCTAAGAAGGTATCAGGGGGATATCCATTCAATCAACCTCAGGCGACCTCGTGATTAACTCCGATGTGAGTGGAGCCTCTTGATCTTACCAATTATACAATGGATTTCTCCACTCCCTATATCAGACACATATGTTGATTTAATTTCCTTGGAGAATTTTACTCACAAAATCCTATTCCAAGGCACTAACTACTAATCTAGTTTGTGCACCCTAGAAAATAAAATCGTGACTAATCAATTTTAAATTATAGTGTTAATTTTAGTGGCCGTAATTACTCAAAAAGGTATGGTAGTGAAACTCATGATGTTATGACTCTGCAAGAAAAGTAAATTTGAAAACAATGCAAAGTCCTTACTTTAACTTTCAATGAATGATATGCTTCTAAAAACCAATGCAATTTTCAATATCAACTCCGCAATTCTGAAGTAAAATGCAATCTTTCACTATATGCACTAAGTTAATGAAAATGACTCAAAAGACAAAAATGCCAAGCAATGCAAAATGCCTATTTTTTTGTATTTTCAATATAATAAAAATGAAAATACATGGACTGAAAAGTAACTTGATATATAACCCTACTGTGTATAGAAATAAATAACTCAAGCATGATACCAAGCAGCAAAACAGCCATCCCAATGTACAAGGACAATCAAAATGAAAAGATTATGAGAAAGACTTCGCCCAGAAATTCAACCAAAGATAGGTTTCATGTCATCCCACAAGCACTTAACAGGCACTAAAGAGACCCAAGAAGGCTCAGCAAACCTCAAATCCCACCCAGCAACCACCAGACCAAGAAAACAAGCAAGGAAAACTTATGTACGCGACTGTTTAGGAAAACAGAGCGTATATACGCATCTTGTAGAGGGACAGCCTGCGTGTGTACGTGACTGTCAGGGGAAAAAACATGTATATGTTTCAAAAAACAAGGCCAAGCAAGGGAGAAGGATGAAAAATCAGACCCAGAGTGAACATAAACTGTCAATCAATGATACGACAAAAAACACAACAGAAACGAGAGCAATCTAAGGAGAAAAGTACTCCAAACCCTAAGAAAGAATATTCAATCCCTAGTATGGTCGCCAATTCTATTACGAGGAAAATATTTCTATGGATAGGGTAAACAACAATAGACAGAAATGACTGTAGAAATCAAATCTCTTCTCAAGTATGCTATATAAACAAATATGCTAGTGAGACAAGATAAAAGGTCTACCTCGTCCAGACGTTCAATGAAGTACATCGTTGAGCACTTGACCCAAATTGATATACCTGCAACTAGTCCTCAACAACCAAGAGAAGCAAGCATATGGTGATATTATATAATGTTAGCACATTCAATAGCATAATCCATTAATAAACATGAAAAATATGCCCATGGAATAATAATTCAATATATTTGCAAGATATCAATTGGATGAGAAAAGAGTATTTCTATTAATAAATGATCAACAGAAGTAAAAATGTTACAAACTTCTATGTCGGCATGGTTCAGAACTGAGAAACTAAGTTCCTTCTAGTTGGGACTCCACCACTTCAATCCTCCACCAAAGGCAATATCGTAATAGAGAAACAATGAGGTTCTCAATCAATAAGGGAAGAGTTTGGGGGATGAACACTATGTTCAGACTTAAAAGACAAAGGGATGTAAACTCGATATGAAGTAAATAATTTCTCCATAGTAACTTTTCTCTCAAAGTTGAATTCTTTCTCTCTTTTCCATAGCTCGGAACTGGCCCATTTATAGCCTTAAAAATAGAACTGAAGGGCCAAGTCGGAACATTATATGGAAGGCCAAGGATCATAGATCTCTTGTCATGACATGGAAACCCGACATTAATTTTCATTTTTTGGCACAAATCCCAATGTACGCAGGTTGTAGTGGAGCAGCCTGCTTATACGCATGTTGTATAGTAGGCAAGGTGAGTACATGTGGAAAAATATTTTATTTTAGCTCTGGATTTTACAAACAGGAATGATAATTCTACATGGGTAAATGGAAAAAAGGCCTTATGTGCAAGATTGTATAGGGTGAGGAAAATCTTGCTATAACAACAAATACAAAGGCAGAGCTCATGGGCGTATGGGCTACCCTTACTCTGGAAAATTTGTGGTCTATCCAAAAAATTTAGATCCTCAGGTATTCAAAGGTAATTATAGATTGGATAAATAAAAAAGGTAATCTCCAGGCGGTGGACATTGAAGGATGGAAGCAAAAGACTAGGGATCTTGCAAACTCTTTCCAAGATATTATCTTTCATCATATTTATAGGAATTTCAATAAAGAGGCAGATTTATTATCTAAAAGGGAGCTACTGGAACCGAAAGGCAGATTATCCTATTATCAATGGATTGATGGGGTTGGTGTTCCTTATACACATTTAGACATCTTTGAATTTTCCACTGGGTGAAGAGCCTTGCTTTTTGTCAGTTCGAAGTGGATATTTACTCTTTTATGTTTGAGTTTTAATCTCACTCTCTGTCAAATTCCTAACTCTGAAAAAGATCAACAAATAATTGTTAATCTAAAATTTCAAATTGAAGAAGCCAGAATGATTGAAGAAATAATCATAAGCCAGCTGGAATAAAAAGAAAAATAGAAGGAGAGATTAGAAACATAAATCATTTCTCTAAGGAAGGAAATTCAGAAAAGAGATATGCAGTAGAACAACACCAAAATATTGAATGAAATAATCAGTTCTCAAAGGTCATATAATGATAGGACTGTACTGGGATACAACCAAACACATAAAAATTAGGGTTCAAGCTCTATGACTACAGAAGAGGAACAAGAAGAAAACATGTATGCAGGAGTCACCAAAGGATTCACCAAGAAGGAAAAATGCAAACCTCTACATGAGAATGATCGGGAACAAGATTACAGAAGGATGGAACTGTTTATAAGACCTAGGTTTTTGAATCAACAACCATCCATGGAAATAAATCAAGAAGAAAACTACAATGGAACAACACCATTTAGAATATCTCCCAGGTATCAAACTATATTTCTTGGTTCATGTTATTCTTGTAACAATTTTAGGCACAAAGCTATAAACTGCAAATCTTATACTAAGAACGGAAGAAACTATGAAGGTCACTCTAGAATTAATCATCTTAGAAAGACTCATGAAGTATATAATAGAAACTATAATAGTTTTGGGTCACTAGAAAATGAATTGGAATGCTACAAATGAAACAATTTTGGACATATGGCCAAGGATTATAGATTAACAGTTCCTCCAAGAGTACCAAAGAAAGATTTCAACAATCATGCAAAAGGACCATTAATAATTTGGATAAGGAAGCAGGATAATCTAAATACTAAAGAATTTTCCCTTGCACAACAAGACCAAAGAAAAAGAAGTGATTGGTACGTTGACAGTGGTTGTTCAAAACATATGGCAGGTGACAAGAACATATTTATAATTCTAAAGAAAGAAAAAGATGGACTAGTTTCAATTGGAAATGACAACTTGGCCAAAATTATAGGGAAAGGCACAGTCAATCCTGGAAGCAAGGATTCCAAGGTAGAAAATGTACTACTTGTTGAAAACATGAAACATAATCTGCTAAGTGTGAGTCAAATGTGTGATCAGGTACATAGACTTATATTTTATTAAGAGTGTTACACATCGAAATTACTCAATTTGATAGTGTCGCAAGTGTCGTCATTACAAAGGTCGCAAGTGTCACATTTTTCTCACAAGGTCGCAAGTGTCGCACTTTGCTCACAAGTGTCGCAAGTGTCAAGGAAGCATGCTGCCATGATGCCTATGTCGTGCCTATAACGACATGAGAAGGACACTTGAAACACCTCAAACATTTTATTTGGAAGAGGAGAAATGAATCAGCAAGCTTGCAAACCTTTTGCCATCTGAAAGCACCCAAAAAACTGAGTTTTGGAGGAGAGCGCTCCCATATACCTCTTCTCGAAGCACCGGCGCTCCCCCTTACACTGTCAGGGAGCGTTATAAAGCTCCCCTGGCCCTTTTGAGGGAGTTCTATAGATTTTGAGAGCATTGGCACCCCCCCTAAAGCCTAATAGGGAGCGCTACAACACTCTGATGGTCCTTTTGAGGGAGCGCTACCTATTCTGGGTAGTAGTTAAACTGTTGAGATGAATGGGGGAAGCATCTTTTCATTCTTGGAAGGTTGTTGGATTCGAATCCCTAGTCTAGCCATGATCTTAGGGCTAATCCTTAACTGAAGGAGGAAAATCCTCAACTTCCCCAAGGATATCTCAAGTGGTTAAAGCCTCTCCAAGGATATATAAGCAAGCTTTCTAATGGTGAAAGGGTACTGGAAAAAGGAGAATCACACCAAACTTATGATCTCATAAGTGGTGCTGGAACATAGATGTTTTGGAAGCAAGAGACCTATGATCTCATAGGGAGCAATCGGTGAAGCCATCATCATTCAGATCGTGGATCTTTTGAGCAAGGGGTAGACAAGGAGGACTTGGAAGAGCTACTGCAATTCATCTATGGTTGTAAGCAATGTTTTGTCCTCATTAATATAATTTGCTTGGCCTGTTTCTTTCTAGTTCGTGTATGATCTTACATGAACTTATCTCTGATAGATAGATCTGTTTTCAAGATAATATCAATAGAGTAGGAAGCGGTCGTACTTTGTTTGTCTACAGGACTCAGCGAGGAGCGAAAGATTGGAGCTCGATTTGGAGCGTGCAGGGACAAATGTCGATAAAAAGGTACTGCTATTCTCCTTCCTTCTCATGTATTAGTTTGTATAGATTTGAAAGGAATTCAGTGTCCATGTTAAGCACTTTTTTTCTTAGAGTTAGGGTCTAGCTCTTTGAGGCAATCTACCTGTCCGCAGGGAGATTTTCCTACAACAGAAACTGGCGACTCCACTGGGGATCGAATCAGAACTTTCTTAGTTTTGTCTTTCCTCATAAGACCTTGTCTTACCTGATTTTTTTCATACCTTGTTCACCCCATTTATCTAATTGCATTTTCTGATTGAATCTTCAATCCATCACACTCAGCCTGATTGTCAAAATTTGACTAAATTTTGGGTTTTTTGGACTTTTTTCTGAGCTTTAGTACTCCATCACTCCCCTGCCTTGTTAGCAGGGCACCAGCACTCCCTTAGAGTGTTGGATAGAGCTTTATAATTCCCTGGTGTCCCTTACACCAGAGCGCCAGCCCCTGTTTTCACAAAATCCCTTCAAACAATTGCATTTTTGAGGTTAAAAACCCTGTTTTTTGACTTGCTGAGTTGTTTTGTGATACAAACATCCTTCTTTTGGCCTTTGACATGCTTCCTCCTGAGAAGTAAACACCTCGTTGTTCATATTTTATTCCCTTCTTCATTATTTCTGAGTTTTTGCTGTTGAGAGCTTGAAATCGATCCCCTTCTTTCTTCTCTCCTATCTGAGTGAGTGGGAACTCTAGTGAAGGACATTTGTAGTCTGTAACTCTTCTCATTTGGTTCTTTGAGGTCATATGATCCAATCTCTTTCCCCTTCCTTTTGCGTTTTTTATTTTCTTTCTCTTGTTTGATTGCAAAAGGGTGTGTTGTTTGTGCGAAATCTGCGTTTTCTTGTCTGAATCTCTTTGATCTGAAAGGGTAGTTGGTAGGACAAGTTTTTCATTGAATTGATCATCGTTCGCATGAAAATGACCAAAGTACATATTAGTGATTAGATTACATATTCATTTGCATTTCTGAAATGTTGTAGCATCATATTGGATTTGATTGAGAACAAAATTGATTGAGGGCATTCCTTATCAAGTGTTT
>SNQJ01S0010224.1:0-14207 GCA_010110895.2 Picea sitchensis | reverse complement strand
CGTACAGTGCCACGTGGCATGCTGACTGTACAGGCCTTCTGGCCGTACAGGTGACGTGGAAACTCCTGGAGGTGACACGTGGCAGGCTGATGTGGTGTATGGGAAAACAGCTAGACCAATCCATGGGTGACATGTGTCACCACTATAAGGGTGACACATGTCACCACTGTAAGGGTGACACATGGCACGAGATGACGTCAGCAGCTGACTGGGCAAGTACGGTGGTAGGATGATGTGGCAGACATGCGACAGGCTGACAGGGAAGTACGGTGATACGTGGCAGGTGATGTGGACCACTCAGTGATTGACACTTGGCAGATTTTGGTTGGTTGTTGATGTGCCACATGGCCCAGTCATGGACTGCCACATGGCACCCTGTGGTTGGTTCGTCGGTTATGTAAAATTTTGTGGTTTCGCCGAGAGTCGAACCCGCGACCTCCCCTCCGGGCTGTGGACTGGTAGGGGCCGGGCTAACCACCCACCCCACGGGTAGTTCTTGTTAGTCATATGGCAAACAAACTATTTGAATTTGTTTGAATGGATAGTCGGCAAGGGAAAGGGTCGAGGCTTAGCCCTAGCCCTCGGCACTGACATACCACACGACCACAGAGCGGGGGGGCTTACCGACACAGGAGCATGGGATAGTTGGGGATAGGGACTCGCCCTCAGATCCCGGGTGGATCCCACAAGACCGAGGCCTATCCACTGATTTGGGCATGCAGTTATAAATTGATAACCCGTGGGCCTATGCCAACGCACCATAGGAACCAGGAGCCAGTAGAGAGAGGGCCAGCGCATGGGCGTGTGGCCACATGGAGGCGCCCAAGTGACCAGGGGCGCGCATATTGGGGGTTGCACCCAAATTTATATGCCAAGTGGGTTTTTTTGTATAGTTTTGGGATTTTCAATGATATATTGCCTATTTTTAATTGATTTTCTCCATTTTTGGGAGATATTAGGCATTTTTGGAGCCCAAATTTTGGGAGGAAGTTGGGGATGGATAACCAACTTCAGATCTATATAAACCAGGTCTATTTGAGGCCATGGAGGACAGTCAGAGCAGAGTTATGTTGAAGGGAATCCAAGCCAAAGACATTTTTATGCAGGGAAGCTATTGAGGAGCAGATGCTTGTGGGCCATTTCTGGGAGCTCCGGACGTCCGTTTTGCGTGTCGTTTTATTTGTTGGGTTCTAGAGATCTGGAAGAACATGACCAGATCAGTCTTGTAGCCAATTTCCACTGTTGCGATTTATTTTTGAGCTTTTGAACAGAAATAAAGAAGCCTCCCCCACAGAGACAAAGGCCCGGAGACGTAGGCAACGTTGTGCCGAACTCCATTATCAATCCTCATGTTATGGTTTGTTGTTTATTACTTCATTTCATATTTTCATATGTGTATATGGCTGTCATAATTCCTCTTCTTTCCTCATTCTTTCACTAATTTTCTCGAATGGTTAATTAACACATGAAAAATTAAAACTCAACCATAGTCATTAAAAGATCCTATGGATCAATACAAGAATGACTGCAGTGTCTTTTATCAAGAAGAAATTAGAGGCATTCGGAAATTTCAAAATATTCAAGGAGATGGTTGAGAATGAAATGGATTTGAGAATTAAATGATTAATATCATACAATGGAGGTGAATTTATATCAAAAGAATTCATGGAATTTTTTGAAGAACATGGAATAAAAATGCATTTCTCAACAACTAGGAGACCTCAATAAAATGGAGTCGTTGAAAGGAAGAAGAGAACTATAATAGAGATGACCAAAACCATGTTGAAGGATTTGAAATTGAGAAATGTATTTTGGGTACAAGTAGTACACACAACTGTTCATATATTGAACAGAGGAATGCTTAGAAGTAACAATGAAAAAACACCATGTGAGTTATGGAAGGGAAGACAAACAAATGTCAAACATTTTATAGTATTTGGAAGAAAGTGCTACATAAAAAGAGATGACAGAGTTGGAAAATTTGATTCTCGAGTTGATAAATGCATATTGGTTGGTTACTCAAGAAAAAGCAAGGCATACAAGTGTTACAATATGAGACTCAACAAGATAGTGGAAAGTATAAACGTAAAAATTGAAGAAGTAGATGTACCAAAGATCAAAGAAGAAAGGAATAATCCAAATGAATAGGAAAGAGAAGAACTAAAAGAAGAAGAGATAGAAGAAGAAGAAGAAGAAGAGAAAGAAAAGCAACATCCAAAAGCAAAACATGAAGAAAATGAACAATATGAATTTCTGATGATCCATGACACCTAACCGTCGGGTTCAGAAGAATCATCCATCAGAATAGATTATTGGAGACGAAAATGTAGGAATAGAAACCAGAGGAAGTAATAGGTTATGCACACCAGAGCAGAGACACCTTACACTACTATCCACAATTGAACCCAACAGCTTTGAGGAAGCTAGTAATGATGAACATTGGGTCAAGGCTATGGAAGAAGAACTGAATCAAATAGAGAAGAATGAAACATGGAAGCCGATTCCAAGACTAAAAAACAAAAATGTGATTAGTACAAAATGGGTGTTCAGAAACAAACTAAACGAAGATGGATAGATAACTAGAAACAAGGCAATATTAGTATGTAAAGGACATGCTCAAGTTGAAGGAGTATATTTTGAAGAAATGTTTTCCCATGTTTCCAGAATGGAAGCAATTAGACTGATCTTGGACTATGCATGTTCCAAGAGAATCAAGGTATATCAGATGGATGTAAAATCAAAATTTCTAAATGGTGAATTAGAAGAAGAAGTCTACATCGAACAACCAAAATGGTTCCTACTGTCAGAAAGGGAATATTATGTTTTCATATTGAAGAAATATATGTATGGACTCAAACAAGCCCCTAGAGCTTGGTATTCAAGATTGGATAGATATTTGCAGGAACAATGATTCAAAAAGGGTAATTCATATAGTAATCTCTATGTAAAGTTTGATAGAAACAACATACTTATCATTGAAGTATATGTGGATGACATTATCTCTAGAAGTGATGATGACAGGATGAGTAAGAAATTTTCCCAAGACATGAAGAATGAATTTGAAATGTCACTACTTGGTGAATTGACATTCTTTTTGGGACTTCAGATATCTCAACAGGATGAAGGAATTTTCATTTACCAAACCAAGTACATCAAATAAATTTGAAGAATTTCAAAATGAAATATTGCAAACCAGTAAGTACTTCGATGGTGACCGCTTTCAAGTTAAGTAAAGATGATGAGTCTAAGGAATCATATCAGAGACTCTACACATCAATGATTAGAAACCTACTCTATGTGACAGCCTCAAGACCAGATGTAATGCAAGAAGTTGGAAAAGTTGCAAGATTCTAAGAAGCACCGAAGGAAACTGATGTTCTAGCAGTAAAGAGGATCTTTAGATATCTTAAAGGAAAAATAGATTTTGGGTTGTGGTATCCAAAAGGAAATGATCTGACTATGGTCGCTTATGTAGATGAAATTTGGGAAGGAAGCAATGATGATCAAAGAAGTACTAGCAGAGCAACCTTCTATTTGGGTGATTTTCTGGTATCCTGGTTAAGTAAGAAGTAGTCCTCAGTATCATTGTCTAAAACAGAAGAAGAATACATTGTAGCAACAACATGTTGTACTCAGGTTCTATGGATGAAGCAAACCCTAGAAGATATACAAGTGAATTATGATGAGCCTATTTCAATATTATGTGACAATACAAGTGCTATAATATCTCCAAGAATCCAATGATGAATTCCAAGACCAAACATATTCTGATCAAGTTTCATTTTCTGAGGGAACGCGTTACAGAAAAGAATATTAATTTAGAGTATATTGGGACAAAGGAACATATTGCATGTATATTCACTAAACCTCTTCCAAGAGATACATTTGATTATCTTCAACAGAAACTTGGAATAGTTTCTTCTCCATAGAGATCTACACATTTTTCGCTCAGAATACAAGGGAAGAGAAACCATTTTTGAAAAGATGATAAAGGAATCTTAATATGAATGTTTTTTTATATTTCAATGGTCTACTTCATCAAGAAGTACCAATGGACAAAAGCACTGGAAGAGAGAAATTTTAGAAGCATATTTTTAGGGGGAGTTACCTGTTTCCATTGATGTCAAAGAAGGGGGAAGAACAAAAGCATGCAGATAGAGGGAGCTTTGGTTGCAAAGGATCATGTGTGTTTCCATCAATTCCAAAAGGGCAGATTGTTGTAAATTTGATTTTCATTGATGTAACTTTAAAGTAAGTCTATAAGCCTCTAGAAGTAATTGGTATAATTGACGAAGTCTCCAAAGTGGTCCCCTTATGGCGTAGCTTTAAACATGGCCCTCACGGGAAGACGCTTTGAAGAAATCTATAAGAAATCCATAGGTGTGGTCATGAGGACCGAAATTGAATGGGGAAAATGAGGTTGAAGAACATAACAATTACATACAAAACCATCATATATGGATAGTCCTCGTCATGTTGATTCCAAAGGTAGGTGGTACGCCATGTAGTTCCTCACGGTTGAGGAGTTATGAGGTCATGAATTTGGAAGCCCTGAAGAATGGTTAAGAAGCCCCTAAACGGTTGCAACAAGAAGTTACAAGTCATTAATTAAAAGGGTATAATGGTTATAACAAGAATGTACATGTCGGCTTTAAAGTGAAGAAAAGAATTCACTTGGAAAAGTATAAATGCACCTTAAGAAGCCTCTCATATTTACAAACACAAGTTAAATTCTTATCTATCTTTTAAGTGATATTTTGGTAAATATTTTCATAGAATATCTGAGGAAGAAGGAACTGTGAAAGTATCAGGGTTGTAGAGAAGGAACGGTTTCAGGAAACCCTATTTTAGTTGACCCTCGTGGGTCAGGATACTAGTGTCTCGCGGGTTGTTTAATTCCTGTCACGTAAGGCCCCGCGTGATACTGGCATATGTCCAGCAAGGCCAAGCCATATTTGAAGAAGGATGATTGGTTCAGGTTGCAACAATGTATCATGATACAACAAGGTTTTTACGGGGTATGAGATGGTATGTATCAAATCTTCTTCATGAGTAAAGGTATGTATTTTATGTTTTTGTTTGATGTGTGTATCATGGATGGTATGGAACATGCTTAAGGCATGTATTGGAGGAATTTTTGGTACATGGTTTCGTATGGTTGAGGTTCATGTCTTGGTGATATTGATACATGCTTGAGACATATCCTTAGTACATTGTGTATGGGTTTTATGGTTCATTGTTAAAGGCACATCTTTTTTATTGTTGGCACATGTGTGAGGCATATACTTGGTATATTATCTTGGTTTTTATGGTGCATACTGAGGCATATCTTGTAGACATTGTATTATATCTATGGTACAGGTTCTGGTACGTGGTTGATGTACATGGTATGGTGATGCCTTTGGTATCCATGTGAGTGGATCTGGTTGTATTTGGTTGATGATGGTATATCAGTGAGAGAGACAGGGACAGGAACAATGACGGTTTGGATGATTGGTTACAGGTTTATGTGACAATGACAGTGACAGGTTGATGTGACAGTGGCAGTGACAGGTTGATGTATCAGTGACAACGACAGTTATAGGTTGACCAGTGGTAGTGACAGTTTGATTCTACACTTATATTTCAAGGTAGAAGGACAGGGCAAGGAAAGGGGGTTGTGGCCTCCTTCTAGTTGGTGTTGAAGAACTCAAGGAGTTGGATCTTTCTTTAGGTTGGAGCCTATAAATTAGGGGGTTGTAGCCTCCTTCTAGTTGTAGATGGAGAATTCAGGGAGTTGTATCTTTCTTTAGGTTGGTGCCAATAAATCAGGGGGTTGGTGCCTCCTTCCAATTGGTGCTGGTAAAGAATTTGGAAGTTGGTGCTTCCTATGAATGTAATATTTGAAATATAAGAAATCATTTCATGGTTTTATCCCATTTGGGTTTCCACGTAAATTTCAGTGTAATGTTTATCTGTGGTTATTTTTTATGCTATGTTGATTGATATTTCTCATGATCTATTTATGATATACTAGTGATAAATTTAATGATCACATGTTCTGATTAAAAGTGGTAAAATATTGCATATTATTGATTCACCCCTCCTCTTAGTATTCCAACAACCGTTTAGTTCAATTGAGTAGGAGAGAGATTCTTACTGACATAGTAGATTGCATAGGGGTCTTTTCCTTTGAATTTTCTGAGGACTACTCTGATAATGGTGTCGAATGCGTCTATTGAAATGTGGAATGGGAGGTTCCAATTAGGTCCTCTTAGTACAAGAGATTCAAATACTTTGACTTTCAATTCATCAAGTGCATGATGTCATGTCTTTGTTCATACGAACTCAATATCTTTGCTAAGTAAGGAAAATAATGGATGAGAAATACATGAAAAGTTTTCAATGAATCTACGATAATAAGAAGCATATCCTATAAATATTTGTACCTTCTTTTGCGAAGTTGGAGTTGGAAATTTTTATTACCTTTATTTTCTCTAGATAAAATTGAATACCTTTTTATGAGATACGATGTCCCAGTACAATGCCATTAGTTTCCATCATGAAAAAAAAAATGTTACTAAGGGAAACATTTGAATCATTGCACCTGATTAACGTTTTTTTCTAGATTGGCTAATGCTTCATCAAATTTGTCCCCATATGTTGTAAAATCATCCATATATATTTCCACGTAGTCATGAACGAGATCAAAGAATATAACTATAACAACTCACTGAAAGGTGGTGGGGGCATTGCATAAATTGAATGGTAGAACACGATAGGAGAATGTCCCCCAAGGACATGTAAACATTGTCTTCTCTTGGTTTTCAGAAGTGATTTGGATATGGTTGTATCCACTGAAACCGTCGAGGAAAGAAAAATATTGATTTCCTGCAAGCGTGTCCAGGACTTGGTTGATAAATGGTAATGCGAAGTGATATTTATGTGTTTCTTTATTCAATTCTTGATAATATACACAAATCCTCCATTTACCATTTTTCTTTGGTACCACGACAAGAGGGGAGACCCACTGACTATCATAGATGGGATAGATGAAGTTAGTTGTAAGAAATTTTTGTAGCTCTTCTTTGAATATGTCATTCATCATCGGGTTCATCTGGTGTTGAGGTTGAAGAATGGGTTTGACTCCTTCCTCAATATATATATGATGTGTACATGGGTCAGGGTGGATCCCTGTCATGTCATATTAATCCTAGGAAAAGGCATCATTGTGCTTCCACAACACTTGAACCAACTGCTCTTTTTGTTGTTCAGTTAGTCCTTGGTTGATTTTCAAGGTTTTCCCTAGGCTAATTTATATGGTTTCTATAAGGGATCCTTCGTATTTTTCTTGTACAGGTTCATGTTCAATCTTTGATATTCTTGTGGATGCTAAGGAAAGATGAGTTTCTGGTTTCATAATATGCTCAAGAAGATGTGTGTTTTGTGAGGAAGAGGAGCCTGAGGCTATAAAATCATTGATTTCATCGTACTTTGTTTTATCTCTTATGGATAGGTATTGATATATGGATAGGACCTGATGGGCTTCCCCTTCTTCATCACTTTCCTCTATGTCAACCCAAAGTGGTGTTTATGAGTCTATGTTGGGTTTCACAGGAGGGTAGATAGTTAATTTTTTAGTGGATGTCCCATGGGAAATAATCATGTTTCCTTATCGACAACTGATGTAGGCATCGACAGTTTCCAACCACGACCATCCCAGGATCAAAGGATACATGCCTAGAGAGGTATTACGTTATATGACCATGAATTCAATGGGATATTCCCATGAATCCATAAAGATCAATAAATATTCTAGAATTCCTTCTATTTTAATGGTGGATCTATCAACGAGTTGAAGTATAGTGGGGGTTCCCTTAAGGCCTATAAGTCCTAAGGCTTGCATGGTTTCACATGTCATAATGTTGATGGTGGCCCCTAAGTCAATTAATGTGTCACTAATAAGTGTATTATTGATTTTCACATTAACAACTAGACTCTCAAGGTTAGAGTATTTACTCGCGAGAACTCCCCCATTTTTAGGTATGATAGTTTTCCCATGATGTGAATAGTTTAGGGATCCTTTTGTTTCCTACCAGGCTTCCTCAAACAAAGTTATCGGACCTATTTGGAATAGATAGGTACGTCCTTAATTTCTTTAAATAATGATATTTTGACACACACATTCTTGATTTCTCCTAAGAAATCCAAATTAGGTTGTACAAAAGGTTTGTCTTGATTTATCCTTTTAGGATAGGGTGGGTCTTGAAGTGCAAGGTGGGAATTTTCAGTTTTTGAAGGTTCATGTGACTTTTTTTGTTCTAAATATTCACTTGGGACCTCCTCATTTAGATATTCAATGATAATGTGAGGTCGGTCCTTGGTTAGAGTCTTCCCATATCTAAGGTGAATATCATTACAATCCAGGGAATAGATGGAGTAAGTCGGGTTAGGTTGGGTAGGTCACAAGTCTAGAAGCTTGTGTTCGTTGGGCTGGCCTCCCATTATTTGGGTTAGGTATGGGTTGTGTAGGTAGTTTTGGCTGAGGAGAGGTGGATGTAGATGCTTGCATCTGATATGGGGGGGGAATTTGCATGGGTGGTTGTGTCATAAGTTGTTGGGGTCCTCATGTGGTGGGATTTATCCAACCTTCTTTACATAACTGATTGGGAGGAGGACCTACTCATTATTGAGTTGGCATACCCCATGATTTAGAATCATATTGCATCAAAGGATTACTCCAATATGAATTGAAATATTGTGATTGATATTGGATCATACCTTGAGGTTTAGGCTGTCAGGGACACTTTTGAGAGACATGGCACAATTGTTCTAGCTCCTCATATTTTTTATAGATGGCCTTTAATACAAGAAAGGATGGACAGTTATGTGTAGCATGGTCCTCACTGCATATCCCACATACCTAGATCTGGTCCAACACACATTCTCTCTTTGGATGATTCATTCTACACTTCGAGAAAAAGATACTCAATGCTCGTTCTATTTCCTCTTGCTTATTCTCCATCTGCAGTGTATCCAGTTGGGAGCTTAAGAAACTAAGTATATCAATTTTAAAATACTCTAACATGCTCCCAATTTATTCCCTTGTTACTCCACTTTCAACAATCTTTCCTTCTCTTTCCAACATATCTCTTGGCCCTTTTCTTATTTTAGATGTGCCTCTAGAATACTTACGACAAAGTTCCAAGATAATGTCGTATTCTAGATGAGAGACATATCCCACGCCCATAAGGTTGAGGAGTTCTATACAATCATCTTATATTCCTCTTAGAAATAATACACATTGCATTTCAAGAGCCAATTCTCCTTTCTTTTCCCTTTGTAAGTTGTAAGTGAATCGCTCGACGTAGTATTCCAATCTCCCATCTGTTGATACTGAGGGGGGTGAATCAGTATCAAGTACAATTTAAAAACATTTTTCAACTTATACTTAAACCATTCAATTATATCCAATGAGCAATGAACAATAGTATAAGAGTTACACCAATACACCACAATCTTTCCAACATATCTCTTGGCCCTTTACTTGTTTTAGAAGTGCCTCTGGAATGATTATGACAAAGTTCCAAGATAATGTCGTATTCTAGATGAGAGACATATCCCACGCCCATAAGGTTGAGGAGTTCTATACAATCATCTTATATTCCTCTTAGAAATAATACACATTGCATTTCAAGAGCCAATTCTCCTTTCTTTTCCCTTTGTAAGTTGTAAGTGAATCGCTCGACGTAGTATTCCAATCTCCCATCTGTTGATAATTTAGGTGAATCAGATCAAGTACAATGAAAAACATTTTCAACTTATACTTAAACCATTCAATTATATCCAATGTTAAATGAACAATAGTATAAGAGTTACAACTATACACCACACACCATGCACACATATATGAGAAACACCCAAATAGTTTTGTTCAAGGGAAGTAATGACTTCCAGTAGCTACCTCCAAATGTAAAGGGAGGGATAAAACTCCAAGAGGAAAAAAAAAATCCTCCAACAAGAGTTTCAACTTCCATCCTTTCCCTTCCTTCCACCCAGTAAGAATATATGGGATAATAAAAATCCTTGCTACTAAACTACCATCAACCAATCATCACATAGAACTGATAATGCTTCCGACTTCTTCACTTCTGCAATTCTTCAATCTTTGGAGTACCATGATCCTGTAGATAATATTACTTCTAATGTATTCTCTAAAACCCCTTCAATTTCACTCCTTGAATCCCTCCAAAAGAGGTTATAGAAAGAATGGTAGACTTTATTCAATTCCCCAAGTATTTTCGTATAACTTGTACAAAGATGTCCCCACGCCTCAATAATATTTAAATATCCAATTTGAAACCTCACACACACAAGAAACTAAATTTGTAATTTTTCCAATGGAAGTGGAACCCCACTTCATTGGGATTCTGTATGAAGAAGTTATGACTATTTTGCTCTGGAACACACATGTTTATTGACTAGTTTGGATTGGTCAAACCCTATCTTCCACAGTGTATCTCCATACTATAGCGAATCAAGAGCATAAATTTTACCAGAGGTACCTTGATATGTCTCTCTCAATACCATAGATTTCACCATCTGAATCATTCTATAAAAAAAATGTTATAGAAAAAATGACCTGAAAATAACATACCTTAGAACACATCACCAAAGACTTCACCCTCCCTTGAAATTGGCCTTTACTTCTTATTCCCTCTGAATTCGACTTGTATAAAAATGAATATATAGCTGATGTTTATTTATGTACCATTTTATGTCACTTCCTTTAACATTAGGGCCAACCCGACACTTCCTTATTTTGTGTAGTAATTCTTTCTTTTAATTATCTTCAGGGCCTATGTACAATCAATTTTTGTCATCTTCAAAAATTCATTTCTCCTCAACCATGAGGATCCACGGATTGTGCCACATACCATCGGAAACAACATGATGTATACTATCCATCCATGGGTGTTGTATCTTCATGTGCATTTTCCTTCATGTCCAAATACCTTCATCAATCTTGTGGTCCAAAACCCATGACTAGGGTTGACATCAATGACAACAACCAATCATCCAACACCATATTCATGCTGCATTATTTAGAATATGTCTTCCCTTCTTTCCTTATCTTTGCAGTAGTCTCGGTGTTTTTCCGGAAATAAATTTTTCATCTGGTCCCATGGGCAGATGTTATCCATTTTGAGGCCCGTGAACCATCATATTGCAATGTTCTTAAGTGTGGTAGGAAAAAGCTTCAATTTCTAGACATTTGTCGCATCGTCATATATTTTGCAAAGTAAATTGAACTTGAAGAGGAAGTTATCAAGATATTCTTTAGATAGTTGATGAAATTTCAGTAAGGCGAGATGAGGGATGTTCTTAATTCTAGCCTCCTCATTGGTTTCTTTGATTAGGAATCTAAAAATAGTGGGTTCCTCTTTGACAATCTCATGTGCCATTTCTTTTCGAGGGTTGTCTTGTGCTTCGAAAGGTGCCTTGCAAAAAAGGAACTCTTTAGAATGATATTGATCATTGATATACTTCTCTGACAATGGAATCACGATGTATAAAGATCCTTTCACAGTCCCTAATCCCCGAGGATATGCTTCAGGAAACATTTTGGCAAGGGAACTTGCTATAGGTGATAAGTAATTCGGTTGATGATTCTCCTTCTCGTTTTCTGATTGACCTGCATTTTTATCTTTTGGGGGGTTTTTGGAAGAGATAATAAATATACCATGTTGATCTCAAGATTTGGGCATAGAAAATACTTAGAAAATCATCCTACAAATTGTTGAAAAAGAATCATAACATCTATTCTAGTGAAATGAATAAAAATCCACACAATTAAACAACAATACTGTCTTTTGACAATTCCCCATTAATGGTGCCAAAATTATGTACCTTTCAATTAATTTCTAATTAACTTAGTAAGAAAATGAAGACTTGTACATTTAATTATCAATTTAGGGCTCATATGGAACTTGCAAACTATCGTGCACAATCTATGCAAGAAGAGTGTTGTTTTGACTATGGCGGTGTAGCACTTTAATGTCACAATTTAAAGACTCGTAATATTTAATTAAGTCACCAAACTATGCTAAGGTTGAAGTTGCTCAGTGGAAATTAAAGCACACTTGCAGGAATTGAAATCATGCTTGTGAGAATTAAAATCATACTTGAAAAAATTGAAATCACACTTGCGGGAATTGAAATCACAATTGCAGAAATTGAAATCACACTTGTAAAAATTGAAATCACACTTGCGAGAATTGAAACTTGTGCTATGATATATTGGTGACTTGCTCAAGTATAATGAAGGTCCTGTGTTGTCAGAACGATCAAGTGTTTTTTCATTCATTATTAATCCAATAACATAAATCCAACGTCGCAAAGATTAAACTTAAAGAGAATTAGAAAATAAACACACTATGTGTAGAAGCAAGCAGAGTTGCAGCAACGTGAGTTGAAGCAATGGAGCTACAACACAAAAAGAAATATAAAAATTGAGTTACAACAACACAAATCACAATAAATGAATTTTTTTATAACCCGAAACTGAAGAGGCACGAGTTGTAGCAACGAAAAACGCAGAATGATTGTGATGTTACAAGAATATGAATTGAAAGTTAGGACTAGAATACCAAACCACTCATAAATCGTAACAATGTTTTGTAGATTAAAATTATAGTGGATTGGAAGATAATCTTGAAATCTAGGAACTATACTCTGATTATAGAATGACAATAAACCAAAAAACATCTACAACATGTGAATAAAGTTATGAACCTAGAATTACAGCAATTGAAAGTAACTAACAATAGAATAAACTAAACATAAGTAAAATGATAATTCTAATATTATTTTTACAGGTAGTACCCGACTAGGAGGGGGCCCTAGCCCCTTAGGCGAGGTACTAGGTTATGGAACCAAAATCACAATATTAATCAATACATCAATTCACAACTAGAAATCCGAAACCGAAATTATATTGTCATAAGTGGAAAGATACAATAGCAAAATGTGATTACCAGAAGGTTTTTATACACTATGATTATTGTTCTAAAATTATTCAAACAATAGATGGAAAAGTGTGAAAACCTGACTATCAATCCAGTTACAAAGATTCTTTCAAATTTAGTGGCAAACGAGCATATGCTGACTCAATAGGTAATTGATTTCCTTAGTTTCCCATCTGTCCCATGTCGCCTTCCTTCATGGAGGTTTCTTCCCAACTGCCATCTCCCGACTTCCAGCTACAACGTTGATCGTTGTGCTGGTGGGATATATTTGGAGTCCCAACAATGCAAGGCATGATCAAAGTTGAAACAATTTGTCTAGAGTTGCAGAAACTACAAATGTGCCTTGAGTTGCAACAATTGGTTCACGTCCAGAATTGTAACAACTTGGTTAGCACCCGAAACTGTATCACTTGGAATTGCAGTAAAGAGGCATTGCAACCACTTTGAGGTGTTGCAAACACTTTATTCTCCTGTATAACAATATTAGTGACTGAAATTAATGAGTTCCTTCCTAAGAATTATAAAAAAAATAACGTAATTGTAACGTCCCGGCCATCCATGTCGAGCCACGCTACACCAGAGAACACTTTTTGTTATCTCTGCGGAACATACTGTAACATACCCAGTATCCAACTAAGTGTAATGTCCCCACTTTGGGACATCACCACAGGGCAGAGATTTATGATGACCAGAGTAGCCAGATGGGTGCTAGAGCGAGTACAGGGGTATTTGAGAGGCATTGTGGGGTCCAGCTTGCATTGATGATCATATTCCATCATTATGAGCCATTCCGCACAGGTTGGCTTTGATTTCTTTACATTCTGACGATTTCCATGATTTTGACTATTTTGAGCTATAAGTCAATGGAATTCACTGAAGAGGTCATTTTGGGCACATTACTTGGAGGAACCTCTCAGTGTCATAGCTCATTGGAATCGGGAGGAGAACCACTACAAGATGGGATGGCTAGAAGTGACTTTCAGTGGCCAGGGAAGCCACAAGGAGAGATAAGAAGCTTTTCAAAGGTAAAAAGGTTAATTAATTAATTAAAGTGATTTATTAATTAATTAAATATTAATAAAATGAAAGTCACTTTGGAGGGACAAGGTGAGACAAATAGTATAAAGGAAAGGCAAGGGCCTCTTCTCATTCATTCATGTATGATCTTATTTTGATTTCTAGCTTCTAGCTAGTGAGCCC
>SNQJ01S0010223.1:190638-204475 GCA_010110895.2 Picea sitchensis | reverse complement strand
ATGTGTGTGTGTGTGTGTGTGTGTATGTATGTGTGTATGTGTGTATGTGTGTATGTGTGTGTAACTATATATATCTATAATTATCTTAATTTACATGAGTAAATGCTTTCCACATCGTTGATATTTGCATTGTCGGAAACTTCTACAACCTATTTATATAATCCATGGTTATGGTTCTACGCAGAAATAAATGAGTATAATATTCCTAACTTCGTTTCCAGATTTCTCTAAATGTTTACATAGATTGAAATCTCACTATAGAAGTTGAATACTTAAATGGGTATGTCCTCATGATGATCTTATGACAGGTAGAAAGTTCCAGGATTTGAAATTTCACGATGTGCATGATTAATTTATTTCTTCAAGTAGAATAGATATGTTCTTGGCACGACTAACACACAGTAGTCTTGTAACACTGTTTTAATGTTCGGATCTGGCTCTATTTCCACTACAACTAGAACACATCGCTTTATAATTTCATAAATTAATATATTGGTTATGTTATTACAACAGAGAACCTACATAAATCCATATATATACATTCTATAGAATACTAGGTCATTCCTACAGAGGATAGTATACTATGCTCATATAGCTACAGTCTTTAATCGAACCAAATTATTTCTACCACAATTAATCTACAGCATCTCTGTAATTCCATCTAACACATATGACATTAAGATAATCATCTACGATAGTAAACGTATACAATCATTTCAATTACACATTCACGAAAAGAGGAGAGTAGAGAGACATATCTGAATTATTTCACTGGAAAGCAAAGGGAACAACCACATTCCTCCCAACCGTAGAACAGGGTATCCAAATCACTTGCCTAATTCACCCCCTAGCCTGACCATGAATCCATGAGGGCAAACTTGAAATATCCTCTTCAGCAATGTCTTCCTCTATCAGTAGTCTTTTGCTTGCCTCACACTCAGAAATTAGTGTTCATAACAACAAGTACATAGTAGTTCTCTTTTGCCCAGCATACTAGGCAGCGTCCTACCTCCTCACATATGCTATTTATTAAAACAATATTTTTGCCTAGGTATTTTTCCCTCCCTTGGGAATTTCCACAGCTTTCTAAATCCCTGATTTTCAGGGGCTGCACACAGTAGTTATCTTTTCCCCAACATACTAGGCAGTGTCCTGCCTCCTCACATATGTTATTTATCAAAAAAATATTTTTTCCTAGGTCTTTTTCCCTCCCTTGGAAATTTTTGCAGCTTTCTAAATCCCTGATTTCCAGGGGCTGCCAATGGCCAAATCCATGATTTCTCACTTGTAACAATCATCCCAGAGGTAGTTCCAACATGTTCCCCACTCATGGATTCGTGGTCAACTGAATTTAACATGGTTGTTCCATTTATCCTCCTGCAATAAATAAAACAATATTATGTTTACATACAAGTGTCATAGTCAAATAGTTAGTTGCGTCAAATCAGGTCTCTACCCAACATTCATAATAATTAATTACAATTTATCAAATTTGAAATTTAGAATTGTTGTAAATGGCAAAAAAATTCCAAATTCGAATTTACTAAAAACGGAAAAAATTCTCTAACAATTTTCGAATTTCAAAAATATTTTATTTTTTGGGATGTCACACATATTATCTTAAGGGTAACACATTTAATTTTACCATAGTAATTTGATCATTGATTCCTATATTACACTTAAAAATATACTATGTTACTTTTCTCTTAGTTCCAGTGGCCAATTGTACTAACCAAGATTTAGGGTGTTTTAATTTTTCCATCTTACAATAGTTATATAGCTCAAACTTTCCCTCGGATCTATTAATGGAGATTTGTTTATTTTGTATCTTACCTTCAATTTCCACTACAATAGATTGATGATATGCTTGTCTCCCTTCTATAGAAACATTAATTATGTGCATGATTTTCCCAATATCTCCAACTGTGGTTGCTTCCTGTAGATTGTGAACTGAATTTATACTTGTTGGGTTCAATTGTGGACAATTTCTTCATAAATGAGTCTCTCCACATTCCCATCATTTCGGTGGTTCTCTAAGGCTATCTGCTATCTTCTTGAATCCCAAATTAACTGGTTTACTCCCTCCTTTAGTTTTTTGTGTGTTAGATGAATAGTCATTCTTTTGGAATCCCTTAGACATGTTACGGTAAGGAGCCAGTTTGAAACCTTTCTTCTATTGATTCAGTTTATCGTGCCTTATATCTTTATGTGCCTTAGGAGTTTCAGATCTATTTTTATACTACTCATAACACATTCTGGATTTCATAAATACCTCATTCAATGTTTTAGGATTGTCCAATTCAATTATGTCTGTATAAGACTATGGTAGACAACTTAAGAATCTCTGAATGTTTACTTTAACTTCCTTAATATAAGGTAAAAATATCAGGAGATCTAGAAATGTATTAATTAAATCATCCATAGACATTTGTCCTAGTCATCATTCATAAAATTACTTAGTGTTTATTTCATAATAACTTTCTGATAGGTATTATTTCGTAAAGTACTTCCTGAATTCTGACCATTCCATTCTTTTCTCTTTCAATCATTTTGTTAGTTTCATGTCCTGCCACTAGATACTAACCTTTCCTCTTAGATTATAAATGGACATTCTAACCTTCATGTTACTAGAGTAGTTATAAATTTGAAAGTATTTCTTGATATCCAATAGCCAAGCTTCAACTTCTTCACTTGTTTTTTATTCTCTATCAAAAGTGGAGGGTTTTATCTTTTTTAATTCACCTTCCAAGTGATCTAATTGTTTCCTCTTCTTAGTAGAAGGTGTATGTTGTTCTACTCTTGGTTGAGTATTGGTTGTTGATCTATCGTCTGACATGGATTCCATGCTTAAGTTTTTAGAAGATAATTTAGTGTTTCCTTTGTTCAAATCTAATTTCTTTGATTTACTTTTCTCGGTTATATTACGCAACAATATTTCATTCAATTCTTGTTGTTCTTCCTGTGTTCTCTTAATTTTTTCATTATCAACCTTAAAATTTTGAAGCTCCACTATGAGACTTATCATAGTTTCCATCACTTTTGTGGTTGAACTACTCTCACTTTTATGTTCATGATTTTTTTGGTTGACATTTACTTCATGGTTGTTTTATTCTTCGTTCCAGGTAGACATGTTTGTACATATTGACTATTACCCTACAATTTTAACAATTACAGTGATTGCTCTCGTTAGAAAAAATCACAACATAGTTTCTATTTAGAGTTTTTATGATGTCCATAATGTTCTAGTGTTGTTAACTTGTGCTCTGATACCATATGTAATATACCTACTAAACTATATTACTAATTTTGATGCAAAAATTTATGACAAATAAATTTGTCTTAACACTATCATAAAATAAATTCATCATTAGATTTTATCTACTATTATAAGACATAAATACTCATCTTGTACCACATACATAAAATATAACTTAGTGTTTTTTTTTAACTGGAATAAACGGTGACTCCATGATTGTTTATGTTTGTATTCCAGTTTCATCCACACCTGTAATACCCCTTGAATAAAATAAAGTAGCATGCTAAATAATTTCCGTAAGTGGAAAATCTGAATATAGATTTTCTGGCTAAATTTGACTGTTAATTATTTAATTATTGTACCAAATAGTGAATTTCCAAGTGTCCTTAGTGACTGGACAGATGTAAAAGACAATATTTTTATTTAATAAATAATGGGGACAGAAGGAACAACCAAGTTAAAAAGAGATGATTATGAATCCATGAGTGGAGAAAAAGTTGAAGTTGACCCTTGGCAAGAAAGGGCAAGTGTCAGAAGTCAATTGTAGTGATTAACACAACTTGAAAATCAGGGATTTCCCCAAGCTACGAAAATTCCCAAGGAGGGAAAAGAGCTAGGGAAAAATAATACCTAGGAAAAAAAAACATATATACACATGTGTGAGGAGGTAGGATGTTGTTTAGCATGTGGAAGAAAGGAAATTATTTATTCAAAGATTTATTTATGTAGAGAACAAGGGAGAAGGAGTTGTTATGTAAGCACTATATGTGTTAGGAAATTGTAAAGAACGAAAGGACTATTGAAAAGGGAATCTTAGATCATCGTAATGGATTCATGATCAGGCTTGGGGGTGATTGGATCAAATGATTTGGCTGATCCATTATATGGCTAGGTGGAACTTAGCTACTCCTTCTATGTTCTAGGTTATTATTTAAGTTATTTATTATATATAAAATGGTTATGTTATTGTTATTGATGGAGTTGAATTATATATTATTAAATTGATATAGCTGCGGGTTCAAATATATTCATTATAGGGTAGTTGAATCTAATTTTTTGCATACAAATAATAGTTTATGCATAAAGAAATATATTTCTATATAGGAATAGATCTAAATTTTTGAGATCAATATAATCTATGATATACATGAATTTACATCTAAGTTATGTAAAACAATTCTTATAGGTCAGTCCAAACTAAATTGCAGACACATAGAGAAGGGTAATGCATTTAGAAATCGAATATGTATATATATATATATTGAGATAGTAAAACAAATGGATTCCAGAAGCCCTGAAACCCGGGGTTAAATCTCAACCGTAGATATAGTGAAGCATCATTCGTAGATCCCTGAGCCTTTCAACAATTTGGAGGTTTGTCCATTCAGGAATTAGTCATGGTTGTTTGAAGTGAAGGAACCCCAGAGCACCAGAGTTCTCGAGTGATTGTAAATCATTGATCACAGTAAAATGAGGGATGTTAGATCCCCGATACATCTGACGATTCGACACTCCAGCTGATTTGGTCATTGTTGTGTGGAGTGCAAAATCCCTTGAGGTCCGGAATCTCGAAGTCATTTACAGTGTCAATTTTTTTTTTCACAATTGAGTATCTATGTCTTATAATCATAGATAAAAATTTATTTTTAGTGTAGTGTCAAATTTGTTTTTTGTCACAATTGAATAAGTATTAATATACAAACAATTGGTATATTACAACACCTCTTATGATTGTCAATTTTGCTAAGAATAAAGTATTACCCTCATCATTATTCATTAATTGAAAACTATATTATATATTTATGGACCTATATTAGGTCTATGCAAAACATTTGGAATTTATTTCACATTAATTCATTGTATTGTATTCCGAGATTTCTAAACTCAATATTACTTATGGATTCCCAATGATCCTCCAAACTTCCTAGGTTTATAAAAAGAAAATAGACATATTTAGATCTTCTTATCATCGATTATTTTCTATGTAATACACATTTGTAACTAGAGAATAGCTTTATATTTTAATCCACGACTGATGTATTTATCAAAATAGTCTTTGTAACATCCAGTTCTACTGAGCACATTTTATACCGACTTATTATTTGAGAACACTTGCGAGCAAGTGATCCGGTTATGATACTTTATGATTATGTTTTTCTTATGGGTTATGTTATGATGCCATTGTGATTATATGTTAATTTCTATATGTATATATGTATCGACAAGTATTACTGATGAGTTTCCCTGAGTGTGCAGGATACATGATAGGTTGATGATGTAGATGGCATCAACGATTTCCCTTGGACTCCATATTGAGTCAGGGAGTGGATGTGTATATGGTTTGAGTATTTGATTTACATTCATGTAATTTATATGAGGATTTCAGTATGGATAATATGTTTATGGATATTTGACAGTGTTCTTCTCAGTGGATGCAAGTTTGGTGATGCTTGCTAACCCGACTCACATAAGGAGTAAAGGGGTTATGCGCAGAAAGAAGACATTTGAGGGAGAAGTGCGGCATCGTCCCTGTCACATCCTACTAGCACTCCCTCCATGACTTGAACTATAGGTTAACAAATACCTAGTTCTATAGGTCCACGATGTCGTGATGACTGAATGAGACAATCGCTCACAAGGAAATCTAAGGGGCACACAATAAAGTGGAGTCATTATTCCTTAGAAGCCCTTACTCTCTCACAAGGTTTACCAAGTAGAGTGTTGACTCCAAGGTCTGACAATCTTCCAAAACTATTCAAAGGTGAGTGGCACCCTTGGAGCACACGGGTGTGTCTTGAAGGGAACGTCCTGTAATTAAATGTGAGTAAATAAAAGAAAAAAAACTAAAAGGTCTAGAAAACAAAATAAAATACTTAGACTTGTTAGAAATGAGCATAGAAATTATTATTTAATTATAAACAAGAAACTAGCAAGAGTCTAAGCCTAAGTCTACGTATAAGTATAAATCTAAATATATAATTAAATAAATTATTAAATAAGTTTAAATAATTGAGATATAGTCAAACTCTAGGAAAAGAGGGAATAAGAATTAAAGGTTAAGTAAATGCACATGTGGATGAAAATAATAAAAGGGATTTATAAATAAAAAAAAATTAAAACATGAGAGAATATGGTGTCCACATAGAGTAACATCTTGAGTCAATCTCCCATTATTCCTAACTAAAAGAAGACTCCTAATCCAACGCAAACTAAGAACTAGTTAGGGGACACTCAATAAATGAGAAATTGGGGAAAAAATGGACAACTAAGAGAAAAAATAGGAACACATTGGGGAATGTGAAGAAAAAAATATTTTTAAATAAACTAAAAAAGAGAAATTACATGTGCAACCTTGAGAGAGTGTGACACGTGTATTGAGTTAATAATCTTTTAATTTAATAATTAAAAATGAATTAGTTGTGCATGACGAGTTTCATTGAGAAATTTTCCATAAAAGAATTGGAAGAGAGGGGAAAAGGATCTCATGTTTGTTAGTATTGTTATGCTGCCAAAACTTTTCCTTAACTAGTTTTACTTGTGAGAGTCGGGTTCCAAAACTTGAGAGAGTGGAAGTTCTTCCTTGAAAAACAAGTTTTTGTGCTAGTGATTTTTTGGTTTCTTGTGTATGGCCCCTTCGCGGCTCGAGGGACTAAGGGAGAAGAAGAGTACCCTAGCGTTGGTTGGAAGATACCAGTAAAGTTTTGGGTTGGAAAGATAAGGAGAAAGGTGTAGCCCGGAGTTAAGATCACCATTACTCTCATCATTTGAACATGATAACTTGTTGTTATGGTTATTCTATTTTTCTGCTTGTAAATTATGTACAGATTCCATTTTTGATTACTTAGTGTCAATTACAGCATCATTCATGTAAATTATGTACAGATTCCATTTTTTGATTACTTAGTGCCAATTACAGCATCATTATGAAAAGTTGATTCTATCTATAGCTTACTGATGCGAATTTAGAATTATAGAATTGATCTATTGCTTACTGATGCGAATTTAGAATTATAGAATTCAAATTTTATTGTGTACGACACTGGTTATTTCTAAAAAAAAAAATCGAGAATAGAATTTGAAGAGACGACATTATTTACTGCATTGAAATTTAGGTATATCATGATGTGAACTACTACAAAAAAAAAATAATTACTGCATTGAAATTTAGGTATATCATGATGTGAACTACTACAAAAAAATAAAGAATGGAACAGAGATTTACAATTCATTTCCCGTATTGAATCTTTAGGAATGTAATAATTGTGAATTGATGCAGAAGAAATGTAATAGAAACGAAGTTTATTTGACGAGCAATTGTGTAGAGTGTATGAAACAGTTGTTAAATCTACATTGCATGGTCGTAGATTAGTTGTATATTGACTATGATATTGTTAATCGGATAGCCAGAGATTACAATGTATTTTCCATTCTCTTATACCAGTTAAAATACTCTCCTTGGTTGTTGATTTGCATTATGACTCCAATATCAATTATTTTAAGGGTTTAATTGTTGTTATATATATATATATATATATATATGTGTGTGTGGGTAATGATAATGAATACCTGCGACTGTATTACTTCTCTGTATATCTTTTCAATTGACCGATTAAGTTATATTCGTGTGTTATATTACCAAATAATTCTTGAAAGACTATTGCATAGTAGTATTAAAATTTAGCAAAATAAATTGCCATCATCCAGTGAAATTTTGAAACGCCTCGGCAGTCCAAGAAATTTTATTCTCCTATTGTAGACAAGCATTTTCGGATAGAACTCACCATTTTTCTGATAGAACTCTCCTTCAATGATTCCTGTCATATCCGATAAATTAAATATGGCATTCTAGATTGTAGATATGTCATTGATGTAGTTATCATTAATGAGAATAAATAAATTTTTGAATCATTGTTGAAACTTAAATCTATCCTTGTTAGGGTTGTCAATTCTTCTTCAGTTCTTTTGTTGTCTAATAAATCCAATTATATTGACGATTCGTTCCGGGATCCCCACTATCACTTTATCCTCTATTGTTTATTCAACGCTCCTCAAATTCTAGTGCAAATACCTCAGTATTTGTAACGACACCTTGTTACGACATCAAATAGCGATATACAAGAGGTAAAGATTTTTTTTTTTCCTTTTTGTTTTGCATTAGGATATTAAACTCATTACAACATAATAAACAACATCGCAAATGATACATCATCGTAATTAAAACGACACATAAGCATTGCATTGACAAAACTAAAAGCGTCACAAATCAATACATAAAGAGTGACTCAATCAATGCATCGTTATATCTAATAACCGCACTTAATCAACGCATTATCATAATAAACAATGACACAATCAACACATCACTATCATCACTATCGACTGAAGCAATATATAATTGATTGATCAACCATGTCATTGAGCATTAAAAGAACTACCCGTCCAACCTAACCTCCATGGTTAGGATCTCCAGGACACATAAGCAACACTCAAGCCCAGGATTTATCCGATTGATTTTGACCATTGAAGGTCTCAGGGCCGACGACTGTTCTGAGGAACAAGGAGGTGTCTAAATCCCTTAATCAATCACAACTCATAAATCCGATCTATATTATCATTCATACATTAACATTATCACATGGCGCCAGAAAAATCTAACTACTAAACCATCATACATCAACATTATTTAATGTTGCAAGAGTAAATAATTTCTAAAACAATCATACATCCACATAATTAATAGCGCGAGTAATCTAATCACAAGCCAAACGTACATCGCCTTAAATTCAAGGCGCAAGAATAATCATCAATTTTCTTTTCAAGGTGCGTGATTAATCAATCACTGAATTAAACAATAAATCAACATTCTTCTTAAGGCGCGCGATTAATCAATCATTGAATTAAACAATAAATCAGCATTCTTCTCAAGGCGTGCGATTAATCAATTTTGAATCAAGCCATAAATCAACATTCTTTACGAGGCGTGTAATTAATCAAATTCTAAATTAAACAATAAATCAATCTTTTTATAATAATGGCGCGACAGAATATTCCACTAAACTTTATCCTTTTGCAAGAAACAATGTGAGTAAGGTAGTGAAAGGATAATTCATAAATATAAAAGAATCACATGCATATCATTAGAATGTCTTGTCTTAATCAAGTGTTACAGTAAGAATTTAATACAATTTCATAGTCATTTACAAGTTACTTATACGGGATGTTACTTACATTGAATTATTTAAAGACAGGGCTACCTATTTATCCATTAAAAAGTTATACATCATCACACATGAGCCATAGTAAGATAATTCCCACCTGAACTTGCATATTCATATGTATGGATTGAGAAGGATCAATCTTACTTACTAACCTACTTAAGGTCAAGCTCCCAATTTAAGATATTATTGAGAATCAAAAAGATTAATTAGGTGGGACATTTTCTTCTCTTATTTAAGATATTAATGAGAATGGAAATAGTTAACATTGATCAATATGGAGAATCCATTCAACATAGAGAATCCATTTAACTTTTGAAAAGTATTTGGATGATATAATTAGAAAAGGATGAAACTTTTTATATATTTTTAATAATTTATGATTACATATAATTTAGTGACATTTATTTGAAGATTATGTTCATAATTATTTATAGTTACAAGACATTTGTTTGAAGATCTTTTGAATAATCAAATGCGAAAGGCCTAATTATCTATCTTGATTTTAACACTCTATTATATATGGTACTAATATCATATTTTACTTAGACTAATATCATTATCTATCTTGATTTTAACACTCTATCTCCAGGAGAGATTCGCCCAAGGAAGGGTGCATCCAATCGTTTGAAGGGACGGAACTCTAGAGGAGTCAAATGTGAGGGAATCGTTGAGTATTCCGAAAGAAAACGCAGAGTAGGGTGTAAGAGATACATTGAGTGGGAGTCCCTGCAAAAACGCAGATGGGTTCCAGGAAAAACGTTGAGTGACTTAAGGAAAAACGCAGCGTAAGGTGTGAGAGATACGCTGAGTGGGAGTCCAACGCTGAGTGACTTAAGGCAAAACGCAGAGTACTAAAAACATCGATTAAGAAAATCCCAGCAAGAATCGAAGGGAGAAATTTGAAAACGCGGAGGGACCTTGGAAGTAAAAATGCAGAGAAGGTTAAGGAAGGTAATACCTTGCCCAACGCAGATTCAATCAATAATCCGTGCAGGCCTTAAGGAAGGTAAAACAAAAATTATGTCTTGGAGATTGTCGCCATCGTTCACTTGGTCTGAATATTCAATAATTCATCTAAGCGCAATTTCAACAGGATTGGAATTTCCTAATTGTTGTCAGAAGAAATGAAGCACATTTATATATACAAGGAAGGTCATTATATTATATCTTGATTCATCTTCTATATCATAACTAAACGATGTAAAAATATCGTAATCGAAGTACCAGTTTTAAAATATTAGCAGCACTTTATGTTAAATATAATGTAACCTCAACAGTCTGATTGTACACTGTCAGTTGTCCTGGCCAACTGTACTTTTGTTTCTTGATTTTCTTGAGCCTATTTAGCTTAGCTCTTTTCCCTTTTCTCAATGTACTATTTTCCTCATATACTCAATATACTTAATACTATTTTCTGCTTTGTTGTTTCTGTGTATTCTCTGCTTCTCATTTTATCATGGTATCAGAGCTTCAGACATAAGCCTCTTCACACAGTCTGAAGAGCAACCTGACTCTAAGGAGTGTAGAGCTTACACTGTGAACGAGAGCACGGGACACAGATTCTTCAAAAATTTTGGAGAGAAATCCACAGTCCGCCATTCGCTCAAAAGATCGTTGCAGAAAGAAAACGCGAGGAAGCAGAGCGCAATACGCTCAAAAGTTTGAGGAAACAGAGCTGCAGAAGGAAAAGAATCATGAAATTCATAAAAGCTTGAGGAAACAGAGTTGCAGAAGAGAAAAACTTCATAAGTTCTTTAAAGAATTCGTGAAATTCCATCTTACGGAGAGAATTCTGCAAAGAGCGCCAAGGACAAGCCAAAGCAGCAAAGGACAAACAGAACAGCTGTAAGATCGGCCCTGCGAACAAATCTGAGCCATCGATCGAGTTCAGAAAGGACGAGGAGTGCGTAGAAAAGGAAAAATATTTTCAGTCGTCAGATTTAGCGTAAAGGACCGATAGCCATCGGATCCGAGAGAAAGTGCACAACGCTTAGTCCTCTAGAACGCATAGGAGAAAAGCCGACTTACGAAGTCGCGAAATCCCAAAATCGTTGGGACCATCCATCAAGGAGGACACGTGGTGAGATATCGGCATTTCGGTGACTCATAGGGAGTAAAGGTCAGAGAATATATCGGTGAGAGTTCGCAAATCGTGAAATCATGACTCCATCTGAGCCGTTGGATCAAGAAAGATCGTGAGTTGTCGAGAAGTGATCGAAAAATCGGGAATCGGGAGGACAGAGGTGTGCCATCCTCTGAGGTCGTGAAGCACGAAACCTGGACTCGATCGCAGTCGTTGATCAAAGAGATGCCTAGACCGTCGATATAGTGCCACCAGCATTTTGGGGATTGGGAGAGCAGAGGTGCAAGTCGTTCGACTTCGCAAAACACGAAATCCCAACGAAATCTGGACCATTAGATCCAGAGGAGCGTGAACCGTTGATTTGGGAGGCTCCAAAATTTCGGCATTTCGGAATTCGAGGTTTGGAGAACATCGTGACGAGAGTTAAAGGGTCGCAAAATACCGATTCACGAAATCTCGAAAGGATTTGGACCATCAGATTATAGGAGGATCTAGACCGTCGATCCACAACAGAGGATAGATCGGAGTTTCAGATTTTGGGATTCCAAAGAGGAAAGGTTGGAGTTGCATTGCAACTTCGCTAACCGCGAAATCCCGAAAAGTGGATCGTGGTCATAGCGTCGTGGTCGTGTGGAGGAAGGATACGAGAGGAGTTGAGGGCTCGTTAATCCCCTTTCGGAGTTCGGGAGTTGGAGAGTTAGGAGTGGCTCACACACTTATACTCTCGAGGTCGCAAAACGCGACGAGCTCTTGGTGAGCTAAGCCAGTAGTCACAGGTAGTCGTCACATGAGGAAGGAGCCCGCGCTCAATGCTTATTCACGTGGGGCTGAGTTTGCATTTGGACCGATTCTGCCATTATAGTTGCAAAATAACAGAGCTCAGAGCCCTGAATCGGTAGATCTTTCACTTGGATAGTCAGATATAGCCAGATTGAAGTCAAAGAAGTACTCTACACCGCGTATTTCGGTCTGAAGTCACTTCAATAAATTCGAAGACCCGATTTTAGCGCAGGAAACATGTAAACACGAAATTTTCTAACAATTTTGTTTTCTGTTGTGTTAAATTTTTTTTAAAGATGACCACGTCTAGCAATTTAGGACCAACTCAAGGACTAATTCTTCTTGAAAATAATTATGAGTTTTGGTCTCTTTGAATGAGATCCTTCTTGCAAGCACAAGAGTGTTGGGATCCAGTGGATCTTTGATATGTGGAACCAGATCCAGCAGACCTTTCTGCCATGACCAACCAACAGAGAACTGCTGAGGCAACACAAAGGAATAGAGAGAATAAAGACAAATTTTGGATTCAAAATTCAGTGGATGACTCGATTTTCTCAAAAATAACAGGTGTTGTTACTTCAAAACAGGCCTGGGACATCCTTAAATCAGCCTACCAAGGAAATGACAAGGTCAAAATAGTCAAACTGCAGACCTTGCAGACTCAATTCGAGACTTTAAGAATGGCAGAATCTGAAAATGTTGATCAGTTTATGACCAGAGTCATGGGAATCATGAACCAGATCAGATTGATTGGTGAAGCCATCCCTGATAAACGCATTATTGAGAAAGTCCTCAGAAGTTTACCAAAGAAATTTGAAATGGTCGTTACAGCAATCCTTGAATCCAAGGATCTGTCACATTTTTCAACAGACGAACTAATTGGTTCTCTGTTGACACATGAGACCAGATTGCATCTCACAGATGAGTCAATCGCCAATACCTTCAAAAATCAATTCTCTTTCAGCATAGGGAGAGGCAGAGGAAGAGGCAGAGGTCACCAAGGAAGGGGGAGCATTACAAGTAACCAACACTCAAGTGGAGGTCACAAACAACAGAACCAGAATCAAAATTTCCAAGGTCACAGACAACAGAACCAGAATCAGATTTTCCAGCCTCAAAGAGGCAGAGGGAGAAGATCAAATGACAAATCAAGCATACAATGTTATTACTACAAAAGGTTTGGACACTATGAATCTGAATGTCGAAAGAAGCACGAAAATCAGCTTTCAGGCAGAGCACATATCTCACATCATGAAGGAGAAACCTCCAAAGGTATGTTTCTCTCATGCCACAAGACTGAAGAACATCATAAAGATCTTTGCTTGTTGGAGGATGCAGAAATCACATGACAGGTAAAAAATATTTACTCTCATGCATTGATTCTTCAATTTCCTCTGATATTACACTTGGAAATGATTCCTTAGTCAAAGTTCAAGGAAAAGGAATTGTACCTATTCTTACTAAACAACATGTAAAGAAAGACATAAACAATGTCTATCA
>SNQJ01S0010223.1:165577-190588 GCA_010110895.2 Picea sitchensis | reverse complement strand
TTTACTCTCATGCATTGATTCTTCAATTTCCTCTGATATTACACTTGGAAATGATTCCTTAGTCAAAGTTCAAGGAAAAGGAATTGTACCTATTCTTACTAAACAACATGTAAAGAAAGACATAAACAATGTCTATCATGTTCTAGATATGAAACATAATCTGTTAAGTGTAGGATAGCTCATTGAACATGGCTATAAGGTACTTTTTGAGGGAGTCTCATGCAGGATATATGATAAAACCCCTAGCAGAAAATTGATTTCTAAAATCCACATGACTCGGAATAGGATGTTTCCCCTGACCCTCAGAACTGCAAATCTGATCCAAACATATGCACAAAGTGCAGCCACCCCCAATGAAACTATAGTTTGGCATACAATATTTGTGCATCTACCCTTTCAGATTCTAAGTCTTCTACAGAAGCACTCCATGGTCAAAGGTCCCCTTATCTTCAAAGAGAAAAATCCCCCATGTGAGTCTTGCATACTTGGAAAACATAAGAGAACTAGTTTTCCACAATCCTCCACTCAAGCCAAACAACATCTCGAACTTGTTCACACTGACCTATGTGGACCAATGCAAACAGAGTCAATAGGTGGTAGATTTTATTTTCTAATGTTTATTGATGACTTTAGCAGGAAAATATGGATCTATTTTCTCAGACACAAGTCTGAAAGTTTTGCAAAATTCAAAGAATTCAAAGCTGAAGTTGAAAAACAGAGTGGCAAATATGTAAAATAAATCAGGTCATATGGAAGAGGAGAATACAGCTCCAAAGAATTTGCAAATTTCTACAAATCACAAGGCATCATCATGCAAACTACATCTAGGTATACTCCATAACAAAATGGAGTGGCTGAAAGGAAAAATCAAACAATTATGAACATGGCAAGAAGCCTACTCAAAGAGAAATGTCTTTCAAATACTTTTTGGGCTGAAGCAGTGGCATGCTCAGTCTATCTCTTGAATATATCTCCAACCACCAGTCTCAAGATGAAAGTCCCTCAAGAAGCATGGAGTGGGACAAAGCTAAATGTTGCTCATCTAAGTAAATTTGGATGCATAGCATACGCTCACATACCTTCTGAATTAAGGAAGAAACTGGATGATAGAAGTGAGAAATGTATCTTTACTGGATACAGCGAAACATCAAAAGCTTGCAGGCTTTACAATCCAATCTCAAAGAAACTAATTCTCAACAGAGATGTAAAATTTCTGGAAAATCAACTCTGGAACGAATCTGAAAATCAGCAAATGGACAGTCAAAATCTATTGTTGCCCAGTCCTGAAAACGCAGAAGATTCAGGACAGCCAATACCTCAACCTGCTCTTCCAAGATTGTAGGTACAAGGACAATCTGAAAACTCTCAAGATAACTTAACTTTCAGTATCGACTCATCCTCTAAACTTCCAAACCAGAGAACTTGAAGTTTGAGAGAAATCCATCAGCAGTTGGATGACATTGAACATCACAACCTTTATGCTTTAATGTCATGTCAACCCACGTCTTTTAAAGAATCGGCTAAGGAGACACATTGGGTTCAATCCATGAACCAAGAGATTGAATCCATTGAGAAGAAAAAGACATGGGATCTTGTTGATCTGCCCAGACACAAGAAAAGTATTGGTGTCAAGTGGGTTTACAAAACTAAACTCAATAAAAACGGACAGATTGAAAAACATAAGGCAAGACTTGTTGCCAAAGGATTTTCACAACAACAAGGTATTGATTATGGTGAAACTTTTTCTCCAGTAGAAAGATTGGACACTATAAGGACTCTCTTAGCCATAGCAACTCAACACAAATGGCAAGTATACCAGATGGATGTCAAGTCATATTTCCTAAATGGTGTCTGAGAAGAAGAGGTCTATGTGGATCAGCCACATGGATTTGAAGTCCAAGAGCATCCAGCTAAAGTGTATCGATTAAATAAAGTATTGTATGTCTTAAAACAAGCTCCAAGAGCTTGGTACAACAGAATTGACACTTACCTGCTCAAAAGTGGTTTCAGTAGAAGCCAAAATGAGCCAACTTTATACACCAAAACGGATCAACACGATAAAATTATGATTGTATGTTTATATGTTGATGGCATGATATATACTGGAAATCTTGAGTTAACCAGTTTTAAACATGCCATGCAATCTGAGTTTGAAATGAAAGATCTTGGCATAATGAAATATTTTCTGGGAATTGAGGTTGATCAATCAACCAAAGGCATTTTTGTCTGTCAGCAAAAGTATGCAGCAGACATCATCAAAATATTCATCATGGAAGACTACAATCCAACAAAAACTCATATACCCCTCGGCACAAAATTGAGCAAGAAAGATGAAGGCCCTACAGTGGAACCTACCCTATACAAAAGTTTAGTAGGAAGTTTGTTGTATCTTACAACAACTAGGCCTGATATTATGTATACAACGATCCTTGTTTCCAGGTTTATGGAATCCCCCAAATATTCTCACTGGAAGATGGAGAAAAGGATTCTGAGATATGTTACAGGAACTCTCAATTTTGGATTATGATACACTCAGTTTGATGATAATAATCTCTCTAGTTACACAGATAGTGATTTTGCAGGAAGCCTAGATGACAGGAAAAGCACCTCAGGACATGCTTTTCACCTAGGCATGAACTTGATTTCATGGGCATCAAAGAAGAAACCCATTGTATCAATATCTTATGTAGAGGCAGAGTATGTCACTGCTACCTCAACTTCCTATCAAGCTGTGTGGCTGAGAAGAATATTCAATGATATGTCACATACAGAAAAGGAGCCAACTCCTATCTTCTATTACAACACTTCAGCAATTGCTCTATCCAAAAATCATTTGTTTAACAAGAAAATAAATCATATTGACAGTCACTTTCACTTCATTCGCGAGATCATCAATAATGGTGACATAGCACTTCAATTCTATGGCTCTCGAGATCAGCTCGCAGATGTTTTCACAAAGCCACTGGGAAAATCCATTTTTTATTTTCAGAGACAACACTTGGGCATTATCAGTGTTGATGTTTGTAACTATTGAATTTAAGAGGGAGTGTTAAATATAATGTAACCTCAATAGTCTGACTGTACACTGCCAGCTATCCTGGCCATCTGTACTTTCGTTTCTTGATTTTCTTGAGCCTATTTCGCTTAGCTCTTTTCCCTTTTCTCAATGTACTTTTTTCCTCGTATACTCAATATACTGAATGTTATTTTCTGCTCTACTCTTTCTCTATATTCTTTGCTTCTCATTTTATCACTCTAAAGGTAGTGTTTGAAATTTGATAAATCCATAAGGTCTGAACAACTGGTAGCTATCGTGCCATGGTTATGTCCCAATATGTATTCTAGGTGTATACAACATAGATTTCCGCAGCCAGTAGATTTCCAAGGATTGTAAATGGAGGTCAGCGAGTAAAGAAATTCATACTATACCATACTAGTATACCCTTCTAATTTACATAAAACATAAGGGACAATGGAAATTCCTAAATCAGAAGTCCTTTACAGCTTACAGTGAAATTTCTAGAACAATATATATAATTTTTAAACTTAATACAACTGAAATTTTGAATGAAAAATATCGTATCCGGTGAAGACAAAACTTCAAGATGATCTTCGGCATCTTGTGTGACTTCACTAGTACCTCCGAGCCAACGCTAGGGGTACTCTTCTTCCCCCTTATCCCCCATCCATGCACACACACAATGAGAAATCCTCTAGCTCCCAGCGTGCCTCGCAAGGTAGAGCCACCACTCTCTCTCAAGCTTGGTATCCCAACTCAAGTAAAACATAATTTACCCATAACCCGTGTGATCCATTGCTCATCTCAACCATTTTCTTTATAGAATTTTCTCACTCATTCCCCACTTGCACAAATAAATTCATTTTTTTTAACTAAATAATCTAGAATTATTTCCCCCTTACACTTGTCACCCTTTTTCCCAATTTGAACAAGTAATTCACATTTTATTTTAATAAAAGTCAATTTCTCTCACCCTTCCTAAAAACGCTCCTTAAATCACTCACAATTCTCTCTTTATTCCTCTTATTTCCAATCAATGAATGACGCCTTACTAAATCTGAGTTGAGTTAAAATAGGAATCTTCTCCTAGTTAGACTAGTGTTAACTAGACTCTAGATTCCTTTCTATGTGTACCCATTCCTTTAGCTTTATTACATTCTTACCTTAAATTCCAATTTGGTAATTACTTGCACATATGTGTATTAAATCAATCTTTTGATTTATTTTATTTTCCTTGATTTCTTAACTTGATTTAATTCATCCCCTCATTATTTAATTTATAAATTTAGTTTTTAGTCTTCTTACTANTTAAATTCCAATTTGGTAATTACTTGCACATATGTGTATTAAATCAATCTTTTGATTTATTTTATTTTCCTTGATTTCTTAACTTGATTTAATTCATCCCCTCATTATTTAATTTATAAATTTAGTTTTTAGTCTTCTTACTATCTTAGCCTTAGGCTTAATTAAATTTTATTGCAAAGTCTTAGAGTCTTATAGGAATTATGATTAATAAACTCAATCTTTAAGTAGTTAATTGATTAATTGATCCGACAGTGCTCAAGATTTTACAAGGTTAATTATTCGCTCAAGATTTTCTAGGCCACCTAGATTCATTGACTCAAGTTTTATTTACACAACATGCCCTTCAAGACACACTTCATGCTCCAAGGTTGCCACTCGCCTTTGACTGGTTTTCATAGTTATCAAACCCCTGGAATCAACACTCCATTCAGGCGACTTTGTGAAATATTAAGGGCTTCTAAGGAATAATGACCCTACCTTATTTCACGCCACTTAGAAATCTTTGTGAGCAATTGTCTCAGTCTTCCCTCACGACATCGTGGACCCCTCGAACTAGGTAATCGTTAACTTACAATTCGAGACACGGTGGGAGTGCCAGTAGGTTGTGACAGAGATGTTTCCACACCTCTCCCTCAATATCTGGTCTATGTGCATGGCCCCTTTACTCCTTATGCAAGTCATATTAGCAAGCAATCGTCACCCTGCATCCATCAACGAAACACTATCAATGATCCATAAACAACATCATAATATAATCGATCATATGTCACATATGCATAATTGAAATACTCAAACCAATACAATCCACTCCTTGACTCAATATGGATTCCAAGGAGGTCCATTGATACCATTGACATCCACAATCTGTCAAGTGTCCTGCACAGTCAGGGAAAACTCAACAATAACATCTGTCAATACGAATATATCAATAACATCAAATCATAATCATAAACATCATCATAAAGATCCATAAGTGAAATACAAAATCATGTACTATAACTGGATCACTTGCATGCAAGTGTCCTCAAAGAATAAGTCGATAACATGTGATTTCAAGAGCAAGATGTTATAGTATTCCTTCCTTAAATGATATAAAACTTGATGTATCTCACTCGAGAATTTTCAACTCATGTTATTGTTGTCAAGTGTCAGTTAGACAAACAACCATCGTGGTTCCTTGAGCTACGATGGTACATCTCCAATCAGTCCTAGATAATAAGAGGCATACCCTGATTTAATCACAACTAAGTAGTCATGGTTTCTCAGGTTGAAGAGGATATTTGTTCATGAGTTTAACCCAAGTTTAATCACTTCCCTTTATTAATTGAAAATCATTAAATCTAATTGTGTGAGTACTATTTATCATCTAGATATGTTTTTAAGGCCATAATTTTGATACTTAGAAAACGGGTGTAACTTGACTCTGCATTACAAACTACGATGGGATTTAATTGGGTTTCACCTATTGAACCTTCCTTTAACTTGCGATTAAACCACTATTACATATAATTATCTAGACTTAAGGACTCTTAGAATAAATATAGTGATAGTTTGGACGCCTAACTCGAGCTTATGTAGTTATATAAATACCATGGTACAAGTTCCTAAGTATTGTAGAATAACCCAATTTTAGGTCCTTAAGATGATAATGAATATGATAGAATAAATGAAATGTTAGGTTATAGCTTTATTTTATTTATTTAGGATTATAATAATTAAGAGCGGTTAAACCATTGTTGACTAAAAAAAATGGTATGCTTAGATCATGAATCCTTCATTTAGTCAACCATCACCTTGATGTGATTTAAATTAAATGTACTTTGTTTTTTCACAATTATGAATCAATGATCTTAACTTAGGCATGATAGAAAGCGGAGTAAAATTATGATTTCATTCATTAATTACGACATTTACGGAAATAATTATTAAGACGTAGTTACGTAACCGAGGATAAACCAATTTCGAAGAATCTTGTAAATTCTTGATAATTAGACATATTCCGTTAAGCTAATAATAAAATATCCTTAAGCCTAGATGAATGAAAAGGTATGGAATGTTATTGTTTTAATTGCACTTGACGAAGTTTTGAGGTCTTGTGTTGAGATAAGAATTCTTTATTAAAGCATTGAATTAAAAAGATATAACTAAGCAAAGACTAACTAAAATATAAAAAATAAATATATTTAAAAACTACATCTTTGGAGTGAATACTTGAGGTATAGTTTATTTACTGGAAATGGGTGTTATATATGGTATCAGAGCGGGTTCAATCGAACGACAATGAACCATTACGCCTTTCATTGTCTTATTTTATAGTTAAACATGTATCTCTAATGAAATTTGTATTTGTTCATGACAGCTATCATGGTCAGAGGACACAGGATGAGTAGATGATGTGGTGCAGGGGGAAGAGGTACGCTTCCTCCGAGAGCATCCACGCAATAAGAATAAAATCCACTTGGAGAGGAGAAGACTACTAAGTAGGAGCACGTTGTTGCGAGAGATGTGGTAGGTATGATGATATCCTTCCAGAGGATGTCAGAGGTGTTGATCAACCACCTGGATCGAGATGAGGGAAGATTGTGTGTTTCCAATAAGGGTTCACAACGCACTCCAGTAGGTGGTAGTAGTATACACATAGAACTCGAGAAAGTGAAGTTTCTCGAGTTGTTGGGTTCCACAGATGGCTTAGCCACTAAGGCATGGTTGGAGAACATGGCGATGTGATTTTCACTTCACGATTGCATCTCCAACATGAAATTCTAGATGGCGATATTTAACTTGAAGGGTAGTGCTCTAATTTTGTGGAAGACACTCTTACCTCAACTAAACATGGTCGTTGAATACGTGTCATGGGAATTGTTTGAGGAATGATTTCAGGAGAGGTGATTTTTCGATGAATTCATTCAGTGCCAACTTAATGAGTTCAACACCTTATGACAAGGTAGTCATATGGTACCAGAGTATGAGGCCAGCTTCATGGAGCTACTCAGATATGATCCACATATGAACATAGATAAGTTAAATTTCAACAAGTTTGTGTTCAGCCTTAACTTCAACATTTGTGCGAAGGTAAGGATATTGATTCCTCAGACGTTGCACGATGTAGTTCAGAAGGCCCTCATAGCTGAGGAAGAGTTGAACTGTGGGGGACATAGAAAGACCCCTTCTAGACAGACTAGACAGGCGACACTGGGAGTGCAACAACATCAGAAACTAGATAGACAAACTTATGGGCACCATGATAGCCCCAAATGACCTATGTTCTTGACAATGCAACGACGGACTCCTCGAGAAAGGAATCCCCATAGAGATTCACAATACCACCAGCAACAACAATGTCATCTGTAGCAATAGAAACAGTTTAGGCATGTTCAATAGAATAGACCAAGATCACATGCTGTTAGGCCAACAACTTCTACTTCAGGGACCAGGAGCACTAGAATGAGGAATGAATGTTGGACATGTGGAGATCCAAATTACCAGTGAGATTATACAATTGATAAGGTCAGATCAGTTGAATCATCATGACCAACTATAGTTGGATATTTGGGCAAGGCCCATAGGATACATGCAATGGTGAATAACCACCAGGCCGAGCACCAGTCCACCATGATCGAAACGTCAGGTATGATCCTCAATCAAAATTTTATTATTTTGTTAAATCCATGAGATATAGAGATTTTTATTTCTATTGCAGTGCTTAAGATATTTAAGGTAAAGAAAGTTGAGCAGGACAAGTTCAGATATGTAGAAATGGCATCGGGAGCCAAACAAAACATTGGAGGAAAGGTTATGAATTGTAGAATTAACTTGGGTGATTTTTTAATGAAGGAAAATCTATATTTCACAATCTTAGGATCTTATGACATAGTGATTGGAATGGACTGGTTGGAATCGCATGATGTGATACTTAACTACAAGATGAAACGATTAATTTTGACGGCTGATTTGGGACAAAGTAGAGTGATTGTAGGAAGAAACTAGGAAGTTTCTTTGAGGTTTATTTATTCCATACAATTATAGAATAGTATGTGCAAGGGGTGTAAGCTATACAAAAAGGGAGACACAAAAGGATGAGAAATGCTTCCTGTAGTATCGAAGTTTGCCAATGTATTTCCTGAGGAATTCCCAGGTTTTCTGGCAGAAAGAGAATTGGATTTTACCATAGATCTGAAACCTGGAAATGAACCTATTGCAATAACTCCATACCAGATGTCCACACCAGAATTGCAGGAGTTGAAAATTCAATTGAAGGAGTTGTTAGATTTAAGACTTATACCTCCAAGTGTATCATCGTGGGGTGCGCCAACGATTTTTGTTAGAAATAAGGATGGATCATGGAAGATTTGTATTGACTATCATCAATTGAACAAAGATATGATCAAGAACTAGTATCCATTGCCAAGGATTGATGATTTGTTTGATCAGATAAAGGGAGAAATGATGTTTTCAAAGATTGACTTGAGATCGATATATCATCAGTTACAGATTAGGAAAGAAGATAGCCCTAATACTGCATTTAAGATGAGATTCAGAAATTATGAGTTTATTGTTTTACCGTTTGGACTGACGAATGCCTCGAGAGTATTAACGAGTTTGATGAATAGGGTATTCCACGAAGACTTGGAAAATTTAGTTCAAGTATTCATTAAGGATATACTAATTTATTCTCAAACGAAATAAGAGCATGACGAACACTTGATATTGGTTTTACAATGTCTAATAGAAAGCAAGTTGTACGAGAAACTGTTGAAATGTTCCTTTTACGAATCGAAGATTCATTACTTAGGACATGTCATATATGGGGAAGGTATCATTGTGGATCCAGCGAAAGTAGAGGTTATTATGGAATGTCTAGCACCAACAAATGTACAAGAAGTACATATATTTATGGGGTTAGCAGGTTATTATCGATGCTTTGTCGAAGGTTTTTCAAAGATAGCACATCCAATTACGAAATTGCAGAAGAAAAACAATAAATTCCTATGTACAGAGAAATGTGTGAAAGAATTTCAAAATCTTAAGGAGTTGTTGATGAAAGAATCAATACTGAAAGTCCTTAATATGGACAAGGAATTCTTGGTATGCACAAACACATCCAAGGAAGGTTTAGGTGGAGTTTTTATGCAAGACGGTCGAGTGATCACATACATTTCAAGGAAATTTAGAAGGAATGAAGAGAACTACAGAACGCATGACTTGGAGTTGTTAGCAATTATATATGTCTTATGAGTTTGGAGACATTATCTGATTGGACAAAAATTTGAATTAAAGACAAATCATTGTGGATTGCAGCATATTTTTACTCAGAGTGACCTGAACGTGTGACAAAGGCATTGGTCAGAACTACTTAGCGAATAAGACTTTGAGATTAAAATCATATTAAAGGAACAATGAAAGGAGTAGAAAATATGTTGAGTCAGAGACCACACATATTTCCAGTAATACCTCTTAATATGAATCTTCGAGAAAATATTCTAGATTTATAGATAGATGATGATTGGTATTGTAACACCCCAGGTTTTGATCCCCGTATTAAATAATGTATTTTGTTAATCCATGAAAGGCAAGTGTGCCTAGGAAATGTAATGTTCAATAATTATTAATAATAAATACATCATTGGATGCTATACAAACAAGGACAAGAGTTATAGGGGGCTATGATTCCACAAGAGAGGGGGCTTGAGGGGAAAAGTATTTATTTTATATTTTATTTACCCATTTTTGTTTTAATGGAGAATAACAATTACATGAGCTTCTTGGGGGGAAGACCAAGTCGTTTATTAATTCCAACATTTACATAAACCCATATTTTTTCTATTGTGGGTGATCCAAGTGGATATCCGTGGCCACCCACCTTTTCCAACTGGCTCAAAACAGTTTTCTAGCAATTTTGGCAATTTACTATTTTTAGCAGTTTTAACTTATGGGGCCATTTTGAGGGCCTAAATCAAGATTTTTCACGATCGATATTCTCAATCATATTCGAAGGCATGATTTATCCCCCAAAATGAATCTCCTCGATGATACCTTTCCAACAGGCTATCATATGCCTAAAACGAAGATCATATGCAAAAGTTACGATCCCAGGAAGTTGATGTACTAACTTACCCAAATGGGGCCCACATGAATTTTGGCGCTCCATCTCCTAGGGTTAGGTTTTTGGATGTCTAGGGGTTTTGGAATTCCTGTTTATTGTAAAAATGCCTTTAGAGCCTCATTGTAATCATCGTCTTGAGAATGTGAGTAGCCATCACATCTCTTCTCAGAGATAAGTTGCCACCATTCTAGCGAGTCTTTCACTCTGTATTTTTATAGTCTCTATACATTTATTTCATTAATATAAATCGTGTATTACTGTATATATGTGACTCTTGTTATATTTCCGATATATGTCTGTTATATTGTTGTCTCTCTTGCAATATCTCTGAATATTTATGTGGTATATCTTCGCTCTCATTTTGTGCCAAAAATAATCCAGATCAATGGGGGTTGCCTATTCTTCACTCATTCACTCACTCAATCATGGTTCATTGTTCATGGTTCACACCTTTCACCTAGTTTTCTCTCCATTCACTCTTTCACCCACTCGTATTTCCATATTCGTGTTTGGATTGGGAAGCGGAAACGAATTGTTGAAGAGGAGCTATGGTTTTTTTGGTTGTAAATATTGCTGGTGTATTCTAGACATGAATGAAGGCATGCATGTCTGAGATGCTTTGGTATGTGTTCATTTTTTATCACAATTGTGAATCATGAGATTCCCAGCATGGAGATTCTTGACCATATGCACTGGAGCTCTGGGAGGAGATGGATATTCTAAGGGACCACGTGGTAGATAAAGGGGTCCATTCTCTTGGGTTTTGTAGGCTGGGTAGAAGAGAGTTGGTGTACTTGGATTGTTGTGGGTGCTGAAAATCTTGTGAGAGATTAAGTGTTGACTAGTTTTGGAAGTCGAGTGACACTCTGGAACTGTCCTTGTGGATTCATAGCCTTGCCTTGGGGGTGACATTGTTGTTGAAACTTGGAACAATTGTCTCTATGGTTGGGTTAGATGTCCTTGGTCTACATCCAGTTGGTGATTCGTTTCATTAAAGATAAGTTCTCTTTGTTATGGTTTTATTTACTTGTGCATTTATTCCATTGTGTATTTATTTATCTATGAAATTTGTATCGATAGTATGTATGCTTGTTGGTTATTGTTGTGTATGACATATGGTTCATTTCTTTATGTTGTAGCATGAATCTTGATCTATGAATGTGAATACTTCATGCATATTTATTAATTATAAGTTAGATCAGAAGTTGAAATTAGTCCCAAGAGGGGGCTTGAAGTGGCTTGTTTGACCTATGGTTGGATGGGTATGTTATAGATTGGTATCAGAGCTTCAGGTTGGAACACCAGATTGGTATGGTCCAGAACTGTTGGACAGGGTATTGTCATTACGAACGAATATGTCCTTGCAATCTTAAATCTCAAGAGAGATAGCATTGCATAGATCGCGCAGAAGCTAGAGTGTCGTGCAGACAAAGATCCTTTGTAAAGGATCGTAGAATCGTGACCATTCCCTTTTGAATTCAGGAGAAATGACCACTGTGGAATCAATAAGTTTTGGATCGTTAGATCAGAAGGAAGGTGAATGAGGACCGTCAAATAAAGGTGAAACCAGAAGCTAGGAGAGATTAAGTCACAGTCATTAGATTGAACTTGTCGATCACAACCATTAATCGAAGCCAAGTCAGAGATGGGGAACTCTGGAAATTTACCACTTCGACAATTTTTGGAATACAAGGAAGAAGCATGAAAAAGGTCTAAGTCACGAAGTTTCGTCGATCGTTCGATATGATAGGAGGCTTGGGAGAAATTTCATTCATTGGTCAGGGTCCTCCAGCGTTGACCACTTCGGGAAGTTTAACTCTGGGAGAATTGAACCCTCTAAGAACTGCTATAACCTATATTCCCAAAGCATTGAAGTGTCAAAGTCCCATCGATCGTTAGAACAAGGGAAGGACTTCATAAGTAATGTTGACCATCAGATCTAGCATTGATGGAATGATAGCGAACAAATTTTTTCAATAATCCATAAACAACATCATAATATAATCGATCATATGTCACATATGCATAAATGAAATACTCAAACCAATACAATCCACTCCCTCACTCAATCTGGAGTCTAAGGAGGTCCCTTTATGCCATCGACATCCAAAATCTGTCAAGTGTCTTTCACACTCAGGGAAAACTCATCAATAGCATCTGTTAATACGCATATATCAATAACATCAAATCATAATCATCAACATCATCATAAAGATCCACAAGCAAAATACATAATCATGTACTATAACTGGATCACTTGCATGCAAGTGTGCTCAAAGAATAAGTCAATAACATGTGCTCGCAAGAGCGGGATGTTACAGTATTCCTTAAACGATACAAAACTTGATGTATCTCACTTGAGAATTTTCAACTCGTGTTAGTGTTGTCAAGGGTCAGTTAGACAAACAACCATCATGGTTCCTTGACCTGTGATGGTACACCTCCAGTCAGTCCTAGATAATGAGAGGTGTACCTTGATTTAACCACAACTAAGTAGTCATGGTTGCTCATGTTGAAGAGGATATTTGTTCCTAAGTTTAACCCGAGTTTAATCACTTCCCTTTCTTAATTGAAAATGATTAAATCTAATTGTGTGAGTACTATTTATCATCTAGATATGTTTTTAAGGCCATAATTTTGATACTTAGAAAGAGGGTGTAACTTGACTCAGCATTACGAACTACGATGGGATTTAATTGGGTTTCACCTACTGAACATTCCTTTAACTTGCAATTAAACAATTATTACATATAATGATCTAGACTTAAGGACTCTTATAATATATATAGTGATAGTTTGGACTCCTAACTCAGGCTTATGCAGTTATATAAATACCATTGTACAAGTTCCTAAGTATTGTAGAGTAACCTAATTATGGGTCCTTAAGATGATAATGAATATGATAGAATAAAGGAAATGTTAGGTGTATAGCTATATTTTATTTATTTAGGATTATAATAATTAAGAGTTGTTAAACCATTGTTGACTAAAAAAAATGGTATGCTTAGATCATGACTCCTTAATTTAGTCAACCATCACCTTGATGTGATTTAAATTAAATATTCTTTGTGATTTCAGATGTATGAATCAATGATCTTAACTTAGGCATGATAGAAAGCGGAGTAAAATTATGATTTCATTCAGTAATTACGATATTTACAAAAATAATTATTAAGATGTAATTGTGTAACCGAGGATAAAGCAATTTTGAAGAATCTTGTAAATTCTTGATAATTAGACCCATTCCTTTAAGCTAATAATATAATTTTCTTAAGCCTAGATGAATTAAAAGGTATGGAATGTTATTGTTTTAATTGCACTTGATGAATTTTTGAGGTCTTGTGTTGAGATAAAAATTCTTTCTTAAAGGATTGAATTTAAAAGAAATATAATTAATCAAAAAATAACTAAAATATAAAAAAATGCATATATTTAAAAACTATATCCGTGGAGTGAATACTTGAGGTATAGTTTATTTACTGTAAAGGGGTGTTACATATGGTATCAGAGCGGGTTCAACCCTGCGACAATGAACCATTACACTTTCCACTCTCTTATTTTATAGTTAAACATGTATCTCTAATGAAATTTGGATTTGTTCATGACAGGTATCATGGTCAAAGGACACGGGATGAGTAGGTGACGTGGTGCAAAGGGAAGAGGTATGCTTCTTATAGGAGCATCCATGCAAGAGGGATCAACTCCACTTGGAGAGGAGCAGATTACTAAGTAGGAGCAAGTTGTTGCAAGAGATGTGGTAGGTATGATGAGAACCTTCCAGAGGATGTCAGAGGCGTTGATCAACCACCTAGATCGAGATGAGTGTAGAGAGTTTGTGCCTAATGATGGTTCACAACACACTCCAGTAGGTAGTAGTAGTATACACAGAGAACTCAATAAAGTGAATTTTCTCAAGTTTTGGGGTTCCACAAATGCCTTAGTTGTCGAGGCATGGTTGGAGAACATGGCGATGTGATTCGCACTTCATGATTACACCTCCAACATGAAATTTCACATGGTGGTATTTCAACTGAAGGGGAGTTCTCTACTTTGGTGGAAGACACTCTTAACTAAACTAAACATGGTCGTTGAAGATGTGTCATGGGAATTGTTTGAGGAACGATTTTGGGAGAGGTGATTGTCCAATGAATTCATTGAGTGTTAGCTTAATGAGTTCAATGACTTATGATAGGGTAGTAATACGGTACTGGAGTATGAGGCTACCTTCATGGAGCTACTTAGATATGATCCACATCTGAACACATAGAAGTTAAACTTCAACAATTTTTTGTTCATCCTTAACTTCAGCATTCATGTGAAGGTGAGGATCTTGGTTCCTCAGACGTTGCACAACGCAGTTCATAAAGCCCTCATAGCTGAGGAAGAGTTGAACAGTGGGGTTCAGGGAAAGACTCCTTCTAGGCAGACTAGACAGGTGACATTGGGAGTGCAACAGCATCACACACCAGCTAAAAATACTTATGGGCACCATGATAGGACCAAATGACCTATGTTCTCGACAACACAATGATATACTCCTTAGAAGAGGAATCCCTACAGAGCACCATAGTAGAAGCAGAAACAACAACATCATCCACAACAACAATAACAATTTAGGCATGTTTAGTAGAATAGACCAGGATCACAGACTATTAGGCCATCAGCTTCTACTTCAAGGACCAGGAGCACTGGAATGAATAATGGATATTGGACATGTGGAGAGCCAAATTACTAGTGATATTTTCCAATTGAGAAGGCTAGAGTGGTTGAATCATCATGAACAACTACAGTTGGATATTTGGGCAAGGCCCATAGGATACATGCAATGGTGAATAATCATTAGGCTGAGCACCAGTCCACCGTGCTGGAGACATCAAGTATGATCATCGATCAAAATTTTATTATTTTGATAGATCCATGAGCTATAGAGAGTTATATTTCTAGTGTAGCGCTTAAGAGAATTAAGGTAAATAAAGTAAAGCAGGACGAGTCCAGATACGTAGAAATGGCATCGGGGTCCACACAAACAGTTAGAGGAAAGGTTATGGATTGTAGCATTAACGTGGGTGATTTTGTAACGAAATAAAATATATATGCCATAATATTAGGATCTTATGACATAGTGATTGGAATAGACTGGTTGGAATCGCATGATGTGATACTTAACTACAAGTCGAAATGGTTAAGTTTGATGGATGATTTGGGACAGAGTAGAGTGATTGTAGGAAGAAACCGAGTTTATTTGAGGTTTATTTCTTCCATAAAATTATACAATAGTATGTGCAAGGGGTGTAAGTTATATGTCATCTCAGAGATAAACAAAAAGGGATACATGGAAGGATTGGAAATATATTCCTGTAGTATCGAAGTTTGTCGATGTATTTCCTGATGAATTTCAAGGTTTTCCGAAAGAAAGAGAATTGGAGTTTACCATAGATATTAAACCTGGAACGGAACCTATTGCAATAACTCCATATCATATGTCAACACTGGAATTGAAGGATTTGAAAATTCAATTGAATGATTTGTTATATTTAGGGCTTATACATCCAAGTGTATCGTCGTGGGGTGTGCCAATGATTTTTGCTAGAAAGAAGGATGGATTGTGGAGGATTTGTATTGAATACCATCAATTGTGTTGGACAACTGAGAGGGGGGGTGAATTAGTTATTATTGTTCTTAAAAAATTATTCCCATTTCAAACTCTTTACAGAACACTCAATGACAATCATAATAATGCAAGGAAGTAAGCAATAGAATATTCAACATCAATCACACACATGAAATATATAGAGACAGATATTTCCTAAGGAAACCCATAAAGGGAAAAACCTCTTCTTTTTTATATGATAAGTAATATTTATTTTCTGTACATTATCGTTCTTACGAGCACCAACTCCTTTTGAGGCTACCACCTCTGTTTTACAAGCAGAAACTTGTTAAGAGCACCAATTCTCTGGTTTCTCTAGAACCCACTAGAAGGAAGCACCAACTCCCTGATTGTTCCAGCACCAACTGTATGGAAGCACCAACTTCCTGAGTATTCCAGCACCAACTGGATGGAAGCACCAACTTCCAGTTACACAGGCACCAACTTGTATAACATAGAACAATAGTTCTCCCTTGCACCACCCTACCACCCTAGTTTTTCTGGCTACAACTCCCTATGTTCAAGAACCCACTTGAAACTTTGAGGACAACAATCCTCCCTAGAACCAACCTACCACCCTGGTTATTTTGGATACAACTAGATGGAAGCTATGACTCCCTGTGTTCAAGCACCCACTTGAAAATCTGAGGACAACAGTCCTCCCCTACACCTCCCTACCAACCTGATTATAAAAAAATTGTTATAGAAACGTATTACAGTGATACAGTGTTTGTCAATGGCTTACCAGTCTCATCATTGTTTTGCTACACTACTCTGTTATGCCTGCAGTATTGTCTCCCTGCTCGCATCTTCTTGAGATTTTTGACCTTCTACTCTTTCTCTGCATGCGCACCTTGGCTTTCTCTTCCTCTCTCATAAATACATTTATGTTCTATGTCTTTCTTTTGTGCTTTATGCTATGTGTATTATTTCCATTCTATGCACTATGCCTCTTTTGTGTGTTTCAGCTGCTGCACATAGCATGCTTCTACCTGCATGAATAACTCTCAATAGAAGCAACCGTCTCTTCTATGTTCTGCATATATTATCATGCCAAGTCCTCTTCCAGATCATACACTTAACTCTTAGTTCTCTTTGGTGATCATGCTGAGTCTGTTCTTCATCAGTGGTCGTTATCGTGAGATTGTTTGGCTTCTCTGGTAGTTACAGTCTTCTATTCTTTTTCATCTATGAATTGTCTCTATGATGAGTCTTCATCCTACTGGTAGTTACCTCGAGACTCTTCAGTTCCTCTGGTGATCACCCTGAATCTCTTCGAATTCTCTGGTGGTTATGCTTAGTGTGTTCATCATCGATGGGCGTTATCCTGAGATTCCTTGGCTTCTCTAGCAGTCTAAACTCTTCATCTTCTCTGTCAATTACAGCCAGTCATCTTTGGATTATTTGGCTTCTAAGCCCCTCCCTTCACATGACCATTGGAGGTGACCCAATATCCTATTCAAAAGGTGCTTCCCGATCTCGTTCTAGTGAGCGGTAGCTCTTTTTCACGATATGACCTTGGGCTATGAACTCCACGTGACCATGCAATTGTGGGCACGTCCATAGGTGGTTTGAGGGAAACCTGCTTTTCACCCCGCTATTCACTACGAGCCTCCACGCATCCTTTCTCCAAAACCATGGTTTCAATTGTGGCATGTTCATGAAAAATTAAGATACAAGCATGTTCTGGCCTTGCAATGCAATGGCATCGTCGATCTTATGATCTTGACGGTGATCATGAAACGAACGAATTAGATCAGACAGTTTATTTCACGGAAACAAATCAATGGTCATATTTGATCCTTACACTCATCCTTTCATTGTTCAATCCGATGGCTAGGACTTATTCAAACATTGACATGGACGGTTGTCGGAACTTCTCCCTTCGAAACTTCAGAATTTCAACTTCTCAAAATTACACTATCCTTCCACTATACTATGATCAATGGTTGAGAATACACATGAAGTGAAATTTCATATTGGATGAATCATGTTCTTGCTGACGTGGTCTGCCACATGTCCTTGCTGAGGTGGTATATTGATGTGGGTGAAACGTGTAGGCAGTGTAGTGGAATGTGGAGGCAGAGCATGGTAGTGGAGTGTGACATGTAGCGGGTAGTGGAGTGTGACATCAGAGTGCGGAGGTGGTATGTATGAGTGTTTTGGTGGTTTACTCGGAGGGGGGGTCAGGTGGTAAGTGGTAATGAGTGAGGGGGGTTCGAGTTAACATAAAGGTGACACGTATGAGGTTCCCACAAGGAAAATACCACCAACTCAGACCCCCACCACAGTTAAAGGCAGAAAACTCGGGGTGGTCCGATATGCCCTGTCGATCGTAGATCTGAGTCCCCAATTCTTGACCACTGAGACTAGTGTGCCCTTTACCCAACTTATCATATTCTTCCACTTTAGAATGATCTGACAGTTGTGATATTCTACGCATGATCCGACGGTCAAGATCGTATTTCGTCTCTCTGGGTCTCCGGACTTCAGAGATTTCAAATCTCAAACTGACGTCTTGAAGTGAAATTTTTTCCGGAGAGTAACCTCCTCACATATTTATTTATACCTGAAACAAATGATGTTCGTTGGATAAGTATATTAGATCAATGGCCCAATCTATCTACAATGCAACTCTTCTATCGTATCTTATCCTTCCACTTAGAATGATCCAACGACTGACATAAATTCACGTTTGATCCGACGGCTGACAGGTATTCTGTAACTTACCCTTCAATTAATTCGATCCGATGATCGATGGATATTTGGGTGATCATGATGTCAAATATCAACCCTTTCTTATCCTGTCCTTCCATTAATTCAATCTAACGATCATCTCATTTTCTCCATATCCGATGGTCCACGTGCATTTCGAATCTTGGGCTTCGGGTAATTCAACTTTCAAGTTGCCAATTCTTCCGAAGTGATATTCCCCAAATAGTAACCTCCTCACAAATCCACTGGATATAATGGTTGTTGGTATTTTGGATCGGTGATCCAACGACCATTGTCACTCTTCCTCCCGAGCTTCTGATATCTCTGACTTAGAATATTTTCTAAGTGTTCATGGGTCTCGACCTTTTCTCCAATTGTGATTCTGTCTCTTGGACCTCATCTGCAATTTTGGAAACTGCTATCGCTTCTGAGCTTTCTTGTTTCTTCATACTGTTCGCTTATCCTCCTGAGATTATGATTTTCCTATAAAACATCGACACTGTTGTTATTTCCATCAATGACAAGCACATGCTTTCCTGTAAAAAATTCCAAAAATCTCCCCCTTTGGCATTGATGGCAACCCTAAAAGGTTGCTTCTTGGACCTCCAACTGTAGCATCTAGACCACTCCTTTTCTCCCCCTTTGACATCAATGTCAAAGAAAACATTCCCCCCCTTAGTTGTTGCATTACTTTGCAGAGGTATCAGATATTTAACCAACACATACTCCCCCTGACAGGATGGACTCTCTTAGGTTGATAATGGGGTGACGCCCAACTTCTGGAATAGATACTCAAACTGAGATTTTGCAAGCGGTTTAGTGAAGATATCATCAATCTGATCTTTGGATGGAATATAATGCAAAGAAACAACAATGTTGGTCACCTGTTCCCTCAAGAAGTGATACTTGATGGGTATATGCTTGGTCTTGGAGTGAAATATAGGATTCTTTGACACACTAATTGCACTAGTATTATCACAATGAATTGGGATCGGTGCAATATATTTTACCTCCAAGTCTACAAGTGTCTGAATCATCCATAATACTTGGGTACAGAAAGTGGCAGTTGCAATGTACTTAGCTTTTGCAGTTGATAAGGAAATGGAACCTTGTTTCTTGCTCAACCATGCTACAAGGGAATCTCCTAAGAAGAATGCACCTCCACTCGTTCTTTTCCTTTCATCCATGCAGTTAGCCCAATCAGCATCTGAATAGACTAATAATTGAAAATTTTGATTCCTAGGATACCATAGGCCATAGTTCATCGTTCCTTTCAAATATTTAAATATTCTTTTGACGGCTATCAAATGACTTTGTTTATGTGTAGACTGATACCTTACTACCATTCAAACAGTTGCATTATGTCTGGACGAGATGTTGTGATGTACAATAGGCTGCCTATCATAGACCTATATGAACTATGGTCAACATTAGGTGAGTCATCATCCTTTCTTAGCTTGCATCCAGTGACCATAGGTTTTCTAACAGGTGTAGAATATTCCATCTGAAACCTTTTAAATATTTCTCTTAGATATTTCTCTTGAGAAATAAATATTCCTTTAGAACTCTGAGTAATTTGCAGACCAAGAAAAAATGACAGTTCCCCTATCATAGAAATTTCAAATTTAGACTGCATGGCAGAAGAAAACCATTTTACCAGTGAATCATTATTACTTTTGAATATGATGTCATCTACATAGACCAACACAATGAGAAAATCATTACCCTCTATTTTTCTATATAGATTGTTGTCAATTGTTCCTCTCTTGAACCCTTTGTCTTGAAGATACTTATCTAGTCTGTAGTACCAGGCATGAGGATCTTGTTTCAACCCATATAAGGATTTATTCATCTTGCAGACAAAGTCAAGGTTATATTACAGTTGGAAACCTTTTGTTTGTTCCATATAGACTTCTTTTTTTAGATATCCATTTAGAAAAGCTGACTTGACATCCATTTGATAGACTTTAAACTTCTTATGACAATCATAGGCAAGAAACATTCTAATATCTTCTAATCTTGCTACGGGTGCAAATGTTTCATCAAAATTGTGTCCTTCTATTTGAGCATATCCTTTACAGACCAATCTGGCTTTATTCCTGACTATTTTTCCTTGTTCATTCTTTTTATTTTTAAACACCCATTTGGATCCAATTACATTCTTATCTATCAGTCTGGGAACAAGCTCCCAAGTATTGTTCTTCTCAATCTGATCCATTTCCTCATTTATTTAATTTAGCCAATTTACAGCTTCATTGGCTTCATTGAAGTTCTTGGGTTCCACCATGGATATGAAGGCTATATGTGATTTCTCTGTGTCTTTGATTATCCTTCTCCCAGTTTGTACACCTTTGTCTTTCTCACCAATTATCTAACTTGCGGGATTATTCTTTTGAGTAATTCTAGAGGAAGGATTTGATGTTGTCTGGTGATTTGAGTCTGTCTGAGTGTTTGTATCTTCATCTGACTTAGAGTCTTCTTTTTCTGATCCTTGGACATGTTCATATTCATATTCAACTATATCCTTTGTGGTTGATTCAATATTTCTCACCTCTCTTACTGGGATTCCTTCATCAACTTTTATGTCAATACAATCAACCAATTTATGCAGCCTCTTATTATAGCATCAGTATCCTTTGTTGTTTGTAGCTTACCCTAAGAAGATGCCTTCATTAGCTTTGTCATTATACTTGCCAAGGTTTTCATTATTATTCTTTATGTAGCACTTACTCCCAAAGACTTTGAAGTGTTTGATTGAAGTAGGTCTTCCATACCACAGTTCATAAGGTGTCTTGTCATTGTGTGGTCTGAGGTGAGATTTTTTAATAATATGGATTGTTGTGTGTATTGATTCTACCCAGTCTGTTTCACCAGTGTTCTTCTCATTCATCTTTGACCTGGCCATTTGCTGAACTATTATGTTTTACCTCTCAACTACTCCATTTTGTTGTGGAGTTCCTAGTATTGTGTATTCTCTTTTGATCCCATGTTTATCACAAAATTTCTTGAAATCACTTGACATAAATTCTCCTCCTTTGTCTGATCTTACAACCTTTAATATGTTTCCTATTTGATTCTCAGTTAAAGCCTTAAATATTTTAAATTTCTCAAATGATTCATCTTTTTCTTTGAGAAAAGCAACCCAAGTGAGTCTGGAGTAATCATAAATGATCAGCATGAAGTAGTTTTCATTCCCTGTTCCTTCCTGCCTTGATGGTCCACATAAATCCATATGAACTAATTGGAGTGGTTTCTCTGCTTAAGTAGAGCTCTTGGATTTAAACTGTGTCCTGGTTAGCTTTCCTACTTGGCAGGGTTTACACACATAATCTTGTGGCTTTGATATTCTTGGAAGACCTTTTACTTCCTCAATATTTTTGAGCTTGATTAAGTGGTCAAATTTTAGATGTCCAAGTCTCCTATGCCATAACCAACTTTCATCATGTTTTCTTAGATGACACTCTTCTATATCTTCTTTTAGTACATATACATTATTATCTGTCCTTATGCCTTTAGCCACCACTTGACCTGAGTTTATAGAATTTATCTTACAATCTTTGGAAGTGAACACCACTTCACATCCTTTGTCACACATTTGACTTACACTGAGAAAAATTTGTTTCATCCCATCTACAAGCAGAACATCCTAGGCTTTTCCTTTACTATTACTCAAACTCACCATCCCTTTACCCTTGATTTTACCTAGTTCATCATTTCCAAAGGTCACATTTCTCATTTTTCTTTTACTAATAGAAAGAAACTTATCCTTGTCTCCAGTCATGTGCTTGGAACATCCACTGTCTATATACCATGGGTCTTTTTGTTTTTGTGTTGAAAGTAATAGACTACATTTTTCACTATCTTTCTTTTTCCAAGTGTTGGGATTTCTAGCTAAGGGTTTTATCCTTGGATCTGCTTTGTAATTCTTCAGATGGTAGTTTGCATCTTTGTGCCTGAAGTTATGACAGTTATAGCATTCGAGCTCATTGTTCAATAGGTAAAATTGATTGGTGCAACTTTGTCTACTCATTAGTTGTTTAGTTCTATGTTGCAAAGATTGCTTATTTCTTTATCTCCTCAGTTGCATGTCTCTAAACTTAATTTGACAATTTGCAATCTTATGACCAAAATTAGAGTAGTAAAAATAGTAACCATGGAATAAATTTTGGTACCTGAACGATTGCCTTCTTCTTCACATTTGTTGCTCCATCTTCTGATATATTTGGTTTTTTATCAAGGATCATCTTGTCTTTATTTGGTGGCAGAGTACTCACATGGTCTGATTGTCTGTTGACTTGGAACTTGATCATTTTTACCGACTCTTTGATTTCTGGTTGTTTGTTGCTTGAACCCCCTACATAGCCTAAACCAATCTTCAACAAAGGAGATCTTTGTTTGCTCAAAATGTCATTTAGTTCTGTTGAGGCTTTAATGCTTGGAATATTTTGGAGATATAATGCTTTAAACTTCTCCATCTCTTTCTTGGTTTTTTCTACCTCTTCTTCCAAGGCTTCACATATTTCCTTCTTCTCTTATAACTGATGTTTCAGAATGTCCTCTATTTTCTTTGCCTCTTCTAATTCCACTTTTAGCAAGGCAGAGTCTTCATCAGGTTTTTTACTATCTTTCTCGAACTGTATCACCAATTTCTTTTTCTTTTTCTTCTTAAATCTGAGTCTAGCATTGTCTTCTAGGGAACTGATCAATTCTCCTTCCAAGTTAACCGCAACTTCTTCATCATTTTCATCACTTACTATGCTTTAATTATCATAATCCTCTTTGTCCATAAGCATAAAGTCATTAAACTTATCTTCAAAAGAAGAATCAATATATGTGTCTCCTAAGGAGTCATCATTGTTTACACATAAACTTTTATTTTTACCAAATCTCTTGGATTTGTACTTATCTTCACCTTTAGAGTTTTGTTCATTTTTCTTGTGTGGACACTTATATTAAAAGTGACCTATCTTTCCACAGTTAAAACATTTTAAGGGAAACTTGCCTTGGTACTTTCCTGATCATTTCTTTAGTCTTCTCACAAATTTTTCTTCAATTTCATCAGGCTTAGAATCCTCATTCTTATCTTATTTAAATGATTTGTATCTAGAGGTGGGTTTATACTTACTAATACTCATTTCATAAGAATTTAGAGATCCTAGAAGTTGATCAATAGACAAAGTCTTAAGATCATTCAATTCTTCTATTGCAGAAACTTTTGAATTAAATCTATTTGGTAGAGATCTTAAAATCTTCTGAACTAAAAATAAGTCTTCAATCTTCTCACCAAGACTCTTCATGGCATTCACAATCTCCTCAACTCTTAAGAAAAAATTATTAACTAGCTCATCCTCATTCATCTTTAGTTGTTCAAACTATAATCTATAGGTTTGAATCTTGGCATCATTTACCTTCTCATTACCTTCATAACTTCTAATGCGTTTGTCCCACATTTCTTTGGCATATTCTAAGTGCATAAATTTTACAAATTTTGCTTCTGAAAACCCACTCAGAATAGCATTCATAGCCTTAGCGTTGAAGCTGAATTCTAGCTTGTCATCCTTATTAGCTAGTACAATTGGCTTTACATAACCAGTCTCTACCACATCCCAGACATCTACACCTAAAGCCATTATGTAGGTTCTCATCCTAGCTTTCCAGAACCCAAATTTTGTCCCATTGAATAGGGGGGGCTTATTGGTTGAAGTTCCTTCATGACTTGTCATGTTTAAGCTTATTGATCTACCTTTAAAGAAAAGGAACCCGCTCTGATGCCAATTGTTGGAAAACTGAGAGGTAGGGGTGAATTAGTTGTTATTGTGCTTAAACAATTATTTTCATTTCAAACTCTTTACAAAACACTCAGTAACGATCACAATAATGTAGGGAAGTAAGAAATAGAATATTCAACATCAATCACACACATGAAATATACAGAGACAGATATTTCCTGAGGAAACCCATAAAGGGAAAAACCTCTTCTTCTTGATATGATAAATAATCTTTATTTTTTGTACATTATCATTCTTATGAACACCAACTCCTTTTGAGGCTACCACCTCCATTTTACAAGCAGCAACTTGCTGAGAGAACCAACTCTCTAGTTTCTCTAGCACCCACTAGAAAGAAGCACCAACTCCTTGAGTGTTCCAACACCAACTGGATGGAAGCACCAACTTCCTGAGTGTTCCAACACCAACTGGATGGAAGCACCAACTT
>SNQJ01S0010223.1:147817-165304 GCA_010110895.2 Picea sitchensis | reverse complement strand
CATCATTGTTCTGCTACACTACTATTCTCTTCCTGCATCAGTGTCTTCCTGCTCGCATCTTCTTGATATTTCTAATCTTCTGCTCTTTCTCCGCATGGGCACCTCATCTTTCTCTTCCTCTCTCAGATATGCATTTATGTTCTATTTCTTTCTTCTGCACTTTATGCTCTATGTATTATTTCCATTCTATGTGCTATGCATCTTCTATTCATTTTAGTTGTTGCACACAACATGCTTCTACCCGCATGAATAACTCTCAACAAAAGAAACCATATCTTCTATGTTCTACGTATATTTATCATGCCAAGTCCTCTCCCAGATCATACACCTAACTCTTCGTTCTCTATGGCGATCATGTTGAGTTTGTTCTTCATCAGCGGTCGTTATCCTGAGATTATTTGGCTTCTCTGGCAGTTACAGTCTTTGATGCTTTTCCATCTATCAATTGTCTCTATGATGAGTCTTCATCCTACTGGTAGTTACCTCGAGACTCTTCAGTTCCTTTGGCCATCACCCTGAATCTTTTCAAATTTTCTGGCGATTATTCTTAGTGTGTTCATCATCAATGGGTGTTATCCTGAGATTCCTTGGCTTCTCTAGCAGTCGAAACTCTTTGTCTTCTATGTTAGTTACAGCCAGTCATCTTTGGATTCTTTGGATTCTAATCCACTTCCTTCACATGACCACTGGTGGTGACCCAATCGCCTATTCAAAAGGCGCTTACCGATATCGGTCTAGTGAGCACTAGCTCTTTTTCACAATATGACCTTGGGATATGAACTTCACATGACAACGCGATTGCGGGTGCATCCATAGGCGGTTTGAGGGAAACCCTCTTTTCTCCCCGCAATTCACTACGAGCCTCCTCGCATCCTTTCTCCAAAACCAAGGTTTTGATTGAGGCCAGCTCATGAAAAATTAAGACCCGAGCATGTTCTGGCCCCACAATGCGACAGGACCATCGATCTTACGATCTTGACAGTGATCCTGAAATGGACGGATCAGATCAGACGGTTTATTTCACGTAAACAAATCAATCGTAAGATTTTATCCTTACACTCATCCTTTCATTGTTCAATCCGACGGCTAGGACTTAATCAAACATTGAGATGGATGGTTGTCAGAACTTCTCCCTTCGGAACTTTAGATATTCAACTTCTCAAACTCCTTCAATTGTACTATGATCAATGGTTGAGAATACACCAGAAGTGATCCTTTAGATCGAACGACTTGTGTTCTTTCTGATGTGGTATGTCATATGTCCTTGCTGAGGTGGTCTACTGACATGGGTGAGACATGTAGGAAGTGTAGTGGAATGTAGAGGCAGAGCGTGGTAGTGGAGTGTGATGTCATAGCGTGGAGGTGGTATGTATGAGTGGTTTGGTGGTTTACTCGGAGGGGGGTCAAGTGGTAAGTGGTAATGAGCGAGGGGGGTCCAAGTTAACATAAAGGTGACACATATGAGGGTCCCACAAGGAAAATACCACCAAATTAGACCCCCCCCCATAGTTAAAGGCAGAAAACTCAGGGGGGGTCAAATATGCCCTGTCGACCGTAGATCTGAGTCCCATATTCTCGGTCGCTGAGATTAACGCGCCCTTTACCCAACTTATCATGTCCTTCCAATTTATAATGATCTGACGGCTGTGATATTCTTCGGATGATCCTATGGTTGAGAACGTATTTTGTCTCTCTAGGTCTCTGAACTTTAGAGATTTCAAATCTCAAACTAACGTCTTGAAGTGAGATTTTTTCTGGAGAGTAACCTCCTCACATATTTATACCTAAAATAAATGACGTTCATTGGATCAGGATCTTATATCACCAACCTGATATGTCTATGATGTAGCTCTTCTAGATTATCATGTCCTTCCACTTAGAATGATCCAACAGCTGATGAAAATTCGTGTTTGATCTGACGGCTGATGAGTATTTGGATAATCAAATTCTCAACGCTTTAGCCCCGTTTAACTTACCCTTCAATTAATTTGATCTGACGGTCGATGGATATTCGGGTGATCGTGATCTCAGATCTCATCCCTTTCTTATCCTGTCCTTCAACTAATTCAATATGATGGTCATCGCATTTTCTCCAGATCCGATAGTCCACATTCATTTCGGATTTCAGGCTTCGGGTAATTCAACTTTCAAGTTGCCAATTCTTCTGAAGTGAGATTCCTCGAATGGTAACCTCCTCACAAATCCATTGGATCTAATGGTTGTTGTTATTTTGGATCGATGATCCAATGACCACTTTCGCTCTTCCTCCTAAGCTTCTGATCTCTTCGACTTGGAATATTTTCTAAGTGTTCATAGGTCTCGACCTTTGCTCCTCCTGTGAGTTTGTCTCTTTGACCTCATCTGCAATTCTGGAAACTGTTATCTCTTCTGAGATTTCTTGTTTCTTCATATTGTTCACTTCTCCTATTGAGCTTATTATTTTCCTATAAAACATCGACGTTGTTGTTCTTGCCATTAATGACAAGCACATGCTTTTCTATAAAACATGCCAACAAATTAAATGAAGATACGATCAAGAACCAGTATCCATTGCCAAGGACTGATTATTTGTTCGATCGGATGAAGGGATAAATGATTTTTTCAAATATCGACTTGATATTGGGATATCATCAGTTACATATTAGGGAAGAATATATCCCTAAGATCACATTTAATATGAGATTCAAAAATTATGAGTTTAATGTTTTACCGTTTGGACTAACGAATTCCCTGAGATTATTCATGAGTTTGATGAATGGGGTATTCGGGGAATACTTGGAAACGTCCATTTAAGTATTCATTGACGATGAATGGGGTATTCAGAAGAAATAAGAGCACGATGAGCACTTGAGATTGGTTTTATAGTGTCTAAGAGAAAACAAGTTGTACGAGAAACTATTGAAATGTTCTTTTTACCAATCAAAGATTAATTACTAAGGACATGTCATATCTGGGGAAGGTATCATTATGGACCCAGTGAAAGTAGAGTCTATTATGGAATGGAAAACACCGACAAATGTACAAGAAGTACATATATTTATGGGGTTAGCGGGTTATTATTGATGCTTCATTGAAGGCTTTTCAAAGATAGCAAATCCAATTACGGAATTGCAGAAGAAAAAAAAGAAATTTGTATGTACAGAGAAATGTGTGGAAGAATTTCAAAACCGTAAGGAATTGCTGAGGAAAGCACCGATACTAAAAGTTCCTAATATGGAAAAGGAATTATTGGTATGCACAAACACATCCAAGGAAGGTTTAGGTGTAGTTTTTATGCAAGACGGTCGAGTTATCGCTTACATTTCAAGGAAATTTAGAAGGCATGAAGAGAACTACACAACACATGACTTGGAGTTGTTAGTAATTATATATGCCTTACGAGTTTGGAGAAATTATATGATTGGACAAAAATTTGAATTAAAGATGAATCATTGTGGATTGCAGCATATTTTTACTCAGAGTGACCTAAATGCACGATAAAGGAATTGGTCAAAACTACTTAGAGAATACGACTTTGAGAAATTACTTATATTAAAAGAATGGTGAACAGAGTAGCAAATGCGTTGAGTCAGAGACCACACATATTTCCAGTAATACCTCTTAATATGAATCTTTGAGAAAATATTCTAGCTTTATAGATAGATGACGATTGGTACTGTAACACCCCAAGTTTTGAGCCCCGTATTAAATAATGTATTTTGTTAATCCATGAAAGGAGAGTGTGCTTAGGAAATGTAATGTTCGATCATTATTAATAATAAATACATCAATGGATGTTAGACATACAAGGACAAGAGTTATAGGGGGATATGATTCGACAAGAGAGGGGGCTTGAGGGGCTAAGTATTTATTTTATATTTTATTTACCCATTTTTGTTTTAATGGAGAATAACAAATACATGGGCTTCTTGGGGGGGAAACCAAGTGATTTATTAATTCCAAGATTTACATAAACCCATATTTGGTCTGTTGTGAGGGTTGCTTATTCTTCACTCATTCACTCACTTAGTCATGGTTCACACCTTTCACCCGGTTCTCTCTCCATTGACTCTTTCACCCACTCGTCTTTCCTCATTCGCATTTGTCTTGGGAAGGGGAAACGAATTGTTGAAGAGGAGCCATGGTTTTGTTGGTTGTAAATATTGTTGGTGTATTCCAGCCATGAATGAAGGCCTGCGTGTCTGAGATGCTTTGGCTTGTGTTCATGTTTGCTCACAGCTATGAATCATGAGAGTCCCAACATGGAGATTCTTGACCAGATGCACTGGAGCTCTAGAAGGATATTGACATTCTAAGGGATCGTGTGGTAGAGAAAGGGGTCCATTATCTTGGGTTGTGTAGGCTGGGTAGAAGAGATTTAGTGTACTTGGATTGTTGCAGGTGCTGAAAATATTAGAAGAGATTAAGTGATGACTAGTTTGGGAAGTCGAGCAACACTCTGGAAATGTCCTTGTGGATTCATAGCCTTGTCTTGGGGGTGACATTGTTGTTGAGACTTGGAACAACAGTGTCTATGGTTGGGTTAGATTTCCTTGGTATACATCCATTTGGTGATTTGTTTCATTAAAGATAAGTGCTCTATGTTATGGTTTTATTTACTTGTGCATTTATTCTGCTATGTATTTATTTATCTATGAATTTTGTATCCATAGTATGCATGCTTGCTGCTTATTATTGTGTACGACATATGGTTCATTTATTTATGTTGTAGCATGAATATTGATCTATTCATGTGAATACTTCATGCATATTTATTAATTAAAAGTTAGATCAGAAATCGAAATTAGTCCCGAGAGGGGGCTTGAAGTGGTGTGCCCAGCCTATGGTTGGTTGGGTACGTTACAGATTGGTATCAGAGCTTCAGGATGAAACATCAGACTGGTATGGGCCAGAATTGTTGGACAGGGTATTATGGTTAAGAATGAATATGTCCTTGCAATCTTAAATCTCAAGAGAGATATCATTTCATAGATTGCAGAGATTGCACAGAAGCTAGAGTGTCATGTAGACAGAGATCCTTTGTAAAGGATCATAGAATCGTGATCATTCCCTTTTGAATTCGGGATAAACCACCACTATGGAATCAAGGAGTTCTGGATCGTTAGATCGGAAGGCGGGTTAACGAGGACCGTCAGATAAAGTTGAAACCAGAGGCTAGGAGAGATTAATTCACAGTCGTTAGATTGCCACTTCAGTGATTTTTGGAAAATAGGGCAGAAGCATGAAAAATGCCAAAGTCGTGAAGTCCCACCGACCGTTCGATATGATATGAGGCTTGGGAGGAAATTCAGTCATTAGTCAAGGTCCTCCGACGTTGACCACTTAGGTAAGTTTAACTAGGAGAGAATCAAACCCTCTAAGAACTGCTATAACCTGGAGTCCCAGAGCGTCAAATTCTCGAAGCCCCATCGACCATTAGATCGATGGAAGGACTTCAGAAGTAATGCATAAGTTTGAAGGATGATTTGGGATAGAGTAAAGTGATTGTAGGAAGAAACTAGGGAGTGTCTTTAAGGTTTATTTCTTCCATACAATTATAAAATAGTATGTGCAAGGAGTCTAAGTTATACGCCATCTTAGCGCTAAACAAAAAGGGAGACATGGAAGGATTAGAAATATCTTCCTATAGTATCAAAGTTTTCCGATGTATTTCGTGAGGAATTTCTAGGTTTTTCGGCAGAAAGAGAATTGGAGTTTACCATAGATCTGAAACCTGGAATTGAACCTATTGCAATAACTCCATACCAGATGTCAACACCGGAATTACAGGATTTGAAAATTCAATTGAAGGAGTTGTTAGATTTAGGACTTATACATCCAAGCGTATTGTCGTGGGGTGCGCCAATGATTTTTGTTAGAAAGAAGGATGGATCGTGGAGGATTTGTATTGACTACCATTAATTGAACAAAGATATGATCAAGAACCAGTATCCATTGCCAAGGACTGATGATTTTTTTGATCAAATGAAGGGAGAAATGATGTTTTCAAATATTGACTTGAGATTGGGATATCATCAGTTACAGATTAGGCAAGAAGATATCCCTAAGATCACATTTAAGATGAGATTCAGAAATTATGAGTTTAATTTTTTACCATTTGGATTGATGAATTCCATGAGAGTATTCAAGAGTATGATGAATGGGGTATTCGGTGAATACTTCGAAACATTCATTCAAGTATCCATTAACGATATAATAATTTATTCTTGGCGAAATAAGAGCATGATGAACACTTGAGATTGGTTTTACAATGTCTAAGAGAAAACAAGTTGTACAAGAAACTGTTGAAATGTTATTTTTACCAATCGAAGATTCATTACTTAGGACATGTCATATCTGGGGAAGGTATCATTATGGATCCATCGAAAGTAGAGGCTATTATGGAATGGCCAGCACCGAAAAAAGTAGAATAAGTACATAGCTTTATGGGGTTACAGGTTATTATTGACTCTTCATCGAAGGTTTTTCAAAGATAGCAAATCCAATTATGAAATTGCAGAAGAAAAACAAGAAATTTGTATGTACAGGGAAATGTGCGGAAGAATTTCAAAAGCTTAAGGAATTGTTGACAAAATCACTGATATTGAAAGTCCCTAATATGGAAAATGAATTCCTGGTATGCAAAAACGCATCCAAGGAAATTTTAGGTGGAGTTTTCATGCAAGATGGTTGAGTGATTGCTTACATTTCAAGGAAATTAAGAAGGCATGAAAAAACTATGCAACGCATGAATTGGAGTTGTTAGAAATTATATATGCCTTACGAGTTTGGAGACATTATCTGATTGGACGAAAATTTGACTTAAAGACGAATCATTGTGGATTGAAACACATTTTTACTCAAAGTGACCTGAGCACACAACAAAGGCATTGGTCATAACTACTTAGTGAATACAACTTTGAGATTACTTATGTTACAAGAATGGTGAACAGAGTAGAAAATGCGTTGAGTCGGAGACCACACATATTTCCAGTAATACCTCTTAATATGAATCTTCGAGAAAATATTCTAGCTTTATAGATAGATGATGATTGGTACTATAACACCCTGGGTTTTGAGCCCCGTATTAAATAATGTATTTTGTTAATCCATGAAAGGTGAGTGTTCCTAGGAAATATAATGTTCGATCATTATTAATAATAAATAAATCATTGGTTGCTAGACAGATAAGGACAAGAGTTATAAGGTGATATGATTCCACAAGAGAGGGGGCTTGAGGGGCTAAGTATTTATTTTATATTTTATTCACCCATTTTTGTTTTAATGAATAATAAAAATTACATGAGCTTCTTTGGGGGAAGACCAAGTGGTTTCTTAATTCCAAGATTTACGTAAACCCATCTTTGATCTATTGTGGGGGTTACTTATTCTTCACTCATTCATTCACTCAGTCATGGATCATTGTTCATGGTTCACACCTTTCAGTCGGTTCTCTCTCCATTCACTCTTTCACCCACTCGTCTTTCCTCATTTGTGTTTGGTTTGGGAAGGGGAAATGACCTGTTGAAGAGGAGCCATGGTTTTGTTGGCTATAAATATTGTTGGTCTATTCCAGCCATGAATGAAGGCTTGCATGTCTAATATGCTTTGGCGTGTTTTCATTTTTTCTCACAGCTGCGAATCATGAGAGTCCCAACATGAATATTCTTGACCAAATGCATTGGAGATCTGGAAGGAAATGGACAGTCTAAGGGACCGCGTGGTAGAGAAAGGGGTCCATTCTCTTGGGTTATGTAGGTTGGGTAGAAGAGAGTTGGTGTACTTGGATTGTTGTGGGTGCTTAAACTCTTGTGATATTGAGTGTTGACTGATTTGGGAAGCCGAGTGACACTCGGGAACCATCCTTGTAGATTCATAGCCTTGGCTCTAGGGTGAAATTATTTTTGAGACTTGGAACAATGATGTCTATGGTTGGGTGGAACATCCTTGGTATGCAGTGAGTTGGTGATTCTTTTCATTAAAGATAAGTGCTCTATGTTATGGTTTTATTTACTTGTGCAATTATTCCTCTGTGCATTTATTTATCTATGAATTTTGTATCCATAGTATGCATGCTTGTTGTTTATTGTTGTGTATGACATATGGTTCATTTATTTATGGTGCAACATGAATCTGTATCTATGCATGTGAATACTTCATGCATATTTATTAATTAAAATTTAGATCATAAGTCAAAATTAGTCCCGAGAGGGGGCTTGAAGTGGCATGCCAGGCCTGTGGTTGGTTGGGTATGTTACAAATTGGTATCAGAGCTTCAGGTTGAAACACCAGACTGGTATGGGATAGAAATGTTGGACAGGGTATTATGGTTAAGAATGAATATGTCCTCTCAATCTTAAATCTCAAGAGAGATAGCATTGCAGATATCACGCAGAAGTTAAAGCATCATGTAGAGAGAGATCATTTTTAAAGATTCATAGAATAGTGATCATTCCCTTCTGAATTCGGGAGAAATAACCACTATGAAATCAAGGAGTCCTGGATCGTTAGATAAAAAGGCATGTGAACGAGGACCGTAAAATCAAGGTGAAACCAAAGGCTAGGAGAGATTAAGTCACAGCCGTCAGATTGAACGTTTTGATCACAACCATTGATCGAAGCCAAGAAGGAGATGGAGAACTCTAGAACTTTGCCACTTCGACGATTTTTGGAAGACAAGGAAGAAGCACGACAAAGTTAAAAGTCGTTAAGTCTCTCCAACCATCTGATATGATAGGAGGATTGGGAGAAATATCAGTCATTGGTCAAGGTCCTTCAGCGTTGACCACTTCGGGAAGTTTAACTCTAGAAGAATCAAACCCTCTAAGAACTACTATAACCTAGAGTCCCAGAGCGTCGAAGTCCCAAAGTCTAGTTGATCTTTAGATCGAGGAAAGGAATTCAGAAGTAATGTTGATCGTCGTCTCTAGCATTGGTGGAAGGATAGAAAACAACCAATGTCAATGATCCATAAACAACATCATAATATAATCAATCATATGTCACATATGCATAAATGATATACTCAAACCAATACAATCCACTCCTTGACTCAATCTAGAGTCCAAGGAGGTCCATTGATGCCATCGACATCCACAATCTATCAAGTGTCCTACACACTCAGGGAAAACTCATCTATAGCATCTTTCAATACGCATATATCAATAATATAAAATAATAATCATCAAAATCATCATAAATATCCACAATTGAAATATGTAATCATGTACTATAACTGAATCACTTGCACGCAAGTGTCCTCAAAGAATAAGTCGATAACATGTGCTAGCAAGAGAGGGATGTTACAGTATTCCTTTCTTAAAATATACAAAACTTGATGTATCTCACTCGAGAATTTTCAACTCGCGTTATTGTTTTCAAGTGTCAGTTAGATAAACAACCATCATGGTTCCTTGACCTAGATGGTACACCTCTAGTCAGTCCTAGATAATGAGAGGCATACCCTAATTTAACCACAAATAAGTAGTCATGGTTTCTCAGGTTGAAGAGGAAATTTGTTCCTTAGTTTAACCCGAGTTTAATCACTTCCCTTTCTTAATTGAAAATGATTAAATCTTATTGCGTGTGTAGGATTTATCGTCTAGATATGTTTTTAAGGCCATAATTTTGATACTTAGAAAGCGGGTGTAACTTGACTCTGCATTACGAACTACGATGGGATTTAATTGGGTTTCACCAACTGAACCTTCCTTTAACTTGTGATTAAACCATTATTACATATAATGATCTAGACTTAAGGACTCTTAGAACAAATATAGTGATAGTTTGGACTCCTAACTCAGGCTTATATAGTTATATAAATACCATTGTATAAGTTCCTAAGTATTGTAGTGTAACCTAATTTTGGGTCCTTAAGATGATAATGAATATGATAGAATAAAGGAAATGTTAGGTGTATAGCTATATTTTATTATTTAGGATTATAATAATTAAGAGTGGTAAAACCATTGTTGACTAAAAAAAATGGTATGCTTAGATCATGACTCCTTTATTTAGTCAACCATCACCGTGATGTGATTTAAATTAAATGTACTTTGTGATTTCACAAGTATAAATCAATGATCTTAACTTAGGCATGATAAAAAGCGGAGTAAAATTATTATTTCATTTAGTAATTATGACATTTAAAGAAATAATTATCAATACATAGTTGTGTAGCTAAGGATAAACCAATTTCAAAGAATCTTGTAAATTATTGATAATTAGAACTATTCATTTAAGATAATAATAAATTATACTTAAGCCTCGATGAATGAAAAGTTATGGAATGTTATTGTTTTAATTGCACTTGACGAATTTTTGAGGTCTTTCTTTGACATAAAAATTCTTTCTTAAAGGATTGAATTGAAAAGAAATATAATTAAGCAAAGAATAACTAAAATATAAAAAATGTATATATTTAAAAACTACATCCATGGAGTGAATACTTGAGGTATAGTTTATTTACTAGAAAGGGGTGTTACATATGGTATCAGAGTGGGTTCAACCCTGTGACAGTGGACCATTCCGCCTTCGACTGTCTTATTTTATAGTTAAACATGTATCTCTAATGAAATTTGGATTTGTTCATGACATGTATCATGGTTAGAGGACGCAGGATGAGTAGACGACGTGGTGTAGGGGGAAGAGGTATGCTTCCTCCAGAAGCATCCACACAAGAGGGATCAACTCCACTTGGAGAGGAGAAAACTACTGAGTAAGAGCAAGTTGTTGAAGAGATGTGGTAGGTATGATGAGATCCTTCCAGTGGATGTCAGAGGCATTGATCAACCACCTAGATCGAGATGAGGGCATAGAATTTGTACCCAATGAGGGTTCAAAATGCACTCCATCAGGTAGTAGTAGTATACACAGAGAACTTGAGAAAGTGAAGCTTCTCGAGTTTTGGGGTTCCATGAACGGCTTAGCCGTCGAGGCATGGTTGGAGAACATGGAAATGTGATTCGCACTTCACGATTACACCTCCAACATGAAATTCCACATGGTGGTATTTCAACTGAAGGGGAGTGCTCTACTTTGGTGGAAGACACTCTTACCTCAACTAAACATGGTCGTTGAAGATGTGTCATGGGAATTGTTTAATGAATTATTTCGAGAGAGGTTATTGTCTAATGAATTCATTGAGCACCAGCTTAATGATTTCAATGCCTTATGAGAGGGTATTCATACGGTACCAAAGTATGATGTCAGCTTCATGAATCTACTCAGATATGATCCACATCTGAGCACAGAGAAGTTAAATTTCAACAAGTTTGTGTTCAGCCTTAAATTCAACATTCATGCAAAGGTGAGGATATTTTTTCCTCAGGCATTGCACGATGAAGTTCAGAAGTCCCTCATAGATGAGGAAGAGTTGAACAGTGGGGGTCAGTGAAAGACTCCTTCTAGACAAACTGGACATGCGACATCAGGAGTGAAACAACGTCAGACACCAACTAGAAATAACTTTGAGCACCATGATAGGCCCAAATGACCTATGCTCTCAATAACACAACGATGGAATCCTCAGCATAGGAATCCCTACAGAGAAATACAGTAGTAGTAGAAACAACAACATCATTTGCAGCAGCAACAACAATTTAGGCATGTTCAGTAGAATAGACCAGGATCACAGACTGTTAGGCCAACAACTTCTACTTTGGGGACCAGGAGCACTGGAATGAAGAATGGATGTTGTACATGTGGAGAGCCGAATTACCAATGAGATTGTCCAATTGAGAAAGCTAGAGAAATCGAATCATCATGAAAAACTACAGTTGGATATTTGGGAAAGGCCCATAGGATACATGCAATGGTGAATAACTATCAGGCTGAGCACCATTCCATCGTGCTCGAGACGTCAGGTATGATCGTCAATCAAAATTTTATTATTTTGATAGATCCATGAGCTACAGAGAGTTTTATTTCTAGTGCATCTCTTAAGAGAATTAAGGTAAAGAAATTTGAGCAGGGCGAGTTTAGATAAGTAGAAATGGCATCAAGAGCCAAACAAAAAGTTGGAGTAAAGGTTATGAATTGTAGCATTAACTCGGGTGATTTTGTAACAAAGGAAAATCTATATGTCACAATCTTAGGATCTTATGACATAGTTATTGGAAAGCACTAGTTGGAATCGCATGATGCGAAACTTAACTACAAGATGAAAAGATTAAGTTTGACGGATGATTTGGGATAGAGTAGAGTGATTGTAGGAAGAAACCAGGGTGTGTCTTTGAGGTTTATTTATTCTATACAATTATAGAATAGTATGTGCAAGGGGTGTAATTTATACGCCATCTTAGCGCTAAGAAAAAAGGGAGACATTGAAGGATTATAAATTCTTCTTGTAGTATCGAAGTTTGCCAATGTATTTCCTAAGGAATTTCCAGGTTTTCCGATAGAAAGAGAATTGAAGTTTACTATAGATATGAAACCTGGAACTGAACCTATTGCAATAACTCCATACCAGATGTCAACACCAGAATTGCAGTAGTTGAAAATGAAATTGAAGGATTTTTTATATTTAGGACTTATACGTCCAAGCGTATCATCGTGGGGTGTGCCAATGTTTTTTGTTAGAAAGAAGGATGGATCATGGAGGATTTGTATTGACTACCGTCAAATGAGTAAAGATACGATCAAGAACCAGTATCCATTACCAAGGAATAATGATATGTTTGATCAGATGATGGGAGAAATGATGTTTTCAAATATTGACTTGGGATTGGGATATCATCAGTTACAGATTAGGGAAGAAGATATCTCTAAGACCGCATTTAAGATGATATTCAGACATTATGAGTTTATTTTTTTAGTGTTTGGACTGACGAATTCCCTGAGAGTATTCATGATTTTTATGAATGGGGTATTCCATGAAGACTTGGAAAAGTCATTTCAAGTATTCATTGATGATATACTGATTTATTCTCGAATGAAATAATAGCACGATGAACACTTGAGATTGGTTTTGCAATGTCTAAGAGAAAACAAGTTGTACGAGAAACTGTTGAAATGTTCTTTTTACCAATCGAAGATTTATTACTTAGGACATATCATATCTAGGGAAGGTATCATTGTGGATCCAATGAAAGTAGAGGCTATTATGGAATGGTCATCACCGACAAACATAAAATAAGTATGTATCTTTATGGGGTTAGCGAGTTATTATTGACGTTTCGTCAAAGGTTTTTCAAAGATAGCAAATCCAATTACGAAATTACATAAGAAAAACAAGAAATTTGTATGTAAAGAGAAATGTGCGGAATAATTTCAAAATATTAAGGACTTGTTGACGAAAACATCGATACTGAAAGCCCCTAATATGGAAAAGGAATTATTGGTATGCACAAATGCATCCAAGGAAGGTTTAGGTGGAGTTTTTATGCAAGACAGTCGAGTCATCACTTACATTTCAAGGAAATTAAGAAGGCATGAAGAGAAATACGCAACGCATGATTTGTATTTGTTAGCAATTATATATGCCTTACAATTTTGGAGACATTATCTGATTGGATGAAAATTTGAGTTAAAGTCGAATCACTGTAGATTGCAACATATTTTTACTCAAAATGACCTAAACACGTGACACAGGAATTGGTCAGAACTACTTAGCAAATATGACTTTGAGATTACTTATATTAAAGGAACGGTGAACAGAGTAGAAAATGTGTTGAGTCGGAGACCACACATATTTCCAATAATACCTCTTAAGACGAATCTTCAAGAAAATATTCTATCTTTACAGATAGATGATGATTGGTACTATAACACCCTAGTTTTTTAGCCCCGTATTAAATAATTGTTGGACATAGTGTCATTTATGTGTTTTCATTGATGTCAAATAGTAGGATGACATGCAACAATTAAAATCTCAAGAGGGTTAGAAAATGAAGATCAAATCTCAGATGGCATGATGAAACTCAGAAGTAAAAGTGCAGTACAGAAACGTGATAGGGATCAAAATCCCCACAGGTCAAATCAGGACCGTTGATACGCATGGGCCAGATCAATGGTATGGATAGATTGTAGAGAGCGAAAGGAGAATTAAACATCATGTTATTTCCAATCCTGGAATTAGTCAAGACCGTTAGATCTTATAGGTTCAAATATCGACGATTGTGGTTGACTCACCAAAAAATGCACAACTTCAAATTGTGGAGCCTGGGTGATGAATTAAATCACCCGCAAGTTGTGGTTATGCAATCATCCTTGATTGTTGATATGATTCGAGAGTCTTCTCGTCTGTTGGATTACTTTAAAGTGGAAATATAGGATAATAAAATATGAAGATCGTTTGATACGAAGTCCCAAAGTAAATAAGGATCGTCTGATCTGTTCAAAGCATGCCAAGGTAGCAGTGGTCAACTTCAACGTTGACCACTTCGGGAGAAAAGGGTTGAGAATAGTAAGATCACCTGAAGGCTGAAGTACCAAAGCAAATGTGAATCGTTCAATATAAATAACACTTCAGGAGATATTATGACCGTCAGATCATGTTTAGTGGAAGGACATTGTAATCCACAAATCTTCTGAAATATATGAAATCTGTTTGATCTGTGGAAACACTTTGGGAGATATCCTGACCGTCGGATTGAGGAAATTAGAAGGATAATATAAGCAAATAAGAAGATTCGTTGGATTTAGATCAAGGAAAAACAACATCGCAAACAGATCGAGTCATCGATCTAATATCTTGATCAAATGAACATCATTCATTTTGGGTTAAAAGTTGTGAGGGGGTTACACTTCAGGGAATCTCACATCGGAAGAATTATGAAGTGGAAAAACCAAATTAACCAAAGTCCCAAAAGCCGAAATTCTGAAGTCACACTCAGTCGTCGATCTGAGATACAATTCAGATAGTATTATGATCATTAGATCAAGGAGATGAATATGTGTGTCACATCGGGAGATCTACGTCACCAAGGAAACGTGACACATTCAGATAATGACACGTGTCAATATGAAATCACAATTTCAATTACATGTAAATCATGAATCTGAGTGACACATGGCAGCCACTCGGCCCATGCCATGTCAACAAGTGACGTCAGTAAGTTACGTCACTCCGGGAGTTTTTATTCAGGAGTTTTACTACCAACAAATGACCAAAGTCCCGAAGTCCCAAATGTCAAAGTCCCTAAGTGCACATGTGTCATCCGATCTGAAGAATACTTCGGGTGCATTCTCAACCATTGATTGAAATATAATGGAAGGATAGCGTAAGGAGAAATAGCCGAAGTACCAAAGTAAATAGTGGCCATCCATCTCAATTCTTGATTAAGTCTCAGTAATCGAATTAAGCAATGAAAGGATAAGAGTAAGGATAGAATCTAAAGATTGATCTGGTTCCATGAAATAAACGTGAACCATCCGATATGTTCGGTCAAATTGTATTCAAAAGATTTGAAAGGACAAAGTCCCAACAGTCATCCATCTCATCGAAATATTAAATCGTGACCGTTGATTCTGATAAGCACTCGTTTGGCCTAGTGTTTGGTCATCTCTGTTGGTCATATGGAATAAGCGATAAAGAGGCATAATGTAATACATCGATAAAGTTGATAAGCCTATGGTTTTGGGTTATTGGTCATATGAAAATGGTGTGAAGGAAGTGACTCTGCAGAATTCAGTTTCTGCAAATATTTGCAGAGATTCGGGATCAAGTTAAAAGATGAAATTGATCCATATCTGTGATCAATTTATGGAAAGCCTCCATGGTAAGAATGATAAAACATTGATTATGGTTAAGTTAAATGAAGAGGTGCAATTGTCCAAAATAAAGGACACAGTGTGTCATAACTCACACCGTTTTGAAGATAATATAAACGAGAAAGAATGGTGAGAAGAAAGTGTCTATGCAGTCTGAGTCAGAAGATATATGAAATCACAGAAGTAGAGCGAGATGCAGTGAAGACATGATACAGAAGTTTTCCAGATTCAAAAAATAAGGGTGGTTGGGTGGTGCAACGACAGGTTGGTGCCTGCAAGGGAGTTGGTGCTTCCTTGTCAGTTGTAGCTGACTAAACAGGGGGTCGAAGCCTCCTAACAGTTGGTGCTGGTGAAAAAGGGTGTGGGTGCATCCTGATCAGTTGATGTTTATCTAAAAGGAAGTACATATTCCATTTATGTAACATGTAAAGAAAAATTTTGTAGTTAATAGAAAATTGTTTGTGGTTTTCCCGATTGGATTCCATGATAAATATTGTGTTAAAATTTTTGCTTGAATTAACAAAAGAAAAATCGACAGATTATTGATTCATTGATTCACCCCCCTCCACCCCCTCTCAGTGACATGATATGATCCTTCAATTGGCATCATAGAGGGTCTCTTCACAAAAGGTTTAAATCACTTGAATAGAAATATACATCAGAATGGATCAGCAGTTAAAGGTTTCATCAAAAATCCCCCTATTTGATGGTGAAGACTATGTATTATGGAGTGTTAGAATGAAAATCTATCTGATGTTCATTGGACTGGAAGTATGGACATTATTTGAAAAGGGATATGATGTTCCAAAATCCACTCCCATAGAACTATAAGACAAGAAAAAAATTTGGGAACATGCAAAGGCTTTAAACACACTACAAGCTGGTTTGATTAAGAAAATCCTTGCTAAAGTACTAAACTGTAATAATGTAAAACAACTTTGGGATAAATTGGAAACTATATATGGAGGAGATTCCAAGGTAAAGAGGGCCAAACTCCAGACTCTCAAAGTACAATATGAAGGTCTAAAAATGAAGGATGAAGAGAATATCTCAGAGTACTTCGAAAGAGTTGATAATATTGTTAATGAAATCAAAGGTTTGGGAGTAGAAGTGTCAGACAATGAGCTAGTTGAAAAAATACTAAGAAAACTACCTATTCTATACAATCCTAAAGTGTCCACTCTTGAAGATCGAGAAAAACTAGATAAACTCACCATGGATGAATTGTATGGAATCCTCACAGCCTTTGAGTTAAGATTAGGACATGATAAACTTCCAAAAGCAGAGACAACATTCAAGGTTCTCAAGAAAACAAAAAATCAGAAGAAAAAACCTCAACCCAGCCATCATGAAGAACCTGATGTAGAAGAAACCTATTTTATTAAAAAACTTCAGAAAGGATCAGGGAAGTACAAAGGCAAGTCGCCTTTCAAATGTTTTAATTGTTGAAAGGTTGGCCATTTTGCATCCAAGTGTCCCTATCCAAAGGAGGACCCTAAAGATGAAGAAGACAGAAATAAACAATACAAGAAGAAGGAAAAACCCAACTACAAAAAAGGATTTTACAAAGGGAAAAAGATTTTTTACTCAAAAGAAGAAAATAACAGTTCATCAAAATCCAGTGACAGTGATGATGATGAATTCCTTTTTCTAGGTATTGAAGAACCTAATAAGATAGAATAAATTGAGCATGAGGAAGATTCATAAGATGAAGAAGAGGTTAATATGGCAAAATAACTTCTTAGTGCCTTGGATGGATTAAGAAAATACAAAACCAGATATAGACAGCTGAAAACT
>SNQJ01S0010223.1:116417-130667 GCA_010110895.2 Picea sitchensis | reverse complement strand
TTTAATCTTAGCCAAAGTGTCTAGGTTAGATTAGTGAATAAATCTGGCCAGACTGTCTAATCTTGGTCAGATAGCCCCAGGGTAGATGTAAATTCTTAACCCAACAGTTTAATCTGGGTTAATTGTCATAGAAAACTAGGTTATAATATAGGCTAGTGTATTTAATTCAATAAAACCAGCTTGGTGATCAATGTTACACCATGATTTGGATACCTAAAGGTTGTTTGACTAACCCCTTGGTGGTGTAGACGTGAAAATCCTTGGAAAAAACCCGTGAAATGCACTTATCCTAAGTTTCTCGGCGCATGTATTTTCCGCGCCCCCAATTATGCTTCGTTCATATATCAATGGTCTGGATGATTGCACCCAGATCTACAGTGAACAGATCTTTCTATACCCCCCCAACCGTTCTATATTTAACGGAGGGGGGGTCGTCCGGAATTGCTGATAAGACCCGCGCGCATCTGGATGGCTCAAGTTTAAGCGTGCAGATCTACGATCAATATTGGATTCCGGACCCCCCCGTCTATTCTGCCTTTAATGGGGGAGGGGTCTGGAATGTGTGATAAACAACGTGCACAGATCTGCGGCCAAGAATCAAGCGCACAGATCAACGGCTCAAGGTGTTTTTTGGACCCCCCCGACTGATCTATTTTTAGTTGGGGGGGGGGAGGGGGGGTCCGGAATGGAATCTTTCCTTTGGCGAGCCCCTGTCTATACATGGCATCGATCTACCTGTCCCAAGTCCCATCGCCTCCTACTAACTGACATACCTTCGTCACCTCCTGATGTCATCATCCACCTTCCCCGAAGAGTCACATCCCATAATTTTTGTCAGTCCTTCCCCCCCATTTTTTCGTGGCAAGCCCCCTCACCATGATCTCTACCCCAATCAGCAACTGCCACGTCACCCATCTGTATCCCTCAGTCACCGTCACCCGCCATCTCACACTCTAAGTGATCCGTTGGCCATTTATTACTGGATAACCTATCCGTTAACCAGCTGACCTGTCTCCCATGCCCAACGGACACCCGTTTACTCAAAACTACCCTCACTCTTCCTATTTTCACCATTTACCCACTCATCGCACCAGAGAAATTTACACCATTTTCTCCTCCGTTATAGTCAGTTTCCCCCATCCACAGTCGCCCCCGCTAACGTTGTTTTTTTTGCAGGTATTGTTGCAATAATGGCGCCAAAGTCAAAACAAGATGAAGGAGAGGAGAATCCGTCTCTCCCGCCTCCTGTCAACCTTGACAGGATCCCACTGGCCGACAAAGATCGTTTAATCGCAGATACTAAGTGCGATTTCGATTTCGTAGATCTCCAGTCATGGCTCAAAGAAGTTTTCCTGGACGAGAGTGACGAAATTGGACTCTAGGAGTCCAACTTACCCTTATATCTCTTTTTTTAGATTCACCCTTTTCAAGAGTTTTCCCTCAAGTGCCAAGCCCACTACGTTCTCGAGAAAAGAGCTATTGTTTCCTCATCTGGAGAAATTTTGTTCCTCATCATGCCTGAATCCATCAACCAAATGATGCAAATCCCCCGAGCTGACTCTGCATCACCTTTCAACCTGGAAATTCTTACAGAATTATACCAGAAAATGACCTTCCCCTAAAGAGCTCAAATATTTGAGCTTTTCCTCCCACCATCCGCTCAATTTCCCTCCACAAATCCCCCTTATCCTTCTTCCATGTTTTCGACCAAAGGAAACCAGATCATCTCGTCCCTATGCGCCTTGTTAGGATACTATTCAGATCAGTGGGTAGATGAACCCATTCTGGGATTTTTATCCATCTTCTCTACCGATGAGAAGCCCACTACCCAGTTCGACTTCAGCACGTTCCTGCCGAACAATATTCATGAACAATTTGTTAATTTCGCCACTGAAGGCATGTTCCGGTACTCTTCCATACTGGCGTATTTGTTAATTTTCTTCCAAGCGGACAAATTCGTCTTTTCCATGCAGAAGATGGATGGAGATGGTAGACCCCAGGCAGTGACCGCATGGACCTCCTTGCTCAAGCACAACTCCATAGAGTTTAGTTTCAAGGAGTTCATCGATCAATTCTACCACCCAGTGGTAAGTATGCTTAGCGGCAGGCCCGAGCCTCGGATAAATGATGAAGTTCAGAGGATCCTGCATCTTTCGGATCACACCAAGACGGGTGATTGGTATTTGTACCAAGATTACACTTAAATCAGAGTATACGGGTGCGAGTTGGCCCCGTATAAGCTTTCGAAATACCTGCCTGTCAGAATTTTTGCTCTGGAGTATATAAGGTAGATGATAAACTCTGATGATATCCATTTTGTGTCTCTAAAGAAAAAAAAAACAACAGCTCAGAATCAAAGGGAAGATTGGCTCTTTCATCTGTAACAATCGTGGCATTGGAGAAGAAGCAGAGAGGATGCTGAAGGAAATGAAGTTCTTCATGAGTTTCCCATGGCATTACGATCCATGTGGGATCATCGCTGAGATGAGGGTGAAAAACAAGAACATCCCATATGTCCACGAATCTAGGCCTGAAGTTGAGAAATTTGCAAACCAGACAGTATGGGAGCCTAACACTTTGGTCAAAGTAGAACAGCAGGACCCCCCGACCACTGTATCGCAAACAACCACGCCACAAGTTCCGAAAGAGAAAAGGCCTAGGCAATATTTATCTCCACCTGTCACTAAGGTGTCGCCAGAAGAATTCCAATTGCATACCAAGAGGTCTAAAACCATTTCAGCTCTTGACCCGACTGGGGAAAAGGAAGTCCCGTCTACCATAGTGACCAAGGTTGATAGGCCACCCCTCAGTGCAAGCCTCCAACATATCATAACCTCAGCGTTGCTGAAGAAATCCACAGATTCTTCGTCGACCACCCAGCCAAGAAAGGTAGGACCGAAGCTGAGCATCTTTGAAAAGTATGAGCTGATCAAGAAAAGGAACCAGACCCTGACCAGCAATACTTGCGCCCAGTTCTGGAAGCAGACGTCGACTGCACAATATAGGCTGCTATTGGCATTTGACACCGAGAAGGGAAGAATGCATATGGCATTCCTCCAAGCGCAGGTGCCAGATCCAAAGGTGATCACTGATTACAAAAGGGCCACCTTTGAATTCCAGACGAAGAATGTGCATCCGGCCGATCAGATGGATCTGCACAAGCAAACAGGGGAAATGGAATTTTATATGCTGGCGCATGCTTCCACTACTGTGTCCAAATTGCAAGTGTCCCTGAACAACGTTCAAACACAATTAAAGTTAGAGAAGATATCGTCCTTTGCCAAGGACAACAGAATCAAGAATTTGGAGGAACTGGTCCTCAATATCGATTACGATCCTTCAAACATGAAAGCAGCCGAGGAGATGATTAAGAAGAATAATGCTGACATATCCTCCTTAAGAAAACAACTGAAACTGTTGACAACAGAAGATTCACAGGCGAAGGAGATAGTAGAGAAAGGAGAAAAAGATGAAATGCTCAAACTACTCATGGAGAAGAATGCACAACTTAAGGAAATGGAAGTTGAGATGGAGAAGCTGGTGAAAGAGAAAGAACAATTGAAGCCAATGGAAGTCATTCCATTGAGTTTCATTCCAATTTCGAGAGTGAGCACAGCGTCAGTGACAGAAGTCCCATCCGCGACTCCACTGACATCCCTGGAAAAGACGGTCGACTTGGCTAAATCTATGGAAAAGTTGAACCTGCAGGAAACAGAGATCAACAAGCTCAAAAAGGATATTGAGAACCTTCAGGAACTCAAATATTCCTTTCAAATCAGCCTCTCCAAGGAAAAGAAGGTGATAGATCAGCTCAAACAAGAGTTACAACAGCTTCGGAAGCAAACAGTGGCAGGAAAAACTTTGGCTGAGGTTAAAGAAAGTGTATGGACAGACATCACCAAGTCCATGAACGAGATATGGCCCATGATACAAATCATGTTTGAGAAGAATGAATTGGTACAGAGAAGCAAACAGGCCATTGAGAAGATCAGATCAGAATTGGGAGAGATTCCAACACAGGCTAACGAGATCATCAAGTTCCTTAATTCTAAGACCAGGGAGGAGCTGGAAGAGCTGAAAATTGAAGACAGAACAAAGACCATCCTTGAGGTAAAAAGAGTTTTGACCAAGAGAGGTTTAATTCTTCAGCTGGAAGAAAAGGTTCAGGCCATGGACCTAGGGGTACAAAGATTTTTTGGTAAGATTGAGGCTCTACAGAAGAAAGGTCTTCCTGGTTTGAAGGTAATCAATGACAAATTGATGACACTCCCAGACTACAAAAAGAGACTGGCCGATGTGGCTAAGGATAGTTCAAAGTTTGCAGGAATTCAAGGCATCATCACTGTCAAGGCGTTCCTAGATGCACTTCAGTGGGACATCAGTATTCATCATGAGATTCGATACATCTTCGTCACCAAACCTACCTTCGCCAAGTACATAGAAATGGACGAAGTGTATCGAAGACTACTCAAAGTCAACGTGCCCAGTCATCTTCGATGGGAGGAACTCTGTGATCTGTTCAAGTAGCAGATGAGTTGTCCCAGCCCAGTCATTTTTCCAATCAGATGAGGTCGTGCAGAGGCTTCACCAACGGCCCACCAAGAAATCAGCATGCAGTTACACCACGTCATCAAGCAGTTTCTAGATTTATGAAATTTTTTAAGTTAGTTAGGCTAAAAATAGATTTAGCACGTCCTGGTCATTAATGATAGGATCGTTTGTAATTTTGAGTTATAAATACTTCATCTTTCGAAGTATGGAAGGTGGTTGATCTTCACACCCTGCAAGCTATCAGACTGTAATATTTTTGAAGAGATCTTCCATTAATACAAAGAGGCACTTTTACAGGATTCTTGCATGTATTCATTGGCGATGTGTTTCTCTCTAAGTTAAATGTTATTCTCACTTTGTTATCATATTGTTTTCTAAATCTAATCTTTGGAAGTAACGAACGTTGCAGGATTTATCTCGTATACCCTGTTTCTGACTCAAATATTTAAGTGTTTTATCTTCTCATTTTACAATAAATAAATTCTTAATTTCTTTTTTCTTGTAATTGTCTTTCTCATCTTTTCTGCTATTTCTCATTTATGCTACTAAAGAATCCAATGATTATATTATCTCGCCCTGTGAAAGGTTCCTTTGTCTTTTCTGGTTCGGATTTCATCTTTACGACACAGACCCCATAGCCCAATGGATGTGTAAACTATCTCAACCAACTCAACAAACACTATGACACAAAATTGACTTACCTATTTATCTAGCCTAATATTTAAAAATTTGAAACATATCTAAATCATATAGAGAGATCCCTCTCTGAAGTTGGAAGGGCTAGATCCCAGCTTCAAAAGCGATTGGATAAAGTTACCTCTCGTAGATTTCTTCTTCCTAACAACCTCTTGGAAATTTACAGAGCGCTAACAGGCTGTGTGGAGCCTTTAGGTATGATCTCACTGATAACACGAGAGCAATCATCTCTCAAGTGCATGCGAGATTAAACAAATTTGGCAAAGTCACTTAAGGGAGAGGAGGGGGCAACAACAGATTTTCCTTTATAAGTTTCATGGTGGGCTTCAGTTTTTAGCCTCTTTCTTGCATGGGAATACTATACAGGTGAGTGTGCATGGTAATCTTCGAAAATTGGGTTAACAGGTGTAGGAGGAGGAGCTAGAGACAAATTGGGCCAGCCACAATGTTGGGAGACTGTTGGATGGAAAATCTCTTTCCATCTATCATTTTCAAGGAATTTAGGTTGTAATGAGAGATGAGGGGGAACTGGGATACAAGGGACATGTCATCCTTCAACTGTTATCATACAGAGTTTTCATTTAATTATAATTTAATTTTAAGAACAGGGCGTGAGTAGTGAATCTGGGAATCTGAGGGGATTTGTAATGTGTGTAAAAGTGAGAGAATGGAAAGGAAATAACGAATATTGTTCATAAAACAAATCAAGTAATCAATAAACATAAATTTGTATTAAAATCAATACAAACAATACCAACACCATATCAAAAATTACTTTGTATCAAACTATTTGTTGTTCCAGCATTTAAATTCTTCAAAACTTCTCAATTTAGAGCAGTCTGTGCAATCATACTTATAATCGAAACAACTTTCCATTTAACAGTCCTATTAAGAAAGTTCTTGGTCTTTAATTTCTTTCCTTTACTTTTAAGAATTTAAAGAAAACACACAACAACATTTCTCTACCTATGCATCACTATAAAAACAACTTCCACTGTCTACCAATTCATGATCGGCCCAAATTAAAATATACATAGGTCCCTTTCCAAATACGAACAGAGCTCCAAACATTTTTTATTACACACTTTATTCATCATATTAACCAATAATTTTTTGCAACGAAACCACAGTCAACATAAAACCTGAGCCTCATCATTGTTGATGTAACCATTTACAATATGCACGATGATTCAATAGTATATGCATAGTAAATGATTTGGGATCTTTTCATCATGACTTATAAATAATTGTATTAAATGAGCATAAATTAAAGTGCACCATTAAAGAAGATAAATTTAGAAATGAAGAGACATAAGAATCTCATCTGAACACAAAAACTTGATAACGGAGTTCGTCCCTAGTGAACTACGTCTCTGATTCCTTCTCTCAAATGGGTAGGATCTTTTATTAACTCAGTAAGAGAATTTGGAAAATACATGAATATATCTCATTCTGAAATCAAGCTATAGAAAATAATGCTCAGATTAGAAAACGAACTTCACTATTGTATTCGTGGCGTCGAATTACCCAAAAATGATTGTCTCCATGCTCTGATCTGACTCTGGCACTCCCAGGCCCAAAGGAAATCTTGTCTCAGTTTTTGTTCCCTCTACACCAGCAGTAATGACATCATCCACCTCAAAATCAGTGTCAAATTGTACAATATGGTCACATGCCCTTTTTTTTGTCGGGGCTCTAGCTAAAACATGATTTTTAAAATTAAACGAGGCGGATATGCCAAGGCACACCCCTTGGCATGTTGGTTAGAGTAGAGCCTTAAAGGCTTTGTTCCTAGTGGAGGTTCTGGGGTCGAACCCGTCGGACTCCATTTTTGGTAGTGGTTATGATATGTTCAGCCATGATTAAACTCATCACTAAGTTTAGCGGTCCTCTTAGTAATGTTGCAAATGATTACATAGATTTGGCATGGTCCTCTAGATTTGGCGGACCCGCCAATTCTTTTTTTTAAAACAAAATGTATTCACGGGCTAACATTGGGAATTCTCGGGATGCCACGTGTCACCCTATGATTGGGCTACGTGGCACCTGTATATTCACCTGCTCGCATGATGACATGGATCACCCTATCACCGTCGTACTAACATGTGGTGCTTCCTGGGTGGTGCCACGTGGCATCTCATAAGGGTTCGACGTGGCACTTTCCTATTGGTCCATATGGACCCCTGAAAAGTCCACTGGTGGGTGACATGTGGCAGTATGTGGTTCTGCCATGTGGCATGCTGATGTCATCATCCATATGATGATGTCACCATGCCATGTCAGCTACTGACATCATGCTGACATCAACAATACAGACATTGATGTCTCCCCTACTGACTAGTCCTAGTTGATCGCATCTTTGACCGCGAATATCTTTCAAACCATAACTTTGTTTGACGAGTTGTTTGCATCGTTAGAAATCTTGCGACGCGCTCTTCACGATCATGTCATTTTCACTGTGTTTTGAGAATTTTAATTTTTTTTCCCTTTCTCTGTCTGTTGAAGCCATTCTGAGCGTTCTGAGATACCTCTGTGAGTTATGAGTTATTCTTAGCCTTATATGGATCTTTTTTGGATCACACCTTGCCACTAAGAGCTTTTTGGACCACCAAAATCTTTCATCAATCAACTGGTAAGTGAGGGAAGAGTTCCCTCACTTTGTCCTTCTCAATCCACTTTTCTTTTCTTGGATGGGTGCCCTTTAGGCCTACTCGAAGATAATCAACATCACCCTTGCGTGAATTCCTCATCGTCTTGTCCAGGATGATATCTTCCTGTAACTCATCCAAGTACTCAGGTGAAAAATCATCAACTGATGGAATTGAAACTTCCTCATCTTGATCCACGATCATGGGAGGCTCAAAAAGTTTCAAGTTCTCAACATTTACAACTGAGTAAAATTGCATATAAGGCAGAAGATGCAAACAAAAAGCATTGGTACCTCTTTTCTCTAAGATAGTGAAAGGTCCATAACAAATGGGCTTGAGTTTCTTGCCTTCACCCTTCAATCTCTCCTTGCTAATGTGAAGCCATACTTGGTCTCCAACCTAGAACTGAAGATCAACCACATTCTTGTCGTGTTTAGATTTATACTGTGCGTGACTCTCCTCCTTTTGTTCCCTGACTGCCTGGTGTATCTGTTGAATTCTCTGGATGAACTTGCAGGCTTTGTCCTCTGTTCTCTCTTCATTTACATCGGCATCTCTCACATACATCAACTCCAAAGGAACCTTTGGTAAGTACCCAAAACATGTCTCAAAATGTGAACTCTGTGTGGAGGAATGTAAATCTCAGTTGTATGCATGTTGTACATAGGGTATATGTTCATCCCATACCTTGGGACGCTTGATGCAATAGCCTCGAAGCAATAGTACCACTGTTCAGTTTACCACCTCTGTCTTTCTGTCGGTGTGTGGATGGAAAGAAGTGTTCCTCTTCAATTTGGTGTCCATCATATTCCACAATCTAGTCCAAAATTCCCCAAGGAATTGAGTATCTTGATCCGAGACGATAGATGTGGGTAATCCAAAGTGAACCCAAACATGCTGAAATAAGAGATTAGCAGTATGCTCAGCAGTGATCTGCTTTTGACAAGGCATAAAGATACACATCATGTTGAACCTATCCACTACAACATACAAATAATCATGACCCCCTTTGGTCATGGGTAAACTGCCTACAAAATCCATGGATATACTTTCCCATGGATGGGATGGAACAGGGTCTAGTGAGTATAGCCCCATTTTTCTATTAGTGGGATTACAAGTAGAACACATCACACACCCCTTTACATATTTAGTTACAATTGTTTTCATTTGAGGCCAATAACAAAACCTTTGTAAATGATCCATAGTTTTTCCTACCCCAAAATACCCAAACACAAGAGAAGTATGAGCTTCTCGTATTACATGGAATCATTCACTTGTAGGAATACATAGCTTTTCAAGATGGTAAAGTAACTTTTCCTGCGGACAATAGTTCTCTACCTATGTGCCAAGGGTTAGCTCCATATATACTTCTTTAAAATATTCATCGATGGAATATTGTTCTATATAGCTATCATGAGATAAAGAAGCATTCTTCAAAATAATGGAAGCAGCAATAGGAGGTCTAGAAAGCATATCAGCTACCTTGTTACTTGTACCCTTTTTGTATTTGATTACCAAGTGAAATCATTGTGGAAAACCCATCCACCTATAGTTCCTATATTGTTTCAATTTGGTCTGTGCTTGAAGATACTGTAAGGGTTGGTGATCTGTATGCATAAGGGTTTCCTTCCCTAACAAGCAGGGCTTCCATTTCTTTACACTCTGGACTAATGCATACAACTCTTTATCATATGTAGGATAGTTAACAACAGCTTGGTTAAAATCTTCAAAGTGGTAACATATAGGATTATGATATTGCATTAGTACTGCACCCATGGTGTATCCATTGGAATCTGTCTTGATCTCAAAAGGTTTTTGAAGATTCGACAGTGTTAATATTGGTGCGGTACTGATCTTTCCCTTCAAAGTGTCGAAAGATTTTTGTTGCTTTCCTTCCCACTAAAAAGTGTTCTTCACACTAGTGAAGGCATGCGGAGGAGCTTCTATGAAAGAGAAGTTGGGAATGAATCTCCTCTAATACTGGATTGCACCTAAGAATCTTTGAACTTTGGTTACACTTTTCGGCTCAGGCCAATTTACAATTACATCAATTTTGGAAGGGTCAATTTTCAATTGTCCTCCTCCTACAGTATGACCTAAGTATACAAGTACAATCTTGCCAAATTCACATTTAGACAATTTTACATACAGCTTTTCCCTTTGCAAAGTATCCAATACTTTCTTTACATGCCTCACATGCTCATTTCATGTCCCGCTAAAAACAAGAATGTCATCTAAATATACAATCACAAAGTCATCTATGAAAGGCCTGAATACATCATTCATCACATGCATGAAAGTTTTCAGAGCATTACAAATCCCAAACGGCATAACCAACCACTCAAACAATCCTTGTTTGGTTTTAAAGGCAGTTTTCCATGCATCATGTTCTGCGACTCTGATTTGATGATATCCACTGTGAAAATCCAACTTAATGAAATAGACAACATTCTTTAATTGATCAAGTAAATAATCTATGCGAGGAAGAGGGTATCGATTTTTCCTCGTGATTTTATTTAAGGCCCGATAATCAACACACATTCTCCATGTGCCATCTTTCTTTGGCACCATCATGACCGGAGAACCACAAGAAGATGAACTAGGCCTGATGACCCCTTGATCCAATAAGCCTTGTACCTGCTTCTTAATCTTTTTCATCTCCACAAGTGACATCTTGTACATCCCCACATTAGGTAAAGGAGAATCTTGTTGAAGATGTATCTCATGTTGGATTTCCCTCTTAGGAGGTAATCCATCTAGTTCCTGGAAAATATCATCATACTTAGCAACAATATCAATTAGTTCATTTTTATGAGATGGATCACACCCTTGGAAAGCGTCGGATGTACCGACATATTTCTCTCTGACGACCATAAGTGCATATCTCTTATTAGTTTTTATGACTCTTTTAATTTTCCCTTCACTAACAAGTGTTGTATTTACCCTCATGTTGTGAGCTCTAACAATATATTCCACTCCTCCCTTAGTAAGGTAGTATTTTTTATCATGTCGAAAGAAGACTGCTTTTCTATCATAAAGATAAGGACTTCCCAACACTATGCCACATATGTCAAGTGGTACAACATCCAAATCAACTTCATCAATCAATTTTGAAGCAATACAAAATCTTATCCTACATTGTTTGGTGACATTAAGATTTGCTTTGTCACATACCCAACCAAGAGGATAAGGTTTCGGATGTGGTTTCGTTACAAGACCCATTTTCTTGACAAGTGCTTCAGATATTAAGTTTACTTGGGAACCCGAATCAAATAATGTATCTATCTTAGTATGCTTAGATACAACTCTTATGTGAAATACCTCATTCCTCTTTCATTCATCAACATGAGATTCATCATTGGAACTATAAATAGCATGAACAGAATCTTTACCTTGTACTCCAACCACTGTGATCTTTCCTTCATCTCTTAAATCAGAACCAAGATCTTGATGTATTGTAGCAATGATCTTTGTCTTCCCCTTTCCACCAAATTTTTTCGGTTTCTTTTTCGGATGCAGTTTCCAATAGTTCTTCATCGTGACCTCTCTTCTTGCAATGAGTTTACAATGGTTCTCCTCCTTTTCTTGTCACTGTAGCGGTCTTGTTTTCCTTCCTTTTAAACTTTTTAAAAGTCTTATGTGGGAAATTGGAAGGTTTCTTTGTGGGATATTCTTGAACATGTTTCCCCATGTTCTCTAGGTGAGTGGCTTGCACACAAACTACATTTCATCACCCACCATAATACAGAGGATCTATGACTAAGCAGGGGACTTGAAAACATTTCCCACAACCAGCTTCCATCCTGAGATCTCTTTATTCATTTGAGCTTCCTTATCCATCTCCTCATACCAGGTTAGATTCTGCCTTACAGTTCGAAGGAAAATCACAATCACAACAAATGGAGAATTCTTTGGATCAGAAGGGTTTGCTTGAATTAGAAATTCATCGCGCCAATTATTTAGGTTATCAAACGATTTTAGCACATTAACATCGTATACAAGAACACAACAATCGGCACCATGATAGAAGGAAACACCAAGGCTATGAAATCTTTCTTAGAAAGCATTATCTCATATCTATAACGTGAACAATCTGTCCTCAAAAATTTATTCCAGTCTTCTTTGTTTGTCCATTGGCAGAACTACTTCAACATACTGAGTAATGGAATTATTCGCAGCTAGCTCGGATGTCTTGCAAAAATAGATCTCTTGCAATCTGAGTAAGTGAACTCGGCGTTCCTAAAACAAATTTGACACCTGTATAGTCCCATTATCTTGACACCTCCTCATGCCCCTTCTTGCATGCGGCCTGGTGCATGTAGAAAAACATGCAGGGGATATTTCCCTTATTTCACGGGAGTTTAGGTATTTCTATTTTTATATCTGCTGAGAGGTAACATAAAAATTGATGGCAGATGGAGAGGAGAAGACTCGGCGCTTTGTATTATGCCTTATGCATCGAGTTATGAATTAACTTGTGGCTTATCTCGTGGAATGACTCATGGTTGGGTGCGCTAGGCTTTGCATTGTATGAATGCGCTTGACAGACTTAGAATTTGGTATAAAAGATTCTAGACTTGTGATTTAGGTATATGCTTTGGAGTTTACCATATCATTGATACATGGTATTAGTATATACTTAAAACAAGACATATGCACACACCTTTTGACAAGCGTTTATAATTACACATCTAAAAGGTAGAAACTAAGTTGTCTTAAGTGATACTAACCAAGATTTTGGAATGCAGGTCATGGCAGTGTCACAAAGGTCTGGAATAATCATAATCAGTCGGGAGCTTGATGGACAATATGGAGGTCAAGACACTGGAAAGAAATTGAGGAAAACGATAATCATTTGAAGAGTGATGATAATACCGATCAAAATACTAGTGCGTTTTTTATCGCTAACATCTGGCTCCAGCTGGGATGGAGACCTCCCTACGAGGTTTCCAAGAACCTAGTAGTTCCAGTAGCCTTTAGCATTGGGAATGGAGTCATCTGGCCTGTGAAACTGTTCTTCAGCAAACCTGTAGCCTGACTGTAGCTTTCCCTACCTATTTATGAAATCAACAACTGAAAAAGATCGCATTTTCTCATATGGCGAGCTTATTCCTCTGCCTACTCCTATAATAACCAGTAGAGGCAGATTTATCAAGTAAGATGGAATTTCCAATGCAACCATATCATAAACTGATTTACTATTAAAATCCTTGATCTTGACCTGAAAAATAATGGAAGAGATATCATGCAGAAAAGAGGTTTGACCAAATGATAAAGACAATCTTCTTCTGACAGAAAATTTTTAACATCTATGTTGCTCGTAGACTCCAAATAGTCAGCAAAAGGGTCATCAAATTCATAAAGAAATACTCTTTGGGCTGCTGATCCAACTGTAAATTGAAAAGGTGTTGAAAATTGCCTTTACTAATCTCATTGTCGAATGCAGGCTGCTCGAGATTTGTTGGAGAAACATATACGATAGACTGTTTCTCTGGACTGTTCGGTTCCTCGCCTTCTTCTTGACATCTACTGCAAACTTCAAGTTGTTGCAAATCTTGAAACTGAGAGATACCCTTAGGATCTGTTGTAGATTCAAAGCTGTCATATGCTGATATAAAAGTTTGCTCATCATTTTTTAATTTTTTAAAGGAGGCAATCTGATCTTGATAGCTATTATTAACCACGACGTGCATACGTCTCTAATCATCTCTTTGCTCATTATTTCTGCTGCAATTCCCCTTTGTCCGCAAAACTGAAAGTTGATGGCTGCCCTTAGCATTTGCTGCAGATCCAAAACTGTCGCCCATAAACATTGGCAAGCTAAGGAAATCTTAAATCTTCAGGTTCTATGAAAAGTATAAGTCCATGAAAGTTGCCACTGGATCCTCAAGAAGAATATAAAAATCATGTTGCTCATCTATAGCAGACACTTGTTCAGCCATAACTATTTCTCTAAAAGAAGACGAATAATCTTCTGGTTCTCTTGAGATTAACTCGTGATCATCAAAAACTACAATTTTCTTATCAGAATAATGCTTACAAGAGGATAACAACACAGGATTTCCATCACATGAAAAAGAATCAGATAAGAACATGTAATCTCTTATGCAATCCTCATTCTTCATAGGCTCTTCTAGATTTACAAATTGATTATAAAATTCAGAAGCATACCTATCTCTGGAGGACTCAGCGAATATTGAAAAGTCCTGACCTGAATCTGAAATGAACCCATATGCTCGTTGTTGTTCCAAAACTGTTTCAAGCTCATAACTCTCGTGCTCAGAATCTGAAGTATACTGACATTCTGCTTGCTCATGCACTTGCAAATTTTCAAAGAAATCTCGATTTCGGATCC
>SNQJ01S0010223.1:72616-94150 GCA_010110895.2 Picea sitchensis | reverse complement strand
CCAAAGGCATGTCATGATAAACACGGTAGAACCTTCTGTTGAAAACAGGTAAGGCTTCATCCTGCTCTCGTTTCAAAGCATAGAAATCAGCAAGGTATGAATCTAAAGATTTGTACTTGCCCCAATACTTCAGGAAAACATTATAGAACTTGGTCCAAGAGCCAATTGAATCAGCTCTCAGACTTTTAAACCATGCAGCAGCATCTTTGATCAGAGACTTTGAGAAAAATCTCATGATCACATCTTCATGAGCAAGCTGAAAACGATCGACAAAATCCAAAAAGGATTCCACGTGTCTCTCAGATGAAGCTTGATTCTCTCCAGAAAACCAAGGGAGATATTCATAACAGTCATCAGGATAAGGATGAATAAGGAGGGGCAGCTTTAAAGGCTTGAACATCTTCATCTGGATCTTAACTTGAAAAGCTGTGAGCTGATCATGAGAGTTAACGAGTTCATGACAAGGTTCAGAAATTATGACAAGAGGGGTTGAGATCTGGATAAGGTATGAAACAATTTCTAAAATACAGTGGTCATCTTTGTGAATGGGTTGAGGTAAAGCCACCGAATCTACATCTACAATGCAGGGCTGCAGGATTTCCTCTTCTAAAGACGAATATATATAAGAAGGATGATGATTTTCTGAATATACAAAACAGAAAATAATTCTCTTTACATGCGAAGGGAAAATAATGAAAGAGGTAATAAAGAACAACAACAGTTCATGAAGCAAACCAATGAACTGATACCTGGATTTTGATTTGAGCCTCTTCATCTTTTATCAACAGGATCCTCCCCAGTGGAGTCTTTGAACGTGGAGTCACCAGATATATGCTTACAACCAATATAATGCTCAGCCTTTGTATATCATCAAAAGTTGAAACTATGTCGTCTCACAGGGAAGCTTGCTTCATTTTCCGTTCCCCAGCAGCAGTGCCAATTTGTTATCACTCCAAGAAACTCTTTGGGGTTGTAAACCAAAGATGCTTGGTAACTTATAAAATGAATGGATTTATGCTTAAGTAATGAATGGATCAATGGGATAATTGAGATACAACAATGTATCCAGACTACTCACAATAATCAATTAATCCAGTGCTCTCAAGGACTGATAATCAGATAAATAGCTTAAAAATGGGTGAAGAAACCAATGTTTATAAACCAGATACTAAGTGATGGGTTTAATAAGCAATGAAAGCAACTAACATTCAAATTGTGAACTGAACAATGAGATGGCAGTCATATGATAGTTGAGACAACTTGAATGACAGTATAGAAGATGAGAGGAATCTGACATCAATAAAGAGAGAAAATTGTCATCTGTATTATCATGAAAGTCTATTACAAAGAGTGTAATTTCAGCATCCAGAATCGAACCCTTGTCTCTTAGAAAAGATAGGAATTTATAGCCTTTTACAATCAATTTTTTAAGATCCTAAAAACTTGGATCTGTATCTAAAAATAGCAATTCAAATTAACTAAGCAAATCGATAACAAAGACTTAATGGCTAGACTAGCATTCAAATTGTCTTCAATCTCAAAAAAATTCATCTGTACTCTTCAGCTTCTGGAATCTGTTGTGTCATGAAACATGGCAAAGGCACCTGTCTTGGCAGCTGGATTTATTCAGTTACTCATAGTCGATACTGGTTTTCAAAACTCCCACGAATCTCTGATGCAGAGTATTTTTCGACCAAGTTGTTAATCCTTTAGTTCTCTGGAACCTCTTTAAATCTTGTGAAAAACACCCTGCTTCATCCTTAGATTTCAAAAATTCTTTTTGTACTTTCACCAGCTAACTCACCTTATGATTCGCTGGTTATCTGGTGAAAGCGTTTCCTTTCACCAGCTAACTGGTTGTAAAATTGCCCTGTGCGCTGGTGAAATCTTTGCCGCGCCCCAAAATGAACTTTCACCTCCAAAACGGTGGTTCTATCAAAAACTCAGTGTGTCTCTACCACTTGTCCTCTGCGGATGCTTCTGACAGCTGTGTTTACACCTCTGAATGGGAGATTTGAATCACAACTTGTTGAAGAAACAAAACTCCCAAAAACATCAGTTGGCATTTTCAAGCTATAATTCTTCAGCATATTCTCCAAGCTGGAGGGGAAGTGCCTGCATTTACAACACTTCAATTGGATTTCCACTCATAGAGTGCATCATTTCAACCATGTGCCCTCTGTCAATACATACATCCTGCAAAACTTGAGGTGGAAATTTTGTTTCCTACTGAGCAAAGACTATGATGTGCTCAAAAACTCTGGCTAGAGATGCATCATTTGTGGCCCTGCAAAATTTTCTTGAGAATCACCTGGCAAGTCGGCCCATTGTGTCTTGCATCAGATGAAGACTGAACATGGTCAACCAATTTAGCATCAACATTGTCTTTCAATATTCTATCCAATGTAAGAACCTTGTCAGATTCTACCCTTGATGTCTGTTGGGTATTTCTTGACGAAATTCTGTAGTTGTTCCCAGAAGAGTAGGTTCATTGAGCCATGGATTTGTCGTTATAACCAAATCTCTGCCCTGACATTGAATTTGAAACTATTACTCCGCTTGAAGGGACTTGTCGATCCATTGGACCATTATAGGATTTCCTGGTTCTCTTCCAAAGTGCTCTGTTGGTTTTACTTCATTCAGGGCCTCTACTGCAAACAAAATAGTCACTACTGCCATACCCAATATCTGCATTTCATCACCCACCATAATACAGAGGATCTATGACTAAGCAGGGGACCTGAAAACATTTCCCACAACCAGCTTCCATCCTGAGATCTCTTTATTCATTTGAGCTTCCTTATGTAGCTCCTCATACCAGGTTAGATTCTGCCTTACAGTTCGAAGGAAAATCACAAGCACAACAAATGGAGAATTCTCTGGATCAGAAGGGTTTGCCTGAATTAGAAATTCATCGCGCCAATGATACTTTTGATTCATCACATGAATCTGATCCCAAGTCTGTTGGTCATGTTGTTGCTACAACTATTTACCTCCCTTTATTTTCTTTGAACCACTTTGGTTTCTTCTCAGGATGCAATTGCCAACAATGGTCCTCATCATGCCCCACTTTCTTTCAATCCTTGCAAGAGGGCTTCTCTTCCTTTCTCACCGTTGAATTTTCCTTCTTGACATGCCACTTCCTTTTGTCCTCTTTCCTTGAAGATGATTCCCCTGATACACCAACCCATTTTTTCCCTGCTTCAATGTATGTCGCTTGAATAGAAACCTCATCAAGATTAGTAGGTCCAAACATGAATACAGTATTTTGAATATGTGCAGGTAAACCTCCTATATACTTCATAAGAGTTTCTTGGGTATGTAAAGGAATATCTAAAATCAATGCCATTTTACGAAATCCATTTGTGTGATATTGCATTGTTTGTCATTTTCTTAGTTTAAGAGCTTTCCATTCAATTAAATATTTCTCTTTATAACCCAAAGGATAGAATTGCTTTCTAAGTGCAGAAATAAAACTTTTCCATGATGGAAATACATTACCTACTTGTTGCATGCCATTTTACAACTTGCTTTGCCACCAGATGAGTGTTGTGCCTACAAGTCTAAGTGATGCCAACTTGATTTGAGTTGCCTCATCCTTGATTTGTTGCACACTACAATAAACCTCCATCTGTCTGACCCAATTATCAAATTCAAATTGACTTCACTATCATACATAGGTAATTCAAATTTCACATCAAGTTTTAATAAAGGAATTTCATTCTTATGTTTATGGACATGTTTCTTTGCAGTGGATTTAGAACTTGAAATTGAAGAAGAAGGAGAAGGAGAAGGAGAAGGAGAAGAAGGAGGTGAATATGGAGGTGAAGGAGGATCCTCTCCTTCTTCACTTTTTCCCTTTGAATATTCACCAAGATTCGTTCTCTTCTGTTCCAAGTAATATTTATACAAAACCTTCATCATCTCCGACATGGCGAAGAAATTTTTTCGAAACTCTTTCTCATCCTGAGAAAGTACCTCTTCCGATGCCATTTTCTTGATTTGAGAAGTTCTCTTTCTCAATCCAATCAATGTATTCTCTTCAAAAATATCACCTTCACCATGATGTACCTTTTCCCTGGTTAACATGCAAACTCAAATCCAAACGTCAACTAGCTCTGATACCACTTGATCTGAAAATATATTTTAAACGACAATGGTTGAGTTATTTTTGCATGTGTTAATTAACCATTTAGAAACTAAATGAAAGAGGAAGAATTATAAAAAATCATGACATCCATAAATATATGTATATATCTGAACATAAGCATGAGAACAACAAACCATAAAACACTAAAGTGATAACGGAGTTTGGCAATCTCGCCTACGTCTCTGGGCCTTTGTTTCAGTGGGTGAGGCTTTCTTATTTCTATTCAAAGATTTAAAAATACATCACAGTAGTGCCAAAAGTATTACAAACTGATCTAGTCTTGTTCTACCAGATCTCTAGAACCCGACAAAATAGACTTACTGAAATCGGATTACCGGAGCTCCCAGAAATGGCCAGCAAAGGTGCTCTCCTAAACAGCTTCCCTGCATAAAAATGTCTTTGGCTCAAAAATTATTTAGCATAAATCTGTTTTAAACCTCCTATCTATCTTCAAGAACCCCTATTTTATATGGATTTGAAGTTGGTAACCATATCCCAACTTCTCCTCAAGATCTAGCCTAAAAAAAGGCCCAATATCTCCCAAAAATTACCAAAATCCCATAAAACTGTTGAATAAATCATTAAAAATATTTATAATAAAGTTAAATACCCAATTTTTCAAATTTATTGGGTGCATCCCCTTTTTCTCGGCTCTTGATCGTATGGAGGGTCTCCATGTGGCCCTAGCTATTCAGGCGCATTGGCCCCCTGCGATCTCGGCTCCTGGTTCTATGGAAAAAGGCCATATGGTCGCAGTCTAGTTCCCCCACATGCTAATACCAATGATTGGCCCTATAACTGTGTATCCAAAAGTTAAGCCCCTGTTCGGTGGGCTATCCCAACCAACCAGGGATAACCCTTAACCTCTGCGCTAATATTTATATATGTCGGGTCATATGGAGGAGCTCGCAGGAACCGGGGTTGTAGTATTTGTAACAATCGCGCCAAGTGTCAACGAAGGGTCATATGGTGTGTACATAGAACCGGACATATGGCCAGAGATAGGGCCAATACATATCTTCTCCAATGATAAAGTTATGAACCCGTGGTTATATGGGACCGTCGCATGTGCCAAGGGTTGGGGGCCACACCCCCAACGCTTTTCCTCCCGGATATACCAAACTTTTAAATTTAAATATATACTAATCCATATATGGTAAATACCTAAAGTGAGGGTAGACTAGCTAGCCCGACCCTTTCAAGTCATATGCCCGGACCATAGGTTGGGGGTTCAAATCCGGTGGAGACCCATAATTTTTCCAAAACATAAACCAATGCATGGGTGCCATGTGCAGCCCATGTCTGGGCCATGTGGCACCTTCCCATTCACGCAATCCAATGCCACACATCGATCGCTCATTGGTCCAAATATCTACCCATTTTTCAGTCCATTCACCTGCCACGTAAGCCATACAAGCGTGCCACGTGTCACCCTTGCAGTGGTGACACATGTCACTCCCGAATTGGTCCACTTGTACCTGCCCAATCAGCAACCTATCCACATCATTGTCCGATAAAATGCCATGTGTCACCTCCAGATGCTACCATGTCATCATCCATGTACCCTTCCATGTCAATTTTACAGCCATACGGCCTATCCAGCCAGCTGCCACGTGGCACTGTACGGACTATACAGTCATCAATTTTTTGCATGTTTGGCAAAATGAACAGATCACGATATATAGAGAATACAACCTTCGTTTGAGCCCATTCAAGTTTTTTTGGGTTCGTATCAATGAGGCCTACGCACACATCCATTTTGAAGTCATTCTGAGAACTTTTATTTTTAGGCCTTCCTGGACACATTTTGGTCCCAAGATCCAATTCTGGATCAATAAACTTCAACCTGTCGGATCCAATATCTAAATTTTCAGGATTAGCATATCCATTAAACATAGGTAAAGCAATATTTACATCAAGATTTAATAATGGTTTTTTAGAAGAGGCCTTATGGAATATAGAATGATGAGAATGCTCAGATGAAGAAGAACTAAAACTCGAAGGTGAAGATGGAGGCTCGGGAGGATCTCCTACAACCCCTTGGATTACCGAAGAATCATCATATACATGTGCTTCCTTTTTCTTCCCTTTTTTCTTCATCCTCTTCTCCTAATCTCCATACATTCACTCGACCATTTATGACATGCGATAAAAGACCATGCGAAAGTTTCTCTCTTGTTCATCACGCTTCTCCTCTTCTGCCATTTTCTTCCTTTTGGATACACGGCCAACTTCAGGATTGAAAGTATTTAAATTTCCTTCACCCTACTTATGCTTGGCCCTAGTAAGCATTCACACTCAACAATTCAACTCAAAGATGACTGCTCTGATACCAACATGATACTGGATATTTTCATTGTGACTTATAAACAATTGTATTAAATGAGCATAAATTAAAGTGCACCATTAAAGAAGGGAAATTTAGAAATGAAGAGACATATGCATCAGATCTGAACACAAAAAATTGATAATGAAGTCCATCCCTGGTGGACTACATCTCTGGGTCCTGCTCTCAAATGGGTAGGCTCTTTTATTAACTCAGTAAGAGAATTTGGCAAATACATTAATATATCTCATTCTGAAATCAAGCTGCAGAAAATAATTCTCTGATCAGAAAAGAAATAAAATCACCATTGGATTTGTGGCATCGAATTATCCAAAAATGACGGTCTCGATGCTCTGATCCAACTCTGGCACTCCCGGGCCCAAAGGAAATGTTGTCTCATTTTTCATGCCCTCTACACCAACAATAATGATAGCATCCACCTCGAAATCCATGTTGGATTGTCCAGTACAATCACACGCCCTTTTTTCCCCTCGGGCTCTGGCTGAAACGCGTTTTTAAATATTAAACGGGGCAGATATGCCAAGGCACACCCCTTGGCGTGTTCGTTAGAACGAAGTTTTAAAGGCTTTGTTCCTGGCAGAGGTTCCGGGGTTGAACCCGCCAAACTCCATTTTTGGTAGTGGTGATGATATTTTTAGTTTTGGTTAAACCCGTCGCTAAGTTTTGTCATCTGCTTAGTATTTCCTCCAACGATTACATATATTTGGCGTGGTTCACCATATTTAGTGGACCCACCAATTCTTTTTTTTAAACAAAATTTATTCACGGGCTAACATTGGGCATTCTCGGGATGCCACGTGTCGCCCTCTGATTGGGCCATGTGGTGCCTACTGATTCACCTACTCGTATGTTGATGTTGCTCACCCTGTCACAATCGTACTAACACGTATCACTTCCTAGGTGGTTCCACATGGCGTATCCTAGGGTGCCACGTGGCACTTTCCTATTGGTCCATATGGACCCCTGAAAATTCCATTGGTGGGTGACACATGGCATCCTATGGTGATGCCATGTGGTATTTTGATGTCATCATCCATACGATGACATCACCATGTCATGTTAGTTGTTGATGTCATGATGATACCAGCAGTACAGATGATGATGTGTCCCATGTTGGATTACTGAGAGGGGGGGTGAATCAGTACTAGCGTAATTATAATCCTTTCTCTCCAAATGTTATATCAATATAGAATTATTATCCAATAATGAGCAGTAAGAAATAAACAATCACACACATCCACAGTACACCAGTGTTTTACGTGGAAACCCAAATCAGGAGAAAACCACAGAATGTTTTTTCTTATATGTCTTAAAGAATTACATTCATTGGAAGCACCAACTTCCTTTGTTTTCCAGCTGAAACTGGAAGGAGGCTCCAACCCCCTAGTTTTGTTTTCCAAATTGAAACTCAGCGAGGCTCCAACTCTAGTTTCTCAGGATACACCTCGAGGGAAGCTCCAACTCCAATTCCCCAATTCTCTATCTACAAATGGAAGGAGGCTACAACCCCAATGTTCTCCTGTGGCTATTAAACCGGAAGGTGGCTACAACCACCGCCCTCTGCCCCATCCCCCCCCCCTCAACTAGAAGCAGAATTATGGAACCATTGTCGACTATCACTGCGAGATATATATTGTTGTAAACATGTACCAATAAATCTGAACCATGTGACCAACCTCAGCACTCAACCTTAATCAACCTATACCATAAACAGTGCATCAACCATGCACCAACCTCGTGAATCACATGTACCATAAACAAGTGCATCAACCATGCACCAACCTGTAATCAACCTACCATAAAACAAGTGAATCCAAATATGTACCAGCCATGTATCAATCATGTGTCAACTACTCATCATTATACCAATCATCAATCATATACACCTCATGTATACAATTCATCAAATTACTTGTCTCAACCATGTACTAACATGTACTCAACCAAAGCCATCAATTTCTATCATCCAAATATGATTTGTAGTTATGTAATAGACCTCGTGTATATGATCACTTCCTCAAACCTTCCTTAACTTTAAAACAGAGACTAGCATTTCATCAAACTTTTCTTCCTCACATGCCTAGTTTTGTATTAGTCAAAACCCTAACTTGAAGTAATCATAACTTTTAAACCCGTGAAAGTATAAAGATATGAAACTGATACAAAATGTTCTTCAAAGTGTTTTATACAATTCCTCCAAGTTTCACTACTTGGAATCTCTAAAAGGAGTTATAGTATCAAAAATGGCATACCTTGTTGAACTCCTCGGGCTTATTCTAGAGAGAGACTCAGAGCATGCCTCAAGACAAAATATTTTATGAATTGATCTAAAATCCATTACATAGAATACTACAGACTGTACCCTAACAAAAATTTGGTCTCATCAATTTGGATCTATTATGAAGACTTTATGACGTCTCTTACCTAAAACACCTAATTTTGACTAGTTTCGTGACTAGCCACAAACCCTATTTTCCATGTGAGTAAACTCAAAATACAACGACCCACAAGATGATTTTTTAACCAATCGATAATTTGGATATGTTTTTCACTTCTAGCAATTTAGGATCTGAACTATAGAAAAAAAGTTATAGAGAAATGGTATTTCACTCAGAATAACATACTTTTAGAAAGCACCATCAAAAGAATTTATCCCTTCCTGCATTCTGGCCTCTTTTCCACTTTCCTTAGAATTTCGGATTAGATATCCTTTGGTTACCTAAGACACCCATAGATATTCAATATTCCCTCAAGTGTTTCAAATGAGAGAGCCTATTCTTATTTATACTCCAAGTAGCTCCTTAAAAACACCTTCTAGGTCGGGCCAATATTCAATTTCCTTATTTCTCTTAGGTTGGGTCCACTTCTAATTCTCCATGCAAATTCTATTATTGAAATAATTTATTTTGTATTCACTTTGAATTATAAATACATTCATCACTTCACTTTTTATTTACCTTTTTAAAATCTCTTAAACCACTTTGGACTACTTGACCTTTGGGGCTTCTAGATGACATATGAGGCCTCTCCAACTTCTGTGAAGGCCATAACTCTCAAATCGGGAGGAGTTATGTGACATTCTACATACCAATGTGAAATGGAATGACATGTACTATCCATATAGAATATTATTATCTGGAAATAAATCATAACTCATCTCCTTCGCTATCACAAACAAACTTGGTTCCATTACCCAACCTCGAGGTTCCAACTTCTCATGGCTATAACTCTCTAATCATGAGGAATTATGTATGCCCATACCACCAGAAATGACATGACAAGCACTATCCATCTAGGATATTTTCCCTGAAAATTCACTTTCCTTCATATTCCACAACACCATGGGTTCTCATCTACAAAGCATCTTCCCAGAGGGCTTTCACCATAAGGGGACCACTGAGTCTTTTCATCCATATTTACTTTTATCAACCATGAAAATGCATAATGAATCATGTTTACATCAAACAATATTGGCCCATTACCCAAACCTTGTGCTACTTGGCTTTCTTCAAGGGTTGACATCAATGACAACCAACCTTAATCAACAACAATCTCCCCTTTGGTATTGATGGCAACACTCTAATGCAATACTGAAATCATATCACCCATGGTCCCCCTAGAACTATGCCTTTATCCTCTCTGTGATTCGATAAATATGTCTCCTCGAACCATGCCTCGTCTCTCTCTGTGAGAGATCTGATAAATTCTCCCCTTTTGTCATCAATGGCAAAGGTATCTTTCCATCCTGGGTTTCTCCCCAGGACAACCGCCCTCTTATGGTGCTTCCTCGTGTAAATCTAAGACATATAAGATAAGCACTCAAAAAAGCATTCAAAAGAATTCATTTTTGGAGTAGAAATAACTCCAATTCCTTTGGCGAAGATATTCAAAGGCTTCCGTGGAAGTGGTTTTGTAAAGATGTCCGCCACTTGTTCTTTTTGTGCCTACATACTCAACTATTTCTTTTCAACCTATTCCCTTTAGAAAGGATACTTGATTGGATTGTTTTGTCTTGGAGTGCATCAATGGGTTTTTGAGATATTGATGGTACTTGTATTATCACGGGGTAGGCTGAATAGCTCATCATACTCAACCTGTATATCTGGCTAAAGTTTGTTTTATCGAAAGAACCTATGTACAAATATGTTGTTGTTGCAATATACTATGCCTCTACCAGATAGAGATACCGATGATTGTTTTCTCATGAAGCCATGATACCAAACACTCACCTAAGTAGAATGTTGCTCCACTGGTGCTTCTGGCCATCAATACAACCCGCCTAATCTGCATCCTCGTAGGAAATAAGTGATAGATCTTTTTCCTTTTCGATACTATAATCCAAAATCTTTTGTCACCTTGAGATATCTCAAGATCCTTCTATCGCCAATATATGCATTCCTTTGGTGTTTTGAAATTCGTGCCACCCGCCCAAAATCTACCGTATTACATCTGAAGTCCGATGTTGTCACATATAGTAGGTCACAATCATTGACCTATACTGCCTTTGATCCTCAGACTTTGAATACAACCTGCTCAACTTACAACTAGTTTGCATGGGAGTGATAACCTGGCTTGCAATCTTCCATTCCAAACCTCTTTAACATTTCTCTCTTATACTTGGTTTGAGAAATAAAAAAAATTCCTTGTTTCTTGGTATCTCGTCCCGTGAAGAAGGATAGTTCTCCAAGTAACCACATTTCAAATCCATTCTGCATATACTTTGCAATTTTTGTCTTACTCTATCATCATCACTACCAAAAATAATATCATCAACATAAACTTAAATTAATAAAATATTACCTTGACTTACCTTTGATGTAGAGGTTACACCGTGACTTCCTTTCTAAACCCTTCTCAAGGCATAATTTTGTCCAGTCTGTAGTGCCATGCTCTAGGAGCCTGCTTTTAGACCATACAAGGCCTTATTTAATTTACACACATAGTCTGTTCTTCCATAATTGAAATCCTTCAAGGTTCAATGTAGTTTTCTTATTCAAGTTCCCCATTCGTAAAAAGATGATTTTAAGTCCATCTGATATACTCTCTTGACATTTTTTGGAGCATGCATAAGCTAAAAGAAAACAGACACGCATTCTGCAACCAGGGGAAAATGTCTCTCTTCTTCAAAGTTGGATCTATTCAATCTCAGATATCCTTTACATACCAATCACTCTTTTGTTCCTTGTAACCGGCCCATCTTCATTCAATTTATTCCTCGAAACCCATTTTGTGTCGATCACACTTCTTATTCTTTGGTCTGGGAACCAATTCCCAAGTGTCATTTTTCTTATTTGATCCAATTTTCATCCATGGCCTTATTCCAAAAATTCATCCTGTTGGCTTCTTCTAAAAGTTTGGTTCAATTGTAGATAAGAGTGCTAGGTGTTTCTTCCTCGTGACTTGATTTTTCTTCTAGTCTCAACTCCCTGCATTTTTGTTTTCGATAATCTAATCTAAAGGATGATTGTTCCGTACTCGTTTGTTAGGTGTCTTTGAGATACTTGTTGAACTTGCTCTTCTACTTCTCACAAATTCTCTTTCATCTTCATCTTCCTCGCCTTCTTTTTCATCTTCTTCTTCAAAAAGTTGTTTCTATTGATTTGTTTTCTTCCTCTTTTGATTATGGTCTCACTGTTTTCATCAATTGTTATGTTGGATTCTTTCCACAACTTTGTTTAATCTTAGATTGTAACACTTGTATGCTTTCCTTGTACTCTGAGTAAAACAACAAGTATTCCTTTGTCCACACGTGAGAGTCAAAATTTCCCATTCTCATCTTTTGATGTAGTATTTGATTCCAAAACTACAAGTGTTTCACATTTGTTGGTCTTCCTTTTCCATAGCTCGTAGGGAGTTTTATCGTTGTTGTTTCTGAGAATTAATCCGTTTTGAATGTGAACTCACAGATGATTTCCTGTCCAAAAAATAATATCTGTCAATTTGGAATACAACAGCATTGTTCGAGCCATTTCTTGTAATCGTTTCGCCCTTTCTTTCAACAACCTATTTTGTTGAGGTGTGTCCTAGCGATGAAAAAATTGCCTTTTTATTCCATGATTGTTGTAGTTGTCCATAAATTCCTTTGAGGGTAATTCTCCTCCATTATCCAATCTTTTACATTTGATTCTTTAATCCATCTCATTTTCAACCATTTCCTGTAGATCTTGAAAATTTCAAAAGTTTCCATTTGTTCTTGAGAAAGCAAATCAGAAGCTTTTGAAAAGGTTATCAAAATGCATCATCAACTAATAACATAAAGTATCTATCACCTTTAAGCCTTTTGTTGTAGCTAGTCCAACTAGATCAAGATGTACAATTTCCGGTTTTGTTGTTGAATATTCCTTTGATTTGAACCTCGTATTTTTTGCTTTCCTTGTTGACAATGCTTGCATAAAGTGTTGGTTAGTTTCGAGATCTGGGGCATTTCTCCGACCGCTTCTTTTGTTGACTTTTGACAAGGTTATCAAAATGCATGTGACCCATCTTATGTGCCATAGCCAACTTTCATCTTCCTTTCCTAGACAACACTTTTCAATTTCAATTTCGCTTTAACACATATATGTTGTTGAAGTTCTTGGTACCGTAGTGACCAATTTCCAACCTTCTTTTCTTATCTCACACTTTTGTGAATCTAAAGTAATCCCTTTATGACCTTTAGTCACACATTTGACTCCACACTTAAAAGATTATGTTTCATATCTTCTACTAGTAGATCATTTTTTTCCCTTTCATTCTTGTTCCCTACTTTGGACCGGTGTTCTCCAATGATTTTGATGAATCATCATTTCCTGCAAGGAGATCGATCCATCTCTTTTCCCTTTCAGAATGTAAGAAACTTGTCTCTCATTACTTGTCATGTGTTTTGAATATCTACATCACAACATACTCAAATCCACACTTCTTCATGCATTATAATGCGGTATCTCTCATTGCTATATTGATCTGCCATTCATGTCATTTTCGAGGTTCTTGTTTGTGACTTTGTTGAGGTTCTTAAGGAGGGACTATCATTCGCAATTTTGGCCATGTGTCCAAAATTGCCACATTTGTAACATTCCACCCTGCTCAGCTAAAACCCCATTGCAACTTCTTCCTGTTTCACTAGGTCTTCTTGAATAACCCTTGTGTATGGCTCTCAAAGTGTTATTGCCCTTGTTAGCTCGCACTGGCATGTCCTTTTATGTCCAAAATTATTACATGCATAACATAAACCAAAAAATATAGTTTGATACCCGGTAGTTGAATATCTGTTTATATGTGTTCTGAATCCTTTCTTTCTTCTGAGGTCTTTCCCATTCATTGTTGACTGAAACTGAATCTTGTCTATGGAGGAGTGTCCCTATAATCTTCCTCTTGTATCTTTTTATCCCTTTGATTGTTTCTGCATAACTTTTTGGATTTGTTTCTTTGCTTTGTTGTTTTGGAGCTTGATCCCTTTTCCTCGGGTCTGATTGTATCTAAGTCCTGACTTGTCAAGATAATATTTTTACTGCTAATAATGCCTGTCCAACTTTTGAGCTATTCTCAGATATTTTCTTTTGAATATCCTTTTCTTAGTGTGACAACCTCTTCCGTGCCTAAATGATCTGTCATTTTCTAGTTTTGAGTGCTTCTTCACTTTTTATCTTCATTTGAACCTTCAGCTTTGTGAGATCATTTGTTTTAGTTCTTGAGTGTCTTTTTCATCTAGTTCGCTTTGTAGTTTCTTCTTTTTCTTTCTTTTCTCTCATAACTTCTATGGCACTCATTAATATTTCTAAGTCAACTTCTAATTCTTCAATTTCTTTCATGCTTCTTCATATTCTTTTCTTCAGAGTCTTCTTTTATCGTAGCTCCTGTATTTGCCATGAATAGAACTTCCATGTTTCAATTATCTCTCTCGACTTCATCTTTCATCCACATGATGAGATGTCTTTGGTGCAAAAGTTTTTCTTGAAAACTTTATTTGTAGTTCTTTTTACCTTTATATGTTTGTTTGCCTTTGAGTAACCTTCATTATTTCTTTCTATGAGGACATTTGTTAGAAAATGACCAATACCATCACAATTAAAACAAAGTAAAGGAAGCTTACCTATGTACCCATCGTTGGTTCCCTCGTTTCCTTTTGACGGTTGGCCACTTCTTCATCATTATTTTCCGAGACATCGCTAGTTTTATATTCTTCTTGTTCTTTTCTTTGCTTGATCTTTTGATGCTTTGAAGGTCGCTTCTTTACCATATGGATTTTCCCTATTCAGCTCATCTCATATGTTGTGAAGATTCCATGCGTCATTCATGCTATTGAGTTTAGATCCGGGATCTTCTTCTTAAGAGTTGATATCTTAGGGTTGAATCTCATAAAGAGATCTAGTACCTTTGAACAATTACAGATTTCAATTATTCTCCCAATCCTATGATCAGACTCACTATTTCATCAACTCCTAAGAAGTAGGTTGCAATATTTTTATCTTCCTTGATTTTTAGTTGTTCGTCCTGGACTGTAATGTGGAATTTTGTTGCTTTTGACTTTGAAATATCCCTTTCATAAATATTTTGAAGTTCTGCCCCAAATCTCTTTAGCAGACTTACAAAGTTGCAACTGTGAATACCGTATTACTGCGACCATTCAAAAGTTCATTTATGCCTTGGGAATTATCCTCACCAAGTTTCACATTGCTTTTTCATTTGTTGGTGGAACACATGTTGTGTATCTATCATACAATTGATTGTCAAACTTAAAATCCCTATGCATGTATATATGTCTTCATCCTTATGTCTAAAATCATACTTATGTCCATCAAAATGTGGTATTCCATTTTTATATGAGATGGTACTTTCCATGATCTACCTGTTAAACCGACAAGGAACCTACTTAATACCAATTGTTGGATTACTAAGAGGGGGTGAATCAAGAATAGCGTAATTATAACTTCTTTTCTTCAAATGTTATAATAATATAGAATATTATCCAATAATGAGCGTAAGAAATAAACAATCACACACATACACAAAGACAACTGTTTTACGTGGAAAACCCAAATCGAGAAAACCACATAATGTTTTTTTTATTATATGTCTTGAAGAATTAGCATTCATTGGAAGTACCAACTTCCTTTGTTTTCCAAATAAGAATTCAGAAGGAGTGGGAGGCTCCAACCCCTAGTTTCTTAGGCTAGCAACCCCGAGGGAGGCTCCAACTCCCTAATTCTCCTGCTACAACTAGAAGCAACCTCAATGTTCTCCCAAGCATAAACTGTAAGGTGGCTACAAACTACATGTGTCCTTTCCCCCGTCTCGCCACTGGCAGAAGTAGAATGATGGAACCACTGCCACACTATCACCGCGAGATAGCACCATAAATATATACCAATAAATATGAACCATTCATCACCATGCATCAACTTGTAATTTCAACCTAATCAATATACCATAAACAAGTGCATCAACTATGTACCCAACTCAGAATCAACATATGTACCATAAACAAGTGCATCAACCATACCAACTGTGCTATAAATAAGTGCATCCAACCATGTACCAAGTATGTACTAATCATGTGTCAACTACTCATCAACTATGACCTACCTAATATGTACAATATCATCAACTATCCCTAAGTAAAGCACTTATCAACTACTTGTCTAAACTATGTACTCAACATGTACTCTCAACCAAAAGCCTCATCAATTTCTATCATCCAAATATGATTTGTAGCTCAGTAATAAACCTGGTGTATATGAACACATTCCTGAAACTTCCCACCTTTTAAAAACAATATACTAGCTTTTTCATCAAACTTTCTTTTAGTCTCACATGCCTAGTTTTAGATTAGTCAACAACCCTAACTTAAAGTAATCAGAACCTTGAATATGTAAAGTATAAAGATCTGAAACCGATACACAATAAATTCTTCTATGTTTTATACAATTACCTATGTCACTACTTGAACCCTCTCGTAAAAGGAGAGTTATAGTAAAATGGCATACCTTGCTAAATTCTCGCTTTTCTAGAGAGCAACCATGTAGAGCCGCTCCTCTCTGAAACGTATTTGCATGAATTGATCTGTTAGTTTACATGGTATAATAAAATTAAAATTCTAACCAATGTATTAACATTTCATTCATCAATTCGGATCTATGAAGAGTTATGACATTTTTACCTCGAAACACTGATTTTGACTAGTTTCAGACTGACCACAAACTTATTTTCCAACGGAGTGTAACTCCTAAAATAAACAACCCATGTTGAATTCTTTAACCACAGACATCGCGGATATGTTTTATCACTCTCATAGAAATTTCAGGATCTGAATCATTATAGAAAACATTTATATCTAAAATGGTGAGATGACTCAGAATAACATACCTTAGAAAGCACCATCAAAAGAATTTATCCTTCCTCGTATTTCGGCCTTTTCTTCACTTTCCTCCTAATTTCAGCTTAGATATCCTCCTTTTTTTTACCTCGAACCTCTATATGTTCAATATTCTCAAGTGTGATTCAAATTAGAACCTTGCCTCTATTTTATACTCTCCAAGTAGCTTCCTTAAAACATCTTTTAGGTCGTGCTTAACCCACTTTCCTTATTTTAGGGTTGGGTCCACTTCTAATTTCTCCATTAAATTTATTATTGAAATAATTTATTTTGTATTCACTTTGAATTATAATACATTCATCACTTCACTTTGTTATTTTACCTTTTAAAATCTCTTAAACCACTTTGACTACTTTGACCTTTTGGCTTCTAGATGACATATGAGGTTCCTCCAACTGTGAAGGCCATAACTCTCAAACCGGTGAGGGAGTTATGTGACGCTATACATACCACAAGAAATTGAATGACATGTACTATCCATATAGAATGCATTATCTGAAAAATATATCATAACTCATACCATTACCCATCAAACAAACTGGGTCCATTACCTCCAACCAGGTCTCCAACTTTCATGGCCATAACTCTAACCGTGAGGAATTATGTCATGCTCCACATACCACCTTTAAATAAACATGACAAGAACTATCCACCTAGGATAGTTTCTGATAAATCTAATTTCTTTCCTTCATCTCATTATTCCACAATTAATCATATGGTTCTTCTACTCCACAAAGCGCCTTTCCCGTGGAGGGTTTCAACACCATAAGGGGACCACTCACCACTTTGGAGTTCATCCATATTTACTTCTTATAAACCATGAAAAAACAATAATGAGTCATATTTACATCAAAAAATATTGGGTCCATTACCCAAACCTTTGTGCTATGGGGCTTTCTTCAAGGGTTGACATCAATGACAACCAACCTTAATCAACATCCCCTGCTAACTGGTCCTGGTTGACCGCATCTTTCACCACGAAAATATTTCAATATGTAACTTTGTTTGACGAGTCGTTTGCATCGTTAGAAATATTGCGACATTCTCTTTGCGATCATGCCATTTTCATGATGTTTTGGGAACTTTTAATTTTTTCCCTTTCTCTGTCTGTTGAAGCCATTTTGATCATTCTGAGTTGCCTCTGTGAGTTATGAGTTATTCTTAGCCTTCACTGGATCCTTTTTGGATTAGTGAACATAACCAAATACACACAATCACCATTTCCATCGTTATCTATAACCCTGATCAGACCTAGCGAAACACACAAGTGTTTCCAATTTGCAATTAAGACCACATTGTAAGAACACAGTAAGTGGAAACATAACGAGAGGATAATGGCCCTCAACTGTATCTAATAATCGTTCCCAATCGTAACTCTTCAACCAATTTAATGATAGAAAGACGAGGTAGGGACTCAATGAAAAACTCCATAACCACTCCACTTGATAACCAATATTTGACAACCAAGAAGATGCCTGAAGGGAGCAAGAAAAGTTTGAGATTTAAAATTGAGCTCTGCCACAACAAATACAAGGACACAATCGAGAGTGTATTAATTTAACAATAGCACAGAGAACTGGAGGTCCTCAGGGACATAAAAACCACAATTAAAAACCCTTTCGATACAGACACTGTAGTAAGCCACATGGTCTCCTTATAACTCACAGTCTAGACAATGGAACAATAGTTAGCCACAGAGGAACACAATGATGGGTAAGGTAGAAAAGGTCGGTGCACATAGTGTGTTTTACGCTTGCAGAGGAGAGGAAAATGCTAATTGAACAGTGAGAGTTACAAAAAAAACACAGAGATATAACCTCTGTTTATTTTCTTAAGAGCCGAACCACTTGACAACAATACCAGTGAGGACGCATAACATTGAGGCATAACTTATACCAACCCAGAACCATACGATATATATAAACGTTATGGCCACCCTAAGACTGGATCTTGAGATACTTTGGTTCCAAGACAATGAGAATGAGCCCACAAGCATGACTTGGCATGAAGAAAATACACAGCAACCGAAAAACAATCTGAATGGAACTGGATAGGGTGACACTAATGACTGTGAGGAAGCAGCCAGCAATAATACACAGAGAGAAACCCTACACCACTTTAACACAAAGATATAATACCACATTCACTTAATATCCATAGAGGCCCACCATGATTTTAACCGACAGAGAAACCAGTGAATGCACAATTCAACCAAAAACCAATTCTTTTTCTTGCAATCTAAACAATTACACAGTCATCTCAGAGAGAGATAACACGCATTTACACAGTTGAAATTCTTAGGAATACACAAACCCAAGCATTATGGAGCCATTTTTTGTTCATACACAAAGCATAATTCATGGATGGAGTGAAAAAGAACCATACCTGTAACAGAGAGATTAAAAGTGAGAGTTGGCTTAGCGTCTTTATTCCCAAGCCTGAAATGTGGAGCTTAACCACCAACAGAACAAAATGCAACAAAGAACAATACTGGGGTGACGGTCAATGGGGGGAGTATGGAGTGACATTCATTTACTTCACATCGCTTCCATCTCCTATCCTATTAAATTATGAAGTACAAGACAGCCAAACATTCAACATATCATTTAATCATGTATCCAATGCCCAAACCATTGAAATCTGCAACGATATTCCTTGCCAATGCGCCACCCAACATCACACATTAACCTTTGCCAATTTTTTATGTCATATCACATGTATTGCAATGTTACATGTGCCTCAAAATAAATCAAATGAAAATCGCATAGCCACTAACCAACCATATAATAGTTAGGACTAACACTAACATCTTTTACTTTTCCATTTTCACATAACCTTTAACATAACTTAAACATAGATCCTTTCCCTTTAGGATTTTTTCATGATTTTCCTTTCTTGTTTTGGTTATGTTGTTACTAACATATTTATTGTGTGTATGTGGCCACGTAGATTATTTATGACATGATTAAATCATAGCAATTGTAATTACATTCCCATCATAACATAAAAAATAATGCTTTGAATTGCAGAAACATCCCATAAAATGCATGATCCACCTGTTACTATGTTGAAATGAAACTAAGATTGCATTATCAACCATATAGGATTGTATAATCAGCGTCAAAACAGCAGCAGAAAAAAAAAAAAAAAAAGTGATATGTCTATCTTTGAGCCTCTAGTCTACAAGGGGGTCCCACCTACTAGTATTGTATTATTAGCATAGTTTAAATAATAGGGCTTAAACAATATTTGCGAGCGAAATTCCTCGTTGTGATTTTAATCATCAACATGGCACAAATGTTCTTTCAGCATGTTTGGGTACATTTTGGGTTTCCCAAATCCATTATTTCTTATCGATATTCTCGATTTATTGGGAACTTTTGGTCAAGATTATGGGAACTCATGGACACCAAGCTAAAAAAGAGCAGAACATTTCATCCACAAACCGATGGTCAAACAGAAGTGGTGAATAGAACAGTAGTACATCTTCTTCGTGGTTATTGCAGCAAGCATCCTAAGCTTTGGGATGAGCACCTACACTACATTCAGCATGCTTACAACCGGGCTAAGCACTCTTCAACTTAAACATCTCCATTTGAGGCATGTTTTGGTTATTTTCCAAAATCTCCTTCAGATTTTATCTTTGGGAAAGATATTGCTATTGATGGTCAATATGACATTGATAGAGAAAAGAAGTTCATTGAATAGTTTCAGTTGGTGAATCAAATGGTACAAGAACAGTTGGAAAAGAGCCAAACCAAGTACAAGACAAGACATGACAATCATCTCATTGATCACAGTTTCCAAGTTGGAGATGAAGTTTGGATTTGCATTAGAAAAGAGAGGATTAAAGGAGAAGGTAAAAAATTGAAACCAATTAGATATGGACCTTTCAAGATTCTTGAAAAGATTGGTTACAATGCCTTCCGTTTGGATTTGCCTCCTCATATGAAAATTTATGCAGTTGTTAATGTTGAGAATTTGAGATTATATGAGCCTCCTTTGATTTATGATCAAGGAGAGGATTTTCATATCCCTTCCATAGATGATTTATCGCCACAATATCTTTTAGAACTACATGAGGATACAATCCTTGATAGGAGGATACAAACTTCAAAACAATGGAATGTGGAATACCTTCGAATTGGTATTAAAGGCACAAATCCAATTAAAGACAAATGTATTGAGGTTGGAAAGGTGGCGAAATTGTACCCTCATCTTCAGATAGACTGAAAGTAGTCTTTTGGAGGTACAAAAGATTCCCAATGGGGAGGAGTGATCCAGGGGATCAAAATATGCTCAAAATTCAAAGTGTTTGGAATTGTTTGAAAATGGACTTGTGCGTAGGTCTCTATTGATTATTTGGGTTGGTTGTCATTGATGTCAACCCTTGAATAAATTATGGTAGCAAATTCCGATAGCACAAAGGTTTGGATAATGGACCCAAGTTTTTTTTATGGATAAGGGTATGAGTTTTGATGTATTTGCAGGTAAGACTACTCCATATGGATAGTACATGTCATGTCATTTCTGGTGGTATGTGGAATGTCACATAACTCCTCACGGTTAGAGAGTTATGGCCATGTGAAGTTGGAGAACCCTCATGAGTCATCTAGAAGTCCCAAAAGGTCAAAGTAGTCAAAGTGGTTTAAGAGATTTTAGAAGGTAAATAATAAAGTGAAG
>SNQJ01S0010223.1:43799-72566 GCA_010110895.2 Picea sitchensis | reverse complement strand
TGGGTTAACCCTAAAATAAGGAAAGTGGGTTAAGATGGTTAAAAGGTAACCCCTTGAGGAAGCTACATGAAAGTATAAATAAGTGGCAAGGCTCTCTCATTTTAAACACACTTGAGCATATTGAATCTATATAAGTGACTGAGATAACCAAAGGATATCTAAGCGGAATTTCATAGGGAAGGTGAAGTAAAGAAGGCCAAAATTCAAGGGAGGATAAATTCTTTTGATGATGCTTTCTAAGGTATGTTATTTACAGGTCATCTCACCATTTTCGCATTAAAAAAAAATCTAGAATGATTCAAACCATGAAATTGGGAGGCCATTGAGGAAACATATCCAAGTAGTTTTGATACAAATTTCAACTTGTGGGTTGTTGTATTTTTGTAGTTACACGCCATGGAAACTAGGGTTTGTGGCTAGTCCTTAAACTAGTCTAAAACAGGTGTTTCAGGTAAAAACATCATAACTTCTTCATAACATATCCAAATTCAGTAAGACAAAATGTATTGGTTAGATTACATTCTATAGTATTCTGTGTACAATTTTAAGATCCATACAACAAATAATATGTGCAGGGAACTCTCTACAAGTTAGATCTCTAGAGTAAGCTACAATTCAACAAGGTATGTTATTTTTTCTATAACTCCTTTTCTGAGAGATTCCAAGTAGTGAAATATGGAGGAATTGCATAAAAGACATTGAAGAACATTGTGTACCATTTTCAGATCTTTATTCATTACAGGTACATAGTTATGATTATTGCAAGTTAGGGTTGTTGACTAATCCAAAAATAGTCATGTGAGACTAAAGTAAAGTATGATAAAATGCTAGTATCTTATTGTTAAAGTTAAGGAAGGTTTTCAAGTATGTGATCATATACACCAGGTCTATTACAGAGTTACAAATCAGATTTGGATGATGAAATTGATGAGGGTTTTTGGTTGAGGTATTTTACAGATAGAGGTTGTATAACAGTGAGGTTGTGGCACATGGTTTGATGTCATGGTTTATGGTATTTGGTTATGGATAGTGTGATGTATTGCTAGATAACTTTTGATGGTTATATTGGTATATTTATTTGGTATATGGTTGAGGTACATGTTGGTTACATGGTTGAGACAAGTAGTTGATGAGTTGGCACATACATGAGGTGTATAGTTGATGATGTTGGTACATCTTGATGAGTCAGAGTTTACGTGTATTTGATGCATGATTGGTACATATTTGGTGCATGGTTGATGCACTCATTGATGGTACAGGTTGAGGTACAGGTTGGTGCATGGTTGATGCACTTGTTTATGGAACAGACTGATTACATGTTGAGGTACAGGTTGGTGCATGGTTGATGCGCATGTTTATGGTACAGGTTGATTACAAGTTGAGGTATAGGTTGGTACATGGTTGATGCACTTGTTTATGATACATCCTGATTATAGGTTGTTTGGTACAGATTGGTGCATGGTTGATGCACTTTTTTATGGTATACGTTGATTACAGTTTGATTGGTATAGGTTTATAGCAGTATATTTCACAGTGATAGTGTGACAATGGTTCCATCATTATACTTATATTTTAAGGCGGTTGGATGGAGAAAGGATAGGTGGTTGTAGCCACCTTCTAGTTGTATCCGAAGAACATAGGGGGTTGTAGCATCCTTTTGGTTGTATCCAAAGAATTGGGGAGTTGGATCTTACCTCAAGTTGTAGCCTGAGAAACTAGGGGGTTGTAGCCTCCTTCTGGTTGTAGCCAGAGAATTGGGGAGTTTGAGATTCCTTCAGGTTGTAGCCTGGGAAACTAGGGGGTTGGAGCCTCCTTCTAATTGCAGCTGGAAAACAAAGGAAGTTGGTGCTTCCAATTAATGTAATTCTTAAAGACATATAATAAAAATCATTCCACAGTTTTCTCCTGCTTTGGGTTTCCACGTAAAAACATCGGTGTACAGTGTATGTGTATGTGTATGATTGTTCATTTGTTCATTGTTTATTTACTCTGCAATTATTGGATGATAATGCTACATTGATATAACACTTTCCTTATATGGTTAAAAAGGATTAAATTTATCTATTATTGATTCACCCCCCCTCTCAGTAATCCAACAATTGGTTTCAAAGTAGGTTCATTCAGGAAATAGTTTAACCACTGGAAGGAGATCACGGATTATTATGAGAATGGAGTACCAATGTTTAATAGAGAGAATGGTTTAAAGTATGAGATGTGGAGTAGAAGGAAGAAAGTGTTTTTACAGGCACATGGGAATTATATTTGGCTATCAGTTGTTAGTGGATGTGATAGTTCAAAAAGGAAAAAGACTGCAGCCAAGAAGGAATTGAAGAGGAATAAAAAAATAGAAATGGATTTCATCTAGGAAGGATTACCTAATCCGGTAAGAGAAAAGGTTGGTAAATGTTCATTAGCCAAAGAAATTTGGGGTAAGTTACATGACATATATTCTTCACCCATCACAGATTCAAAAAATGCCAAAGAAGATGCAGATACAAATCAAGAAGAATTATGTTCACCATGTCAAACAGATTCAGAAGATGAAGAGCACATAATCACCAGAGGTATGTTGTTTTTCTTTAATTGTGAAAAATGTGGACATCTTGAAATAGAATGTCATGAAGGAAATGAGACAGAAAAACTAATTGACAAGCAAGACAATTATGAAGCAGAATTGATTAGTCATTTAGATGAACTAAGAGAAGAAAATAAGTCGCTCAATAAATAATTGATGAAACAAAAGGAAAGTGTTCACATTTTTGAAAAATCCCAACAGGTCATCGAGAACTTAAGAACTCAGTAAGAAGAAGCCATAAATATCGAAGAAAATCTTGAATATCAAAAGAAGTATTTGGAAGCCAACATAGCAACACAGAAGGAAGAAGCAAAAATGAGATGGAAGATATTGGCATATCATCTTAAGGAAATAACTAACGATCTAAACCAGCTTGAGGAAGAGTTTGGTCAAGAAGAGAAAAGACTTGAAGAATAAATAATCACATTAAAAATTCAGCTTGAAGAAGCGAAAATAACAGGAGAAGTCACAAGTCTCAGATAATGAAGAAAGAAGAAGAGGTTAAGAAGCTTGAAGAATAATTTGTCACGTTGAGAAGGAAAATTGTCAAGCTCAACAAGAACATTGAAGAGACAGAAACATCCACATCGGTTATAGAGAATGAAGAGAAGCACTCTAGATTGATAGAAAAGAAGAATGAAGAAAATAGAAAGAGTTATGCAAAAGTACTCAAAGGAAGGAATCATAGTCAACCAGAATCTAAGAAAAATATTGAAGATACATCTTCAAGAAGACCATCCATGTTCAAGCCACAAAGAAGATTCAATCATGATCATGATCAGTCAAGGAAGAAATTCAGAAGGACTACACCACAAAGAAGATCATTCACTCCCAGGTATGAAAATTTCTTTTATGGTCATTGTTTTTATTGTACTAATTTTGGACATAAGGATGTAGATTGCAGGGATTATAAAAGAAATGTTCAAGCAATAAATGCCTATGTGGCCCCACGTAACATTGAATGTTAAAAATGTCATAACTATGGACACATAGATAGTGATTGTAGAAGCATGATCGATAATTCCATGAAAGAGAACATTGATATCAGATATAAGAAAGTATGGATAAGAAAACAGGAAGAACAAGTGAACAAAGACCAGGTACCAGAGATTGCAAGATTGGAAATAAAACAAGATGAAGAAAAATCTATAGAGAAAAAGAAAGATGACGGATACAGAAAGGTTTGGAAAATAACTGAAATAAAAGAAGGACAGATAAATAAGGAACAGATTCAAGAGATTGTACTTTCACGCATTGTAGTGAAAGATGAATCCATAGACAGAAAGAAAGAAGTCAAAGCTTAGAGAGATGATGAATCTACCAATGAAGATGATGATGAATCTACCAATGAAGGTGATGATGAATACACATCAGAGCATAGATGATTTTAGGGGAGAAATTCTGCTCATGGGCGAAATTAAGGGGCCTCCAATTTTTTATTGGGTGAATTTTTTGTATTAGAGTGATTTTTTTAAACTTATATCATTAGCCTATATTTTATTTTAGGGGAAAACCGTGTACAAGGTTAGCCCATATTTTAGGAGGGATAGAGGAAAAAAAATTATATTTCGCCCTTGAAATTTGGAGGGACAAGCTTCCATTAGCCAAATTTCTAGAAGTATGGAAATTTCTGATAGCATCTTCACCCTGCCATTTGGTAAAATCGGGGTTTATGATTTAATTCACCCTGATTTTGTGGTGTGGGAATTGGGTAGCTACAATATTCCCTTTGTCCAATTTCCAAAGAACAAGAATATTTCTGGGAGCATGTTGTCCCTCTGACCTGGTATAAATTTTATGGTATCTTCCCATATATGAATTCCCTGGTTTACATCTTCTTTCTTATTTGAATTTCCCTTTTGGGCCTTGACGGAACGGAGGTTTATAGGTTTACCTTCCATATATTTGATGTTCTTCATGCTACTTCTTATTTCCCCTTTGGGCCTTGACAGAACGAAAAAAAGGGGGCTTGGATACTCCCAATTTCATCCCAGGCACCATATTTTGTTAGCCTTCCAAGAGAGGAGGACCCCGCTCAGCGCTGAGGCTCAACCAAACTAGAAAACTTGCATCTCTACGTTTTCATCAAGCAAGTGGTGTAGTCGCGGCCCGCCTGTTCATAGAGGTGCTTACTGATTTACTTGGAATCTATTTGTTGAAAATATAAGTTAGTGAAGCTCCCATATAACTTATCTCATGAAATGGGATCATTTTCTTTGAATACAATATGCATATATGCATCTCTCTTGCATAACAGAAGCATTCTAGATTATGTCAATGTCTTTTTGTGTCTTATTCAATCCTATTCACAACTTGATTTAGCTTGCTTTCCTTTTATCATTGTTTCCCACTTCAATAGACTATAGGTTCCTAAATGTTCTTCAAATTATAATGATCATAAGTAATATAGTTGATATTGACATAGTGCTCTTTCTTTTTATCAATGTTTCCCACTTCAATAGACTATAGGTTCCTAAATGTTCTTCAAATTCTAATGACCATAAGTAATATAGTTGATATTGACATAGGTCTCAAATATGTCCACCTTTATCTTCATTGATGCCTGAAGCTCCCCCCACATCAAAAAGCTTAACATATGCATGTTTTCTCTTGAAAATGAAGATTGAGTACTCTTATGTATGACATCTCCTTCCTCTCTAGAATAGTGGAAACCACTCTCATTGTCTTTTTCTCTTGACTTGGGATATAAGGAGTGTAGATCATTATCCTTTGAGGGTGAAGGGTTAGGAGATAAGAGGATGATATTGAACATATTTCTTGTTATTAGGTTAATTTTTTCATTCTTAGTGTTATCATCACTTCATTACTAGTTCTAGATAATCTAAATAGGAAATATTAAATAGATTCTTATAACTAATTTCCAGGACATGATGATGAAGAGTTTGTTAATCCCATTATGCATGACCTTATCCACTATCAAGATATTTGTTGAACAAACCCTGTAGCATTCAAAAAAGTGACTCTATAACCTCTCCTACTTCTTCGAAGCAAGGTGAGTGAACATGAGGAAAACTACTTAAAGGGAAGGGAAAACAACATTCAAGCTAACCTTAGGATTCACATCTCTCATTAACTCTATAAATAATATTGTACTATTGTAGTTTCACATATAATTCATATTACCTCATCAAATAATTATGCATGTATATTGATAAATTAAAATCAAGTTAAGGAGTTCAATAATCTTGTTGCGATTCTTTGGTCCATCATATTCATGGACAATGTTTCTTAATATATATCAACTAAATTTAGGGTCAAGTGATCAAATTCAACCTCCTAGTAAATGATGAGTGGGACTAAACTTTATATTTTCCTATTTTAATGATACCCTACAAGCTCATGTGCAAGCACAATTTTCATGGGATTAACACCAACGGGAGATCAACAGTCCTTTTTATGTATTAGGGATGATGAATAGTGCACCACATTTGGATTTGTAAAAATTGAACCATTGATTAATATATGTATTTTTTTTGTCTCATTTTGTTTCATGCAAGATAGGTGAAAAATATTGTGGTCATTGGAAATTCCATTGTGATTATCTGACAAATGAGGAAGCTCCCAAAAGTGATATCCTCAAGCTTGTATATACTAGTATAAAGAGAAAAATGAATATTTGTCCATTTTTAACAAATAAAGTTTTACCATGTCCTTCACCATCTATACTATGAAGTAGATGCCATGGGAAATATGGGTACTCTTTTGAATTAGGGTCAAATGATCCAAAATGAGGAGGGGTGAGGGGGATTCTTTTGCAATATCTCCCATGATTATCACAACTATGAAATATAGTATAAACAACCAAATTGAATTGAGGGACAAGTGGAAATTGAAATGTCCATGGAAATGTGTTTAAATCACTCCATGCCCCTTATACTCTTGCAAATTATCAACATACTTGAGGATTTAATGGAGGGAGGAACAAGCTTGTTCAACAATGGTGGGAAAAGGGATTCGGGCATGGTTTCAATTTTCCTCATAGAAATGTTTGTTGTAGGAACATGGTAGTCTTGTCTATTTTTCACTCTCCTTTTTGGCATTGGAGATTAGGTCTGTTATGAGATCGTGGACTTTTAATCATAAGTTGAGTGAAGATTGGCTGAGGCATTTTTTGATATGGAAGATTGGGGATTGGGTGCACCCTCATATTTTTCCATTGAACAAATTTTCATTGAGAATATAAATCGTTGCAATGGGGGTAATTCATGTGACATTGTTGAATTCAGAAAACTAATTTGAAGCCAGGAACATCAGTTAGAGGGATTGAAGACAGTCGTCTCTTAATTAGTAGACATTGTTCATAGATATATGGAGGAAATGAAGTAAAAAAAAATTATTTGGAGATGAGAATGCATATTCATAGTACTAAGATAGAAAGACCAATATATGAGCACAACATGTTTTTCCAAATCATTCTTGATTCCACTAGAAGCTGCAACACATAAGTGGAGAATGCATAGGGTTCCTTGGCCTCCTTGGATCAAGATTGATATAACTTCTTTGTCGTTTCCTTGGAAATTATCTCTTTATATTTTATAGGAGGAGGTGTTTCTCCTCTACCATGGACATGCTTTGCTAAAATTCTTGCATGAGATATCGCACACTATGCCAAATAATGAACAAGATCTTATCTTCATGAACAAGATCCTAAAACAGAGCATTAATGATATCACAACTATGAAATATAGTATGAACAACCAAATTGAATTGAGGGACAAGTGGAAATTGAAATGTCCATGGAAATGTGTTTAACTCACTTCATGCCCCTTATACTCTTACAATTTATCAACATACTTGAGGCTTTAATGGAGGGAGGAACAAGCTTGTTCAACAATGGTGGGATAAGGGATTCAAGCATGGTTTCAATTTTCCTCATAGAAATGTTTGTTGTAGGAACATGGTAGTCTTGTCTATTTTTCACTCTCCTTTTTGGCATTGGAGATTAGGTCTATTATGAGATCGTGGAGTTTTAATCATAAGTTGAGTGCATATTGGCTGAGGCATTTTTTGATATTGAAGATTGGGGATTGGGTGCACCCTCATATTTTCATTGAACAAATTTTTATTGAGAATACAAATTGTTGCAATGGGGGTAATGCATGTGACATTGTTAAATTCCATAAACTAATTTGAAGCTAGGAACATTAGTTAGAGGGATTGAAGATAGTCATATCTTAATTAGTAGACATTGTTCATAGATATATGGAGGAAATGAAGTAAAAAACTTCTGATTTGGAGATGAGAATGTATATTCATAATACTAAGATAGAAAGACTGATATATTAGCACAACATGTTTTTCCAAATCATTCTTGATTCCACTAGAAGCCACAACACATAAGTGGGGAATGCATAGGTTTCCTTAGCCTCCTTGGCTCAAGATTGATATAACTTATTTTTTGTTACCTTGGAAATTATCTCTTTATATTTTGTAGGAGGATTTATTGCTCCTCTACCATGGACATGCTTTGCTAAAATTATTTCATGAGATATGGCACACTATGCCAAATAATGAACAAGATCTTATCTTCATGAACAAGATCCTAAAACAGAGCACTAATGATATCACAACTATGAAATATAGTATGAACAACCAAATTGAATTGAGGGGCAAGTGGAAATTGAAATTTCCATGGAAATGTGTTTAACTCACTCCATGCCCCTTATACTCTTGCAATTTATCAACATACTTGTGGCTCTAATGGAGGGAGGAACAAGCTTGTTCAACAATGGTGGGATAAGGGATTCAAGCATGGTTTCAATTTTCCTCATAGAAATGTTTTTTGTAGGAACATGGCAGTCTTGTCTATTTTTCACTCTCCTTTTTGGCATTGGAGATTAGGTCTGTTATGAGATCGTGGAGTTTTAATCATAAGTTGAGTGTAGATTGGTTGAGGCATTTTTTGATATGGAAGATTGGGGATTGGGTGCACCCTCATATTTTTCCATTGAAAAAAATTTCATTGAGAATACAAATCGTTGCTATGGGGGTAATACCTGTGACATTGTTGAATTCCATCAACTAATTTGAAGCCAAGAACATCAGTTATAGGGATTGAAGATAGTCATCTCTTAATTAGTGGACATTGTTCATAGCTATATGGAGGAAATGAAGTAAAAAACTTTTGATTTGGAGATGAGAATGTATATTCATAATACTAAGATAGAAATACAGCTATATGAGCACAACATGTTTTTCCAAATCATTCTTGATTCCACTAGAAGATGCAACACATAAGTGGAGAATGCATAGGGTTCCTTAGCCTCCTTGGCTCAAGATTGATATAACGTCTTTGTTGTAGCATTGGAAATTATCTCTTTATATTTTGTAGGAGGAGTTTTTGCTCCTCTACCATGGACATGCTTTGCTAAAATTATTGCATGAGATATGGCACACTATGCCAAATAATGAACAGGATCTTATCTTCATGAACAAGATCCTAAAACAGAGCACTAATGATATCACAACTATGAAATATAGTATGAACAACCAGATTGAATTGAGGCACAAGTGGAAATTGAAATGTCCATGGAAATTTGTTTAAATCACTCCATGCCCCTTATACTCTTGCAATTTATCAACATACTTGAGGCTTTAATGGAAGGAGGAACACGCTTGTTCAACAATGGTGGGATAAGAGATTCAAGCATGGTTTCTATTTTCCTCATAGAAATGTTTGTTGTAGGAACATGGCAGTCTTGTCTATTTTTAACTCTCCTTTTTAGAATTGGAGATTAGGTCTGTTATGAGATCGTGGAGTTTTAATCATAAGTTGAGTGCAGATTGGCTAAGGGAATTTTTGATATGGAAGATTGGGGATTGGGTGCACCCTCATATTTTTCCATTGAACAAATTTTCATTGATAATACAAATCGTTGCAATGGGGGTAATGTGTGTGACATTGTTGAATTCCATCAACTAATTTGAATCCAGGAACATCAGTTAGACGGATTGAAGATAGTCATCTATTAATTAGTAGACATTGTTCATAGCTATATGGAGGAAATGAAGTAAAAAAAAATTATTTGGAGATGAGAATGTATATTCATAATACTAAGATAGAAAGATTGATATATGAGCACAATATGTTTTTCCAACTCATTCTTGATTCTACTAGAAGCTGCAACACATAAGTGGAGAATGCATAGGGTTCCTTGGCCTCTTTGGCTCAAGATTTATATAACTTCTTTGTTGTTTCCTTGGAAATTATCTATTTATATTTTGTAGGAGGAGTTCTTTCTCCTCTACCATGGACATGCTTTGCTAAAATTCTTACATGAGATATGGAACACTATGCCAAATAATGAACAAGATCTTATCTTCATGAACAAGATCCTAAAACAGAGCACTAATGATATGGCACACTATATCAAATAATGAACAAGATCCTAAAACAGATCACTAATGATATTTGATCTTTAAGTTTGTATTTTATTTGAGCTGATATTTTGTATGGATCTCTCTTGCATAAGAGAAGCATTCTAGATTATGTCAATCTATTTTTGTGTCTTATGCAATCCTATTCACCACTTGCTTTAGCTTGCACTTTCCTTTTATCATTGTTTCCCACTTCAGTAGATTGTAGGTTCAACAATAAACTTATTTGCAAACATGGGCTCATTCATATTTCTCTAAAAGGGGGAATCATTGGGTTCTCTACAGTTTCTTTCTATGGCTGCAGTTACAGGCCTAAAACAGAGCACTACTGATATTTGATCTTTAAGTTTATATTTTATTTGAGCTAATATTTTATATGCATCTCTCTTGCATAAGAGAAGCATTCTAGATTATGTCAATGTATTTTTGTGTCTTATTCAATCCGATTCACCACTTTATTTAGCTTGCACTTTCCTTTTATCATTGTTTCCCACTTCAGTATACTATAGATTCCTAAATGTTCTTCAAATTCTAATGACCATAAGTAATAGAGTTGAGATTGACATAGGTCTCAAATATGTCCACCTTTCTCTGCATTGATGCTTGAAGCTCCTCCCACATAAAAAAGCTTAACATATGCATGTTTTCTCTTGAAAATTTAGATCCTGAAGATTTCTTTCATGGTCACCACTTTGCATATTGCTTCCTTGGCCCAAACCTTGATCTAATGATATGTATATAACTTTTACAATGCAGCACTAATAAAAGAGGTATGATAACCTGTGTCTTCAAGTGAATCCTATCATACCCTTAAGTAAAGAACCCAAACAGGGTATGAGAAAATATAAATTATTGAGCTCATGTGGGTTGCATTGATAGCCTGCACATTGTGTAGCCTTGTCCATCAATCATCTTTCTTGGAGAAACTTGGTGAAGTTGCAAAAAAATGGCCAAGTTATTCTTACTCAACATAGTCTTTGCCAAATATATATTTTCAGTCAATTCTCTATTATCTTCCCTTAAGCAAATGTTTTGGGTTCTCTGCAGTTTCTTGATTCCCTAATTAGCATTCTATGATTTACCTCAATTTCATGTATGTTCCTTGGTCCTACCATTTTTTTTCTCAAGACACTTTGTCTATTGCATCAGATTTTATTCTCCCAATATCTTATTTATTGTTGTAACCATCATTTGATCTCTCTCCTTCCTTTGATTTTCATTTATTTTTTACCTCTTCTTTTCTATTATCAACCTATGATTTTCTACCTTTTTGTCCATGACTTATGTTTCTACTCATATTATTCCTACTTATTATTGGCTTTCCTTGCTCTTCTTGTTGGCCTAATATGTTTGTGTTTGATCTTATTCCTTTCCATATTATTCCTTTTTTTTATATCTCAAGAATGATTTATTTTGCTACCTATCTCATAGGCCTCCTTTCTTCTTCTTCTTGCACCCAAATATCCTATATATCCTCGTTATAATGCTTGAACTGTAGGATGAACTTGTTGATATATTGGTCCTATTATTAATTCTCTTCCTTGAAAACTTCATATTCAACCAAATTCAGTAATCTAGTTTCTTCCACTCCTCCTTGGAGTCATTATTATTTTACCTTTACTCATCTAGCACTCAGATGCCATAATATGATATAGAAGTTTCATCCTCATTTATGAAATCTCAAGAAGGAAATTTGGTACCACTAATTCTCAAACCAACACCCTTTGGACCATTTTGATTTTCTCTTCTAGGAATGGGACCCACTTCTAGCCAAAATTATTGTCCTAATACATGGGTGTTAGGAGATTCTTAGGGTAGTATTTTTCTAAATTGGGAAGAATGTAGTTCTCATATAATAGATAAGCCATATTTATTAGCTCCTTCAACTTATCATTTGAATACACCTAACCTACCAAATTTATAGGTGGATTGAATGTTGCGTCTTTATATTCTTCACACTGAAATGGTAATTAGTGGACACAATCTTCCTGGGAAACTCCAACATGCTAATGCCTTTTCTGACCAATTTTTAAAATGTTATTGGGTGGTCCAAAACCCCCCCAAACCCTAATGTAAGATAAATATACCATATAAACCACTTATCCACCCATTTAATTCTCAATCTCTCAATGGTTTTGAATATTGGAGTGTTATCCTAATGGTTTCTCTTCTTTCTTATTGTTATCACTGAAACTTCGTCTACAAATGGTTACAGGAATACAGTATCTCCAAAAACCTATTAGTTCACCTGCAACCCAAAAAAATCATTTCCAAAAGACACAAACTATACAACTGGGTACAAAATTGACATGCACTGAAACACTAAAGGAAGCGCATGCACATGCACAGGCTAGAGAATCCAGAAGAGAGCACATGCGCCCAATGCGCAAATGTGTACGATAAAATCCACGCACTCCTATGAATTTCACATTTATGGTTCTTGTCGGCCCCTCGCCCACTTCTGGACTAGCTCCCAACTTGATTTGACCCTCAAATCCGAGTGGGAGTGTGGTAAAAAACCTAAGGGTTCCTTAAAGAGACCCTTGTTCACACTAAAGACCAGTTAGATATTACCTCAAAGGGAAGCTATAAAAGGATTCCATGGGTGCACTTAGAATTCAAGAATCTCATTTTATTTTTATGTTGCCTCTATTCTCCTACAAGAAACCTCTTTTCTTCTTGGAGCATATTAGCATCATCTCATTAAGATATTCACTTCACCTCTTAAGGGAATAAGCTTGGATTTCTTCACCATTTGATTTCTAGTTTACCATTTGTAAGAAGATCTCTCACATAGGGGACTCAAGAGCCCTCCCAAGGAGGAAGAGGGGATCCACAAGTCCCCCTTTCTCTATGGTGTTTTCCCACTAATATAATTCTCCATTGGTGGCATGATTATTGATCATTTGTTTGATTAGTTTTGATTTTAATTCCCTCATGCATTTTAGTTTTATTTCTTTAATTGTTGTTATCTTAGTTGTTTGTTTATTTCATGTGATTGAATTGTTTGATTCATACACTAACCCTTGTACTATTTATCAAATTCAACTAGACTTGCAAGCTCCCCTCTTTTTCTCATTCAAGTGACGAAAGGGACACAACAGATTGGCGACCATACTGGGTATAAGGTATCAATTTCCTCCCTATTTGGGTTGTTTGAGCACTTATTTTTTATCCATTTGTCTTGCAATGGTCATAACCAGCCTAGCCTTGCCTGCAAAGAGCTAATTTTGGAGCTGGAAGAGGAGAATTCCACTTAAAATCACACACCCCCCCCCCCGGGACGCGTATCAGAACGTGCGCAGGTATTTCGGCCCACAGACGTACATTCTGAGCATTGTGTGCCAACAACACTGTGTTTTTCTGAGCATTTTGCACATAGTATGCCCAAAGGTTTTATGTTCACTGTGCATTGTACACCCACTACACCTCTGTCTGAACTGTAACCCACGCATCTGTCTAGAGTCTTGAAATTGTAAGAGTTTTTTGTGATTTTTGAAGGCCCCTAGCCTTCACAATCTTGTTATTATGCAATTAGTAAATGCACCACACTTAGATTCCCTCTCCACATGAAGGGTTAGTCAAAACATAGGCACTTAGGGGGTTAAAAAGAACTATATTTCTCCTCTTTTACTTTGATTTGCCACATGGATGGCTTGTTTTGATTGTAAAAGTTAAGTTGAGATCATTTACTATCACATATATAAACACTTGCATCGAGACCATAAATGAAACTTTAATCATTAAGTATGCTCTTCTCTCACACCATTGAGTGATCTTGAGAATCAGAAATGTGATTAAGAAGACATTTCATCTCCCTTAAAATATTTAGGAGAGGACAAAGCCCCCCCAGGAATCCTATTAGTTTCTTTTCAAAACATATTAAATTTGTAAGGGCCCATACATTCTCACATGTTTCAAAGTTAGGATAGTTTTTTTTTAAGCTACTTTCTTAGTTTACATCACTAGAGGAGTTTAAAGATTATAGTAACAGGCCCATACATGCCCACATGCTTGCAATCTAGGATAGTTGTTCAAAATATTTATTAGATTAAATAACATTAGGGAGTTTAAAGGATTGGTAAGGACCCACATATCCACATGTTAGTTCTTTAGGGACTTTAAAATTCCGCAAGGTTGTACTAATGGAATCTAGTAAGATAGGTAATCAAGATTTGTAAGGACCACATGAAGTCCACATGTTTCAAGGTGACACCTAACTTATTAGAAAACAATGGCACATTTTATCACTTGCTCACACACAAAGTCACTCCTCACTCACATAATTTCATCTCGAATTGTGGAGGTTGAAGTAGGTCTCCTCCAAAGGGATTCTAAAACATCCCACTATTTCTTGAAGAAGTTATCCACACCCACTTAATTCAAACAGGATTGGTTCACACCCCCAATCTCTCAACCAACCACATCTAAAAATTTTCTAAAAACTCACTAAGTTTTCCTCCACGGGAGGTGCTAAAAGAATTTTTTTAGTTTAGGTAGGATCTCGAGGGCAGGAATCCAAATAACCACCCATTATCTAGCTCTCACATCTTCAAACATTAGAAGTTGACAAATAGGGAACTTTAAAATCCTCTAAGTCAAGTGTTCCTAACACCATAAGGCAAGGAGATACTTGTAAGAGTCGAAGGCCAAGGTCTGATTATTCTATGCATACCCCCTTGAGGCACTCACCTCTTGGATGGGATCCATCCAGTGACCCATTTCTAAGGCCAAAAATCTAAATGTCGCACTTTGATCGAGATACCTAGTGGCCAAATTTTAGGACATCTACCCAGGTGGCAATTGTGGGCTTCAATTGCACCTTGATCATATTTTGTGTGGCTATTGGCAAATATCGCCAACTCTTTCGGGATATGCACCCTCTACCCCTCATTATAACTGATTGTTTCATCCTTCAGTAGTTCCTCTTATGGTGGCTTTAGATCCCACTCTAGAGTGCTATTGGAAGGTCTAATGCTATTCTAGAGGAAGAATGTTACGTATTTTTTAGGACACGAGCCTATTGTTTTCTTTGTTCTCCCATGCAGACAAAATACACCTACCCACATATATGCTTCTTTTCAATTTGATTTATGTATGATGCTCTTTTGATTACATGCGAGTGTGAGATATATTGTGAAGGTCCAAATTATACAAGTCTCTTTTTCATTTATTTCCTCATCACCATTTACACACATTTCACATTGCTAGTCGGACATCATAGGGGACCCACAGAATCCTCGTTGATCTAGATGCTTGCAAAATCTCCCTCCTATTCTAGGAGGAGTTCCTAGTCTCTCCAGCTCATCGGCTCAACCCTCTCACACCCCTGTGAGCGCCACTATCTTGGGATCAACTTTGCTTGGTTCCACTTTACTTAGGTCCAACTCCCAAGGCCAACCATCAACTAGCTCTCCTTTACAAGGAAGCAAGGGAAAACTTCTTCTCAAGGAGGAAGTAAAACCCCACCCAACCCCCCTCAAGGGTCAGGAAAACAACCGGCTCACACCATGGTTGGAACTAATCCTCCACCTCCACTTCACATGCCATATTTGGCCTCCCTCAACATACCCGATTTGAGTAAGCTCACTAATGACCCTATATTGCATGACCCCACATGGCCCGCTATGCCTACAAAACTACCTTTAGAAATTCCCAAGTTTGAAGGAAACACGAGAGAAGATCCCACCAACCATATCATGACCTTCCACTTATGGTGCTCTTCAAACAACATCATGGACTAATCCATCCATTTAAGGTTATTTTAGTGCACACTCACAGGTCCATCAGCCAAATGGTATGTGGATGAAAAAACAGGGTCCCACGTGACTCTTGAATCCTTGGCCAAAACATTTTTTACCTTCTTTCAACTACCAGTTCATCATGAAAATGGTCTTGAACTTCTTTCTAAGTTTAAACAGACCTTATCCACACACATCGCTAACCACATTCACGAATGGTGTCGGCAATGTAGTTTATGCAAAGTAGAAACCACCAAAGAACAATGCCTCGATTGGTTTCTCAAATCACGCGTCTCTCTCCTTTCCAAAGATGTGGCCTCCACCTTTCCCCAAACCGAAGAGGAATCCATCATCAAGGCTCAAAATTATGACCTCATTTATGCACAGTCAGGATACTTATACACAGTACTACCTGACGCCGTGAGACTTGTACCATTCGTCCAGGAAAAACCTAGGATGTCTCACTCAGTGGATGGATTGATTGGTACCATAACACACCACAATCCATACATCCAACCACCACCTATGTATGGTACACCCCAATATCCACTGATATATGGAGGACCCCCTTATTACCCTCCTCCCCCTTATCAGCATCCATACCCTGTTTTCCCCTCTCCACCCATGAGTGGACTCGTGCCGACACCCATGATGCATCTGGTTGTTCAACCAAATTATGGTACTCTCTCTACCTCAACTTATAACCTGGGCACTAGTGAAAGCGCTACGCCTTCCTATACACCCAAGGGATCATTGCCACAAAATAATCCATATTTTCCATTACCTAGTCCTCCATAGCTAATTCATCCTCCACAAGGATAACCACACATTGGGGTTAACTTTGTTCACCCCTCTCCCATTCAGCAATTTCAAAATTTTGAACAACTGAATACGGAAAATCCATCCCATCATCCAAATAATGCCAAAAATAAAGGAAAAAACTACAACAATAAAAACCCAGGACCAAGGGGAAATAACCCCCAACAAAACCAACCTATTGGGGGGAACCAGAACCAAGGTAACCAGAACCCCCAAGGGGGAAATAACAACAAACACCAAGGGAGGAACAACAACAACCTCAGGATGAACTTCCCTTGTGCTATTTGTGGTGAGCATGGTCATTATACTCACCATTTCCCCCAAATTGATGACTTCAAACGGATGAAAGATTCCATGAATGCGCCACATCCTCTAGCGTAGCCTATCCCTTCGCAGGACCCACAACAATATTTGTAAAAACCACCTCTGACAGTGTTGTAAAACCCTATTCCACACCAAGGTGTGATGAATACCAAGTAGGAATTGCATCATGACCCACCATAGATAGGACAGTATCAAAACCCTGGGAACCTAGCGGATCGCAATATCCTCCTCACAAGCGAAGAAGAAATTATTTTGCAAACGCACAGTCGTCAATACAAAGCACCCCCTAAATCTCCTCCCACCACTTCGGAAGAATTTCCAACTACATCTGGCCCACCCTTGATGATTCCACTCCCTAACACTGAACCCCCCATTTGTATTCCTTGCATCCCATTACGACAGAATGTCAACAACCCTTAGGCTAGGGTAGCACACAATTACAGTCTGGTTGGTGACTTGGCACAATCTTCGGCAGCCATGTCGGTATTAGAGGTCCTCCAAACCTGTCCCACTCAATGGAAATCCTTAATTTCCTCCTTTGGGGCAATCGACCCTGTTGATACTAGACTCATCACATTTGATCTAGATTGTGGGAAACCTTGCCTCCCCACTTTAGTAGCTTTCCAAATACCAGTTAAAATCTGGAACATCACAGTTCATCGATGTATCATCAATGAAGGTGCATCCACATGCATCATGTCCAAAATTGTATGGTAGAAACTTGGCTCCCCTGATCTAATACCATCCGCCATCACTTTAAGAGCTTAGGATGGACAACCATCCTCTCCTGAAGGGATCTTTCAAAATGTCCATGTTGAAGTTGGGGGAAAAAACATCCTTATCGGCATTGAGGTTATCGACGCCTCGCTCGATTACAACATATTTTTTTTATGTAGGTACATGTACGCTATGAAGGTTGTGGCCTCTTATTTTTTTTGAACGATGATGTTCTCCCATAATGGGAATATCATCACCATCGACCAAGTTTCACATTATGAGCATAACCACTCCTCCAACATCAATAACATCTTACCTCTTGTCCGCACTAGTTCCGACACATATCCACTCATGGATATGGGCCCTGGAATTTTCAAGGACCCATATTTGTTGGGGGCTTACCATGGAGCACCACTTCTCATACACCCCTCAGCACAAGTGTGTGGCATATCTTCCAACAGAACTAACAATGGAGATACCATTCCTCCCACAGAGGCTTCTCCACTCCCTGACGTCCCACTAATGAAAAAAATCCTACTTCAAGAACCCCCTAAGAACCCTACAACACCACTTATCCCCGATTTCACCCTCCCCCAGGGTCAAATCCCATTTTGGGAGACAATCTCCCACACCATTATTCAAATTCCCTTCTTCTACCCCCCACCGGGAGTACAATCTTTCTAGGTAACCACAACTCTTACCCTTCCCAACATGGTGTTGGCCATTTTAGTATTGTATATCCACCCACCTGCGATGGTTCCTCAACCATCCCTCCCTCCCCAAACAGAGGAAATCTCGATGTAGATTCTAGTACTAACTCCAACCACACTACCCTCACCCCCACTTCTCAGCACCACCGCGACAGCTGAGGGCAGGCGGAAGAAGAAAGAGCCCACCACTCCACTTCCTCCCAGAGTTCAACCTCCTTGCACACTCTGCAAGAGAGAGGGACACCCCACAAATAGATATCCCTCTCTCCCTGAGTTACGCAATTTGATTCAACTCCCTCGAGCAACCACACCACTCCTTGCTTCACCAAGCACACCTAGTACTACCATCACATCCCCTACTACAGGCAGTAAAGGGTTGCGAACAAAATTCACATGTGCCATATGTTCAGAGTATAGCCACTCCACTCAACATTTCCCTACATTACCTCAGTTTCGGCAAACACTAACATAAGTACGCCAAAACTTTCAGCAAGACCCTCCTCCACCCACATCATCAAGTACCCGTGTCACTAACATCCATTATGTCATGACCTCAGTCAATGAATGGATGAGGTTCCCTTGCTCTCTTTGTAACTCACTTGATCATTTCATGTACTAGTGTCCTACGATCATTGAATACAAGCATCGTCAACTGGCCCTTATTCAACATCCTCCAACCACCTCACTTCTTGTGATGCAAGTGATTCCCCCTATTCCTTCTCCAGATACCATCCACATCACCTCCCCTGAACCTGAGTCACTTCCCACCCCTCCATGGTTCATGGATTAACTCTCTGACGATTTTCCCCCAAATCCCCCCAATTCTACGGTTCATTTCCCTTAGGACATCTTACCCCCAACCACAGTTTACAACCCACAATGTCTAGACATGTTTTTTATGTCCAGCATTTCATCGCATTATAGTTGCGATACCTCCTCTACGTCTTCCCCACCTGAAGACACCCACATGGTAACTATCACCAAGGTTACTTCTCTGGATCCCCTCTATTCTCGAATCTTCCACTATGACGAAGATATCCTAGAGGAAATCACAACCCCCTATTTCCCTTGAAATGAGCTCCATCACCGAGTGCCCTTTCTCTCACATGAAGATTTTAACCCCCCTAGCCACGCCTCCATATGCACAATCGAAACAAAGGATTTCATTCCATCATAGAATATAGACTAGTTCAACAACCCTATCCTTGCCCTCGATGATTTTGAAAAAGGCAAACTGGCCAACATTTCCCCCACTGTCAAAATTGACATTTCGATCAAAGAAGGAATCATAGAAGAAATCACCATCCGCGTCGCATGCTCCCCTGACAAACTCACAACTTACAAAGCTCTCTTTTAGAAATACTGAGATATTTTCACCTGGTCATATACAGAGATGCCCATCCTAGATCCTTCTATCATCGAACATCGCATCGACACATGGCCATATATCACCCTTTTACGTCAAAAGCAATTCCCACTACACCCATCCAAAGAAGCGGCTATCAAAGATGAAATTGACAAACTATACGCTGCAAAGTTCATATACCCCATCGCATACACGCCATGGGTCTCCAACCCTGTCCCCGTTAACAAAAAATAGGGCATTATTTGCGTTTGTACTGACTTTCGTGATCTCAATCATGCTTGTCCCAAACAAAACTTCCCCACAGCTTTCATCGACCAAATTATCGATGATTGTGCAGGCCACGAAGCTCTATCTTTCATGGATGGTTTATCTAGCTACAATCAAATCCAAATCCATCCAGCAGATCAATACAAGACTGTATTTACCACCCCATGGGGAACTTTTTCTTATCGTTTCATGCCTTTTGGACTCAAGAATGCAAGTGCTACATTCCAATGGGATATGACTTACGTTTTCCATGATCTCGCTCACATCATTCTTGCTTACTTGGATGACCTCACCGCTAGCTCCAAGAAACAAAATCAACATCTAGATGACTTACGGGTCGTCTTTCAACGATGTCAACAATACAATATCCACTTGAACCCCCTCAAGTGTGTATTTTGCGTCACCGTCAAATGCCTCCTTGGGTTCATCGTCTCCCAACAAGGCATCAATGTGGACCCCCTCAAGATCCAATCTATCACAGAACTTCCACCACCTAGGAATTTGCGCCAATTGCAGAGCTTACAAGGCAAAGCCAACTTTCTTCGTCACTTTGTCCCAGATTACGCCACTCGCATGCATGGTTTCCTTCACTTACTACGAAATGATATCCCATTTCGATGGGACAAACATTCCCAAACCGCTTTTGATGATTTAAAAGCAGCTCTCTCCCATGACCCTTTGATCAGTCCACCTGACTATGATCGTGACTACATCCTCTACTTATTGGCCTCAGTCATCTCAGTAGTAGGAGTTCTCGTCCAACTATGGGATGATGGCCGCAAGAATGTTATTTACTATATAAGTAAAAACCGTTCAGGACCACCCCTAAAATACAATCATGAAGAGAAACTCACCCTCGCAACTGTCCTCACAGTCCATAAACTGCGTCATTACATCTTGCTTCGCACTACCAAAGTCATGGCAGATTCCAATCCCATGTAGTACTTGCTTAGTCGATGGAAAATTAATGGTAAATTTTCCCAGTGGATCATCATCTTTCAGGAACACAACCTCGAGTTTTCAACTCCCAAAAGAAACAAAGCACTCGTTATTTCCAAACTCATCACGACATTTCCCTCTGACACTAATGATGCACCTGTTAATACAGATTTTCCCAATGAACACCTCTTATACATCCCATCGGATGACCCCTCATATGGAAACCTCCTCGTCTTCCTCCAGACACAGAAGTTTGGAACCCATCTCTCACGAGACGATCGTCGACGCATTTGCCACCAATTCCCTCGCTACCTCATCATCGGTGAATTTTTTTATCATCATGGGGTTGACACCATACTCCGTCGATGTTTGACCATCGACAAAGTCGACAGAGTCTTGAATGATTTCCATTGTGGCACTTGCAATGGCCACCTCTCAGAGATATCCACTACAAAAAAATAATTCGAGTCGGACACTTCTGGCCCACATTGTTTCATGACTACATCCAAGTCGTTAAGCGATGTGAAAAATTCTAGCTTTATGTAAAAGCACGAGCACCACCTGCTCTTCTACATCCAGTCATCACCATCGTCCCCTTCTGCAAATGGGGCATAGACTTCATGACTTTCAATCCTCCATCTAGCAATGGACACAAGTACATCGTCGTGGCAGTAGATTACTTTACGAAATGGGTCGAAGCCATGCCTACCTTCAAAAACACCGCTGACACAGCAGCACATTTTTTTTCAACCACGTAATTACTCGCTTCGGAGTCCCACTACAGTTAGTCTCTGACCACGGTAAACACTTTGAGAATGAGATCTTCGTTGAACTCTCCTCAAGGTTAGGATTCTCCCATGAGTTTGCCTCCCCATACTACCCTCAGTCCAACGGACAGGTCAAGGTTGTCAACAAAGTCCTCAAAACCATGTTGCAATGCACTGTCAACAAACATAAAACCAATTGGCATCATATGTAGTTTTCAGCATTATGGGCTTATCGCACAGCAGTCAAAATTGCCACCAATTTTACATTGTTTCAACTCGTCCATGGGATTGAAGCCACCCTCCCCATCGAGTGAAAAATTCCCACGTTATGCATCGCCATCTAGCTACTGCCTAACACTGATCCAATGGAGAAGCGCTTACTGAACTTAGAGTCATTGGATGAAGATCGGCGATATTCATTACAGAACAATGAGGCAGCTAAAAAATAGTCTAAGGTCACCTTTTACCGCCATGTTAACCTTCGCTCATTCAACGAAGGAGATCTCTTCCTAGCCTATGATATCGCTCACGATACTTTCAACCATGGGAAATTCAAGTCATTATGGCATGGACCCTACATCATCCAACACTGCCTCACTAAAGGTTCCTACATACTGGTCTCTCCAGAATTCTATCCTCTCAAAGAACCCGTCAATGGGTTGTACTTAAAAAAAAATTACGCCTGAGCGTAGTCACTCTAGACTAGGCTTTTTCTTTTTGTACACATTTGTAGATTTTTTAGTCTTATTTTGTTCCCTCCATGCCTTACGTTTGATCTACCATTCATGTTATTGACAGATGCCTCCTCCATCGGCCTACCACATCGGTTTACACTGACGGAGCTAGTTGTTGGACACAGAATCTCGCTTCGGTCGCTTCGGCCCTCTATACCCCCTCACATGAACTGCTCCACTCCAGCGGCATATGTTTGGGCTCGACAACCAAAAACCAAGCAGAATGTGTAGTCTTCATTGGCCTCCTCACTGAGGCTATTCACTGCCACATTCTTCACCTTAGCGTCTTATTAGATTCTCAGCTTGTCGTCCTACAGCTGAACAATATGTACTGTGTTCGGGATCCTTGCCTCTTTCACAAATAACTGCAAGTTAGACTCTTATCTTGACATTTTGATTCCATTACATTTACACATATTCCATGACAATTCAATCAAATAGCATATAACATGGCTAACATAGTATTAGATTGGCATTTATCACATCAAGACACCATCACGCATACATAAACCATCAAAAACATCTGTCACAACATATAGATTAGACATCATAAAAAAACAAAATATCATCACATGTAAACACCACAGAGATCTCAAACATGTGTATCCATATATATAAATAGATCAATGTGTCATCAATGTTTACAAAACATTACAACATGTACATCGTCCGTAGGCAAGTGAACCCCCCTCACCCCATATGGGCACAACATAGGTATCACACTACCCTATACAAATTGGGCGCGTAGGCCTATATAAATAAAAAAAATGATACAACATAGCACTCATGGTGCCTCCAGAGCACCACCACCAGGTCCTCTGTGTGCAGGAGGTGCCCCACCAGTGGGGGGTCCTCCAGGTCCGGGGGGCAGTCATCTAGTCATCGTTTCCCCCGCTACAGCTGCTCCGCAGATCAGGGTTTGAAACTCTGCAAGGCCACCCACACACTGCTCCAAGAATCTCTCATCCTAGATGTGGGACCACATACCCTCGAACACACCCTATATTACCACCTCCAACCGACGACGAAAATCCTCTAAGTCCCTGCCAGCCTCTCCTTGAGGCGCATGAGATGGCCATGCACCTGGATCATCAAATCTGTGCCTCTGGCTAGCTCTCACCTCATCGACTAGCCTCACACCAATCTCATCCCTCCGGCATCTCTCTCCTGCCCGCGGATCTACCCACGGTGGTCTCACTAGCCCCTAACGATCTAGCTCTGCAACCAACTCTGTCTCTTGGCCTCATGGCCCCACATCTGCACAAACACAAACAACAATAGAATCAACATCCATCCATATATAAACATATTCTATAATATCAAAATCACAAAAATATAAAGAACACCAACATACCTCTCTGGTCCCAAACCTCCCCAAGAGGCAACACCATATTCGGGTCATGCTAGAAGTCCATCCCACCATATGGGAACCGCAGTATAATATGTGGCATCTGGCGCCACACATGCGGCAAGGTAGCCATGAAATAGTTTCCACCCTCCCCACCTCCATGTCATACAAAACTCGATGTCTACTGCACCAGTCGTGGCTACCATGCCTCAACCACTGGCAACAACATTCTTGGGCGCAACATGCGCACCCTCCCCAAAAACCACACCACCAAGCTCGATCCAAAGGCAAAGTCACTAGAGTCGACAGTCCGACACCGATTAATCTGTCCCACCATCTTGGCATGAAACATCAACCCCCAAGTGAAGAAATTCCCATCCAAAATTCTCTGCATAATAATCAGTTGACCACCACTAATTTGCTAAGTCGCTAAGGACCTATAGATCCTCACAATCATTGTGGCGATACACTGATGCAACAAATCATCCATCGCCTCGATATGGACAACCGAATCTGACATAATGTTTGGTCCCGAACAATACCTCCATGCCACGTCTGCCAACTGTACACCTGCTGGCAATTGGGGATTAGTAGGTAGGACCATCCCTGAAAAGGGATCACCATCAAGAAATAGACATCCTCCCTCGCCGAGAATGTCAACTACTCCCCCCGCACAATGAAGCACTGGAGATCAGTGCTCCACATAGAAATCAGATATTGTAGCAGGTACTCTTGCGCTTGTATCAGTGGGTAGTTGAAGAACTTTAGCAACCCAGAGGTTGCCAAAAGTCTCTGAATGCCTGTCTCATCTCTCGCCACCTCCCTGAGGTGCTCCCAGTCCCACTCTCTCCAATGGACTCACATACTGAGATGATCACCTGTATTCACACCAACAACACTTCATCATCTCTCATCATCATTAAAAAATCTTCAAAAATACATTTTTTTTCAAAAAACCCCAGCTTTGCCTCAAGTACGTGGTTGTTACCCCCCACAGGCGCACACACATGTGCACCTGTTCTTCACATAGTTTTGCATCAATGTGCAGTTGTCGAAGAAACAGATGTGCATCAATGCGCATATGTCACCCTCACAAGCGTGCATTCATGAGCACCTGTTATTAACACAGTTGCACACTAATGCGAAGCTATATGAGAAACAGTTGTGCACAGTGCGTCATTGTAATTTGAACAGGCGAGCACCCAATGTGAACCTATTTTTCCCACCCACGCACCACCATGCACGGTTGTTTTAAACACAGTTTCACATCATGTGTGGGAGAGGGAATTATACCCGTGCATCTCAGCGTGGGTATCCTTCCTTCTCCAATGCATTGGTGGGCCCACCCCTACAAAAACCCCTAGTACGACCATTCGTACAACCCTACCTAGAAAGTAAACCCTATCTACTATGCAGGATGATGAGACAACTAACCTGGATCTCGAAAATCCTGGATCGGTTGACTCAAACTCCCATAATCTCCAAAAATCCTAGAAAAACCTCTCGTCAACTCACTATGGTTGTAGGTACAAATGAGGTGGCATTGTGGGCCCCACAACTATATATTATCCCTTTTTCCAAACTTCCACGCTCAGTTACAGGAGCTCAGAGTCTTTGTTTTCTAATTTGTCTTCAACCATGGGATCAGGATCCCTCCACCTACACATTCACATTCCTTGGGTCTTCATCCATACCAGGCCCCGGGGGTACATTTTTCTCACATCACGTCCAGGTATGCATTCTCATGTTCAACATTATCAAATAACTATTATATGTTATTTATCTTCAGATATTGTTCACATCGGGTATTTGGTTATAATGTGTGCAGGTACTTGGTCATCACAAATCAACATAGCCCCTTCAAGTATATGATCGACACTGGCATGTATTCATTCCCTCTGAATACCAATTTCATCTCCTAGTCACACCCTCTGACATTCACCTTTAGGATCCTCACAGCCGCCTCTGTAGTACTATCACCTCCACTGCAATTTGGTACTTTCACCTGGTAGAACTCTTCCCCACATTATTTGTCCCATTCCTAGTCCCGCTTGTCACTTTAACACTCATGTTTCTTTCACCCCCTAGGGTTGGGAGTCCTAATAGTCTTATGCATTTTCGAAAATCATCTGCATACTCCTTCTCCTCATTTTTCTAGATTTCCCAATGGACTCCCAAGTTATCTCATCACGGTTCACTTTTGACTGTGCCCCATAGTATCATTAACCCTCCATTTCCTCCATAATCAATTTTCCCATATGCAGATTGTCCTCCATTCATTTACCTCATACAAAAACCCACCCATGGGGGCCCCACCCTCCACCCGTTTTCCACACAACTTGCACCCTCACAAGCCAAGCCATCTTCCACTGGGGCACCCTTTTTTGTATTTGTACATTCATCCCAGATTATTCTTTATTCATTTGGTCATTGTAAAAAGACTTTGTTTCCAACATTTACATAGATTTTTGTTGTCGCCTTGGGTGACCTTCTTTTTTCCAGCAAAGAAACCCATGTCATCCTTGGTTGGGGAATTCACTCTCTTCTCCTCATGTTGACATTGTCCATAAACCCTGAGTATCCCACAGTCCATGTACCCCTTATCTATGTGTTTTTCCACTTTGTCATGCCTCTAGCACAATTTATCCATGTTTAGTCGTCCCCCTGACGCTAGATCAAGTTTCACAGGTTGTTTCCACTCACCCTTTACATATATCCCCAACCAAGGAAAATCTTGTGTCTCACGACATCTTGGCTTCGTCCATGTTCCTTATCAGTTTCTGATCTTATCTAGTGGATTTCACGAAGCCCCTTTTGCTTCTTGGAGTCGCGTCTCCCTCTCTGTCGACATCAGCATAGTTTCCAGGAGGGCAACAGTATCTTGACTCTCATTACCTTTACAATGAGGAGTCTTGGATGAAACAGAGAGAACCAGCATTTTTCTCTGTTGTCGTTGACCCCCATAAAACTTGACGTCAACACACTCTCATGTTACGGTGGGTCTTACTCTGTGACTATTGCAATTGTTTTATACTAGCCGAAGACCTCTGAATTTGTTAGGCCATCAATGCCTACGAGTCATCGACACTTCCTAGAGCCATCCTTGCCTCTGTTCATAGTATGTTCACCATCAGAATTTCCATCTGCCATTATCAAACTGCCTTGGAGAGCGTTGCAATTATCTACATCAGCATAAAATTTTAGTTATTGTCATACATTTTTGAGTTACATGACACGAGCATGGAGCATGCCCACCTCATTTGTATACAAATATTATTTTCCCCTACCTAGAGAAAGGTTTGGGTCCCACAGGTTCCCCTCTCCCTCCAACAGATCACTCTTGCAATTCCTATCAACACTCTTCCTTACAATGGTACTCTCAGTAGAAGAAACATTGATGTATCTTGGCTATATGTATGCTCCTAACCTCACACATCACAGGGCATCTGTTATCACTGAAATTTCATCCACAAATGGTTATAGTAATACATCATCTCCAAACACGTATTAGTTCACTTGCATCCCAAAAAATGCATTTCCAAAAGGAACAAACTATACAACTAGTTAAAAAATTGACATGCACTGAAACACTAAAGGAAGCGCGCACACGTGCACAGGCCAAAGAAGCCAGAAGAGAACACATGCACCAAATGCATGACTATGTACGATAAAATCCACGCACTCATGTGAATGGCACATTTATGGTTCTTTTCGGCCCCTCACCCACTTCTGGACCAGCTCCCAACTTGATTTGACCCTCAAATCCGAGCTGAATTTGAGTGGAGGTTTGGTCAAAGACCTAAGGGTGCCCTAAAGAGCCCCTTGTTCACACTAAAGACCAATTGGATATTACCTCAAATGGAAGCTATAAAAGGATGCCATGGGTGCACTTAGAATTCAAGAATCTCATTGTATTGTTATTCTGCCTCTATTCTCCTACAAGAAACCTCTTTTCTTCTTGGAGCATATTAGCATCATCTCATTGAGCTATTAACTTCACCTCTTGAGGGAATAAGATTGGATTTATTCACCATTTTCTTTATAGTTTACCATTTGTAATAAGAGCTCTCACATAGGGGACTCAAGAGCCCTCCAAATGAGGAAGAGGGAATCCACAAGTCCCCCTTTCTCTACGGTGTTTTCCCACTAATATACTTCTCCATTGGTGGCATGATTATTGGTCATTTGTTTGATTATTTTTTGTTCTAATTCCCTCATGCATTTTAGTTTTATTTCTTTAGTTATCTCTTTAGTTGTTGTTAGCTTATTTGTTTGTTTATTTCATGTGATTGAATTGTTTGATTCATACACTAACTCATGTCCTGTCTAGCAAACCAACTATACTTGCAAGTGCCCCTCTTTTTCTCATTCAAGTGATGAAAGGGACACAACACTTATTGTCATTGTTCGAGTCTTTGAAGGGAACCTCTAGTTTTCCACCATTCTTGTTTTCATTAAACTTGTAACATTTTATTTCCTTCTTCCACGTACCATCTCGATTATAGAGCTTACTACCATCACACATATTAATGTATGGATTTGCACCTCTCTTCATTATATCCATTAAGCTTTGTAGTATTTCTAGGTCTTGAAGCATATCACGATTCACAATGTGAGGAGAAATTTGGGAGAAAGTATTAGAGTAGCTTCGTTCAAAATGAATATTCTATACTTTGTAGGAATTTTACTAATTTTATATTATTTCTCTTGCAGGTTTCACTTTTGGACTCTATATCAATTTGAAATTTCAATTGTGGAATATTTATTGAGATGTCAAACATCGATCGTTGGAAGAAAATATCAAGACAAAATGATATATCATCGTACTTTCAAAGACCTCAGTCCAAGGATCCACATTATCTTCATTCTTTGATCTCTTTTGAGAAACCTATCACTAAAAGAGACATCAACTCTTGTGAGAATGCATCTAATATCCAAATAAAAGATAAGGAAATATGTTCCTCTAGTGATCAAAGTGAGATAAATGCATTTTCACCAGAAATTGGCAGTACAAATGTCGAAAATATTTCATTGGAAAAGAACACAACCAATTCACGGAAAA